>OX579642.1:953533-1405538 GCA_951230915.1 Antitrichia curtipendula | reverse complement strand
CCACCTACCTTGATTGCTTCCAGCTTCACCATAAATGTCGACCAACATAAATCTCTTCTGAGCATTTTGTTTCCAGACAGAAAACTATAAACTCACATGATTTGCAAATTATCACCGTTGATAATCAATCGAAGTTCTTGTTACGAAAAACTGTTGATCGACACACCAGTTTGTGACCGGCTGAGATGGGAATATTTACTTTACAGCTTTCCATTATTCTCATTTGTGCAGGTGTGAAATTAGAAAAATTGTCTTGCCCGTGTCATGTATACTATTTGAAGACAAGAGAATGCTGCCACCACTCCAAGGCAACACTTGAAACATGAATTTCGTTGCATATCTGGGTTGCACGTACATTGATGTAAAATTCTGCTAATAAGTAGAACTGCAGAAGTCAGAGCTCAATTATGCAGGGGCTTGTAGTCCGCTTCCAGACGCCATACTCTGCATTGTGTGCTAATGTGCGTTGATGACCGCGGACGAGCATTGCCAATAGTCTCAAGACGAACGCATACAAGATAGACAATCGTGTTTGATCAGAAGATGAAGCACAAAAAATATTCTCTTAACTTTGTGGTCTTTTTTACATCGCCAGTTGACAAGGAATTGGCTCAGACCAAAGAATGGGAACTAATCTACCCCAGGCCCCCTGCTCAACAAACCAGGGTCCCAGAGAATGGTTGTGTGAATGATCTATTCTTCCGAAGGTCGGAATGATGGAGTCAACTAATTTGACAACCAAAAAATCTGAAGATCTGCTGAAAGGATGAAGCCTCTGAGAAAAATAATACTCTCCCGAGATTCTGAACCATCGCCTCCGCATATCTAGCTGGCGCAACTGGTCGCTCTTGGTGACTACCGTTGCTCGGTGTTTGTATCGATCGCTGTATGTACAAAATTGTTGAATCTCAATTGGCACTTGATCTCCAAGTACGTACCCAATTCGGATTCTTTCAGAAGCCCTTTCCGGGTCTCCACTTGGAGGATCCTCCGTCCCCTTCACAATCGTCGTCGCAGACGCAGCAGTGCGAGGGCGGCCTCCATCGGGAAGCGCCCCCATCGCCTTCTACGTGGTGCGAGGGCGGCCTCCATCTCGAGGATCCGCCATCCCCTTCGCAGTCTTCGTAGTCCCCAGAGTAGGATGACGGGTTCCATTTCGAACCACCACCATCGCCTTCAGCACCCATTGCAATATCTCTCTAGCTAGCACAGGATCGGAGAGACCTCACAGCTGTCAAGTGTACGTAGAAAACGAAGCAGGATCGAACGACAAAACGATCAGAGTGATCTCTTGACAGAGCACAATTTGGACTTGCCACTTCCAGGAGTACTCAAAGTATTTCCCTTCCCTTTAGAATCAATGAACTGGGGATCGATCTATAGCTGATAACGAGAATGCAACTTAACACTTCGAAATAGAATTCGATCACTGATGGAATTGAATGAATGAATCAGAGCGGAAATGAGGAATGGTGCAAGTGCAATTCTCCTTATATGGCGATCGGCTTCCCCGTGCAGTCAGTCCCGTGTCTTCACCTTCCGCTTAAGCTTGTAGCTAGCAACTGCATCAAATTTGACTACAGTCTTGGTCAAGTTCCCCGTCGGTAAGCGCGTCCGCTGAGACGAAGCGCAGCGTGTCAATCGGGTATGGCGAGACGACACGCGGTATGAGATCATGACGCCCACCTTCGGTAAAATTAGAGACCAAAAGCAAAAGCGAGTAGGGCCAACTGAAATTAAAGACCGAGGCAACGGATTCAATTTCAACGCCACAAGCTGTTCTAGGAGTAATTCCAAGGCAGGACACCAGGGGTAGCTATCTCAATAGTGCTAGAAGTGGACCAGCCTGGGAGTCCAGGTGCCAGCACGCTGTCCGAGCACAAATTAAAAGACCTGGCGAAGGGGTTCAAAAAGGACTTGGGCAGTCCTCTGTCCGTCTTTTGTGTTGTCTCGTGCCTCTTCGCAATGAAATTTTCATGATGTAAGAAAATAAAAAACTAGAAATTAAGAAAAAAGCCCTGGCATTGGGGAGAAAAGTACAGTATATTGGAATATAATAAGCGGGTCAGGCGCCCGGGGAGGGGGGGGAAGGATTTTGTTACGTCAGGAAAGCTCGTGCCTAGTGTAGCTCGTGGTAGGATTAGTAGGACCGGGCCACCAGGGGTGGATGCCGGTTGACCCGATTGGGGCCGTGGGGTTTTTCAGTCCGGAGCGTTGGGGCCGACTTTGGATGAAGTTCGTTGGTGCGACCCTGTCCAGGGATGGATGATGTCAACAGGGGGGAACTGAACTGAACTGAACTGAACCGCCTGATTCAACTGCCTGATTTTCAAGTTTTACTGAGGTTGGTGAGTCCAGTCCAAATTGGTTCCCAGGAAGTGCCCCTCGCTGACATGTCGTTCTCATGTAACGTACTCTCTGTGGAGTGTGTTGCAAGCTTCCTGTCTTGGGAATACTTCTATGGCCTAGTGTTAAATTTTGACGAAGCTCCTATGCCCGGACTCACTTATCAGTCACTGATAAAGACCCCTTATCACTACACTGAAAGTCATTGCTAGGAAGACTTGACGCCCCCACCTCCCCCCCCCCAAAAAAAAACATTTTCCTTGAGAAAAATAAAGGAACATATACTTATTATGAATGATAAAACTTGAAAAAATTTGAATTTGAATTTGGAAGCAAAGCTCCAAGTTATTAGAAGAGGTCAACCCTTAACCCCTCACCGCCCAAAGGGACCAAAAGTGTCCTCACACAGTCTAGCAGTCAAGTTCAAAGTACTGTAACTTTTGCGTAAGATATCCAAATTCAATAAAACTTGTTGGTAAAGTTGCGCATACTAGTCTATTTTTTGTGATAAAATTTTCAGATCTCTTCAAGATGTAATGAGTTTTTGAAAGACATTCAAAGTTTGCAAGTTCAATTTGAGTTCACCACATTGCATTGAGATGGCTGCAACTTCGGGGGCTTGTATCTTTTTCATCAAATGTTAGTTTTCAATAAAATTTATTTGGTTTTGTTCCCCGTAAAGTCTACTTATTGTGATAAAATTTTCATGTCAATCCAAGTTGTTTTGAATGCTTGGAAGCAATTTGAAGTTCAAAATCCACACATTTTTGCATTACAGTGAACTTCGGCGGCTTATAACTTCTTCAGAAAGGGTTTGTTTTCAATAATTTTTGTTGGAAAAGTTGCGCATAGTAGTCTAGTTCTTGTGGTAAAAATTTCATATCAATACAAGAAGTTATGATTGACTGAGAAGCATTTTAGTAGAGGTAGGTTCAGCCATAGATGTGTTTTTTGCTACTTTTTTCACTATTTTTTTACATTTTAAAACAATTTTGCAAATACAGTGAGTCAATTTAATGATTTGGTTTTGAATCACTTTGTTTTTTTCATTTGAGTGGGTTTAGAAATCGAATTTCACCTCCAAATGTGTTTTTAGGAAAATCTCATTATCTTTTTTCAACCTTAGAACATTATAATCTTTCAATCTATACTATCAAATGACCCAGATTTGATTTACACCATCTGCAACATGCACACTACAAGATTGTACGGTTGAGATTTTCATACCTTACTCCCATTTTGACTAATAACACTTGAAAAGCAAGGTTGTTTTTTGACATGGTTAAGCCTTGGGCGGTGAGGGGCTAAAGGACACAGTGCCCGGTGAATGACATAGAATTTTTCTATATAGGACAGAAGTGCAACTATTCATTTTTGGAATTTTGTGTAAAAAGGGGAGGTATTTGACTTCCAATGAATGCTTTCGGATTTTTTTAACCAGTGATTCATACAGTAGCAAAAAGGATGATTTCTGCAGTCATCAATTGGGCCTTCAAGGTTAAAAAATACAAACTTAACCATTTCATTTATCTTTGACTAAAGAAATGAAGAGATTTGTATTCTTCGGACTTCATATTAATTGGAATTTTATTATTTAGTAGAGTTTGCAATCTAAAGGTATTTTTTCACATTTTAACTTTTGAATTTTTTTTTGAAAGGGTGATTATAAGAAACACTTGCACTATTTGTTGCATTTTAACTTTTAAGATCAATTTAACTAATTTTGAACAAATCCATAGTTCAGAATTAATATTGCACCTGTAGTTGAATGATGAAAATATGATATACATTTAGTCCAAATGTGAACTTTTGAGTTAAAATGAATCAAAATCATCATTTTGGATCAAATAGAATTCAAAATAAATAAATTGTAGACAAGTAATGGCTGCCATCCAATATATTTTTATTTATAGAGAATGTCCATAATTAGCAAAAAAAATCCAGAATTAATTAAATTGAATTAGTCCCTAGTACTAAGGACAAAATAAAATTGAAAAAAAAATTTAATGGATGATTGCAAGAAACACTTGTCCTATTTTTTGTCTTGTTGGCCTTAGATAGGTATTTTTTTGCTCATAACTTTTGCCATCTTTCATTGTATGTCTATTTTACATGAAATTTGAAATGGATGTACATATTGTACCACTAGACATTGAGTAATTTTTTTTATTTCTTAAAATTATTTTACTATTTTAAAATAGACCCCGATTAAATGTCTACCTTGGCCATTTGGGGGGGAGTACCATTTTTAATCCAAAAACGCAAATTTGAAGCTCAAAATTGGTGTAGAAGGACTGCTACTAAAGTTATGTAAGCCCACAAAGAGATTTAAAAATAATAAACAATTGTACACCTTCCACATGTACTCAACGTGCACTCCTTTTGTGCAAGTGCAGAGAACACAATTTTTTTTCCAAAAATGAAATTGGTTGAGAAAGACTACCTTCAAGTTAGGAAAAATGCCTTTTTAATTTTTTATTATTTTCTAAAAAATCAAAGGAGTCCATTTTCTTGGCATTGTTCATTGTCCTTTTTTATGCATAACTTTTAGAAATAAATTTTTCTAGGTCTAAATTTTGACAAATGTACTACTTTCAATGCTTTACAAATTATGCACATTTTATTTTATTTAAAAATTTATATATTCCGAAAGTCACAATACTCACTGAAATAGGTCGTTTTGAGCCAAAAAAGTAGGTGTTTCTTACAACAATCCTAATAAAGAAAAACATAGAATATTGATAGAACACTAAAAGGAATGAAATCCCAAAAAATTTAGCACTAAAAATTTTTTCTCTAAAAGTTATGAACAAATTAGAAAAAGTAAAAATTTCAAAATAATATGTAGTTTTATGTTTTTATTTTTAGAAATTAAAAAAAGTAAAAATAAAAATGTCCAATTTTCTTCATCTGAAGGGACTTCTAATCAACTGGTTACATCTTGATGAAAAATAATTATACAAACCCTACTTTGATACAAAGATAGCACATTTTGAACACATGTATTCAAAATGCATGATGGAGAAATACAATTTCTAGAAAGCTTTTGATAAATTTATGTAATTCTTATAAGTGACCTAAAAGATCAGTTTTTAGCTTCAAACTTTTTTTTTTTTGACCCCACATGGCTTGGGGACATCCAATTAGGAGAACTTTGAGAATAGTAAATTATTTTTGATAAATATGAAAAAATTATCAAATGTATATAATAGTCTTATGTGCCTTGAGCTAGAATTTGGGATCCTTTTAGGTGCAAAACAAATGTTATGGCTAAAAAACATGTCGCCTTGCAAAATGAAACAGAAAATATAATAAGTGTTTCTTGCAATTATTTTTAAATGAATTATTAAATTAATATAAAGTTTATTCCTAATTTACTACTTTTTGCTTAAAGTTAGAACTAACAAAATCAAAATTTTGAAGTCCAGTTTTTCACATTATTTTAGGACATACTCATTGTCATTGTCAATTTTGGCATCACTTTAAATTAGAGGATTATTTAGTAAAAGAGGGATTATTATCCATGAATGTCTTAATTTTGGCACCCTATGATTATCTAATATTCTAAGTTGCCCCATTTTTTGGCATACTATTGAGTAATTATAATTGAAAAAATAACCATATTTATCACACTCTAATATGTTAGTTTGAAGTATTAGTATTAGCTAAATATTATCCCTCCCCACCTCTCGAATTGGTGTTTAACAATTTTGCACAGAAATTGGATTTAAGAATAAACTCAAATCAATCCATTCAGCCTTTTCTACCTAACCTACATTAACCCCTAAAGGACTAGCATGCGTTTTTTGGCAACATAGAAATTTTGGACAAGTACGTGTGACTAGAGATTTGCACATTTTAGACTGAAATTTTAATAGAAGGTGGAGACAAGGAATATCTTTCATATGCACTCAAATTCTATGACATTTGAAAATATGAGTCAAAAGTTATGGCCTAATATGTTGCTTTTTTTTGTACATCAGCAATCTGGGCAGATTAAAAAAATCACTTTTTTAATAAACAAAAACTTGGAATTGAGTTTCTAGAGTTATATATGCATGGAAAGCTTTTAATCATTCCATTTTTATCGACAAGTCAAGAATTATGAGGAGTTTTTGTTTGCGGGTAGTTATAAATTTTCTACTCTAAAATAAACTTTAAAGTCCTTTATTTTACTCAATTTTCAGTTTTTTTGGAAAAAAATAAAACTTTAGGATGTAGATTTCTTATTACAACATTGTGTACATTGGGATTGGCATTTTTCAATTCCATAACAAAATTCTCAACGATTTTGTATTTTGAATCATTATCTATTTCTTTCTACTTACTATTTTTTCCTATATATTGTACAATTTCAAATGATGTGAAAATTTTCAAGCATGTAGCCAACTTGCCTTGAAGAATAAATCCAATGAAGCACCACCATTTTGGACATCTTTTCATACCAATGTGATCTTGTAAAGTGCAACTGCCTTGTTTTTTGAAGGGCCCAAAAAAGGATTTTTGTCACTTCAAACGCTAATTTCTTGCAATCTACATGATGGAAATTTTTGAATTATTTACCACATCTTTTCAAACTAGCATACTACAAGATCCTACGGTTATATGTGTCCAAAAGTGTTTTTTTCTCTAAAATTTGATACTTGTACTAGAAATGGTAGTTTTGGAGTGTTTTTGGTGAAAACATAGTCAAGGTCCTTTAGGGCTTAACATAACAAGAATGACATGACAATTGAGGATGAAAGAACAAAACCAAAACCAAAATCAATTCAAGGTTTTAGAGTTTAGTATAATTTAGTATAAGAATCTAATGTTAGTACAAGGAAACATTCAACAAAATAAGATGTATCTTAAATAAATCATCTAGGAAGTCAGTAGCTTAACCTCCAAAGGACCAAACAACGTTTTTTGGCAACATAGAAATTTTAGGTAAATACTTGTAACTAGAGATTTGCATATTTTAGGATGAAATTTTAGTAGAAGGTGGAGACAAGGAATATCTTTCATATGCACAAAATTTCATGACATTTGGAAATATGAGTCAAAAGTTATGGCCTGGTATGTTATTTTCTTTTGCAAATGGGTAGTCTGGACAAATCAGAAAAAATCACTTTTTTCAAAATCAAAAATTTGAAATTTGTTTTCTAGAGTGGTATATAGTTAGAAAGTTTTGAATCTTTCTATTTTGATCAATGAGTCAAAAGTTATCATGAGGAGTTTCTTTTTGAGGCAATTATGGATTTTTTTACTCCAAAATATACTTAGAAGTCTTCCATCTTACTCAACTTTTAATATTTTTTTGAAAAAAAATAAAATCATAGAATGTAGATTGTTTGTTACGACATTGCATACACTAGGATTGGCATTTTTCAATTTTGTAACAAAATTCTTAACAATTTTGTATTTTGAATCGTTCTCTACTTCTTTCTACTTAATTTTTTTTCCCTATAGGTTGTACAAATTCAAATGATGTGAAATTTTTTAAGCATGTAGCCAACTTGTCTAGGAAAAAGAACCTAAATAAGTGCTACCATTTTGGACATTTTTTCATTGAAAAGTGAACTTGTGAAGTGCAGTTATTCTGTTTTTTGCAGGGTCAAAAAAATGATTTTAGTGAATTTGAATGCTTATACCTTGCAATCTCCATAGTAAAATTTTGAAATTTTTACCGCATGTTCTCAAGTCAGCATACTACAAGATCTTACGGTTATGTGTGTCAAAAAACATTTTTTTTCAAAAATTTGGTACTTGTGATAAAAATGGCAGTTTCGGAGAAGTTTTGGTGAAAACATAGTCACCGTCCTTTACGGGTTAAAGAGTACACATATCATAAACCGTCAAACTTCAAGGTTCTTTAACATTAGATACTCCCCCCAATGTGCAAATACTAATTTAATTCCATTATAAAATTCAACCTAATATAGAAAAATAACCATGATGAATACATCCTATTCTATGCATTTCTAATATTAATCAAATAAGTGTGATTACTATGTAACCTTTAAAAGTTTCATTTATTTATTAATTGTATTCATATAAACATGTATGGAAGAAAGATTCATATAACTTTTACTTCATATAAATTATCCCCTATCTTGGGAAGATAACTCCTTGTAATTTAACCCCTAAAGGTTTTTGACTATGTTTTCACCAAAAATGCTCCAAGATTGACAGATCTAGTACAAGTACCAAATTTTAGAAAAAAAAACATTATTGAAAACATATAACCATAGGATCTTCTAGTACATTGGTTTAACCCTTAAACGACGGGCTCATAACTGTGGAAATCATCTCTTTTGACACCGTGTGAATTATTGGATTAAAATAATGCGAAAGCACTCATCGGAAGTCAAGCCACTATAGATGATCTTTCATTTTCCCACAAAATTTGGAGGATGAATAGTTGCACTTCTATCCTACACAGAAGATTCTCTTGTCATTCATTGGCTGCAAAACATCCGCCTCAACATTTAAGGGTTAAGAAGATGTGGAAAAAATTTCAAAAATTTCCACCATGTAGATTGCAAGATATTAGCATTTGAAGTGACAAAAATCTTATTTTTGGCCTTGCAAAAAATTAGGCAGTTGCACTTTACAAGGGCACAATCATATGAAAACATGTCCCAAATGGTGGTGCTTCTTTGTACTTATTCTTCAAGGCAAGTTGTCTACATGCTTAAATTCGTTTAGATAATTTAGAATTATACAACAAATAGAAAAAAAATAGTAAGTAGAAAAAAGTAGAAAATGATTCAAAATACTAAATTGTTGAGAATTTAGTTATGGAATTGAAAAATGCTAATCCCAATGGTTTTAGTAAACAATCTACATCCTATGGTTTCATTTTTTTCCAAAAATATTGAAAATTGAGTAAAATAAAAGACTTCAAAGTTTGTTTTAGAGTAAAGAATCCATAACTGTCCACAAACAAAAACACCTCATAACTTTTGACTCATTGATCAAAATGGAATGTTTCAAAGCTTTCCACATATATATATGAATCTAGGAAAACAAGTTCAAATTTTTATTTTAAAAAATAAATAAAATTTTAAGTTGCCAGCCGAGCATTCAAAATTTCATATTATACCATAATTTTTTAAGCATTGTTGATAGGGTACGAAATTTCAATTTTGAATAGTTCTACAGATTTTTGCAGTTTTTACCTATTTGGCTGGAAGCTAATTGGGTGAGTAAAAACACTATTTTTGATTTACAGCTTGTTTTGCCAATTTGGACCGTCTTCTAAATGGTGAAAGCCGATTAGTGAGTTGCCAAATCGGGAAATTCTGTCAGGTGAATCAGTTGGTGGCGGGTGGTGTCTGTCCCTCCCCTTTGCCTATTTGCCGTCTTGCCTTCTCATTTGGATTTTTCACCCACTGCTGAGTGCGCATGAGAATCCAACCCAAATTGGTTGTTTTTCTTGCTTTTGTGTGTGTCATTGTAGATGAGCGAGTTGTGTTACAAGTGTGAGTGCTAATTGGGTGAGGAACTATGGAATTTAGTGTGAGAATGGAGAACAATGTGAATAGTTTATGAGATGAACTCGGATTTATTTTAATGGAAATATCTTTAAGACAAGTTGAATTGTGCATGAATAAAAAAAAAGTATTTTAATTGGCTATGTACTGAAATATATTGTTGAACAAATTGGATATGCTTAGAGTGTTTGTGTGTTGTGCAGGTTTGTTTTTTTGGACTTGTGTCCCCCTTGCTAGCTTCACTAGAGAGGCCAGTTTTTGGAGGGATGAAGCCAAATAGGTCAGATTTATGACAATCTAACAAAATTTTGCCCAAAAAAAAAGCCCTGGTGTTGTGTGCTTGTGTGTGAATTTGTAATTGGATTATTATTGCACGTATGTGTTTGAATGTATGAACCAAATAGAAATTTAATGAAGTCAATATGCGATGGATTTTTAAGTGTGATTGAATGAGTTTGCCAAATTGAGGGTGTTAAGTTAATTATGACTCGTGTGACCAAATGGGGTTATAATACTGATTGCGTGCATGTCTATGAATGTATTTGTCAAGTGAATGAATTCAAATTGGGTATGTATGAATTCAGATTCATATGCATGTTTGCTTGAAAGCTATATATGTCAATTGTAATTGGTGTCGCAAGAACGTTATAATTGTTTCAGATCCTATTTAGAAGTTGTAGAGTCATGTGTGATGGTTGAGTGACATGTGTAGGTGTATGATTTCAATTGGGATTATACGAGTGTTAAACTTTGCAATTGAACATTATAATGGATGTGTCAAATCAGAAAGTTATTGCTTGAATAATTCATGCAAATCCAAATTGGAAGTTAAAGATGAAGAAGATGTAGAGACAAATGTACTTTGCTTGAAGTTGTAAAGCCCATTTGATGCTATGTTGTGAGTAGTTAAGCCAATTTGGGGAAAGTTTGAGAAAAGATAAAAATTAAAAGATAAAGAATTTGGAAAAGATCAAAGAAAGATTAAATTCAAGAATAAGAGTACAACTTGGGAGAAATTCTAACCTTTGTGGCCCTTAAGAATGGAGAGTAGAAAGCAATTAAGCCTAGTGTGAGGTTATGCAATTCAATATGTTTGTGTTGTGATCCTAGTAGGAATTTGAACGGCTAATAATTTTCCTTCTTGATATTCTCCTTAGAAACGAATTTAATATACTATCAATATTTCATGAATTTATAAATTATCTAATTCTACAATTATGTAGAAAAAAATTATGAAAATTGTTGTGCCTTAACTCCTCAAGGTCCAACAATTTTTTGACAATAGAGTTTTTAATGAATTGTTCTACTTTGATATTTTTTTGCACATGGATGTGCCAAGGTTAGCAAATTTCAACGTCCAAGGCAAAATCACATGCATTTTCTAAATGTCTGGATGTTTGGACGTCTAGAAAATGGGGACGTTGCGTCCCTATGAAACCATATGCCGTCGGATTTAGTCTAAAGGTCGGATGACATACTGTAGCAGCAGATGGCGGTTAACGGATGAAGAGCAGATAACGGACAACAACCAATTGTAGACAACAGACATGCTAGCGGACGGGGTCTGCCAGACCGTCCGCCATAAAACAAAGGCATTGTGCTAAATATAGATTTTCAAACCTCATTTAGCATAGTAGAATTTTCTTTTCAAAAAACTTTGAACTAAAAAGATTTTGGTTATCAAATTATGTTTTATCTCCAAAAGTTTGTTTGAGGTTTTGACACCTCAAATAAAAGTTATGAACAAATTTCAGAGAGGGTTGGAAGGACGTTTTTTTTGACATTTTCAAACACCCTCTCTAAAATTTGTCCATTACTTTTAGGTGGAGTGTCAAAACTTTAAATGGATTTTTGAAGATTAAACTTAGCTCAATTTCCAAACTTTTTCTAGTCTAAATTTTTTCAAAAAAAGATATTCTGCTATAATAAAGTGAGTTTTGAAAATCTATTTTAAGCACAATTCCTGCAATTTACGACGGTGGCCAACTGCGGACAACAGATGTTATGGTGGATCTCATTTGCTTGACAATTGCTTGCCCATTTACCCTATCTACCCAATGACTGCTTGCTTGTCCGCCCAACCGTCTTCTCGATGATTGCTTGTCTCTCTGTCCTAATGTCCACCCCGTCCACTCAACAACTGCTCGCATGTCCGGCTTTGCTAAAACATTGGATTCTAAAAAGTGCAGATTTGCCTGCAAACACTGCTATTCAATGCTACAAGCATCCAATGTTGTATTAATGTATGCACAAAAGGATAATTTAAGTTATTCTTCCACAAATTTAAACTTGTAGTCTGAATGCTAAATCCTATATCCTAAACCCTAAACTCTGGATCTTACATTAGTTCCAAAAAACTTTAGTGTGATGTACTGAATGTATTTGACCTTCAATTCCTTCTAAATGTCATTATCTGAATGTACTATATATGAACTTCATAGCATTATGCATTTATGTTTCTAATGTTTTCTTTTTTTTCTTCATCATTTATTATGTGCCAATGTACAAATGTGAAACATGGAATTATAATTAGAAGTGTTTCTTTAAGTTTTGTTGTAAAATGCATTGATAGTTAGAAACACCAAGGTATGCATAGTACAAGCAATTGTATTATTTTATTATTCTATTAGAAGATGCTACCAAAACCGCTTTAAGCACTTTAACCCCTAAACGTCGGAGACTATGTTTTCACCAAAAACAATTCAAAACTGTCATTTCTGGTACAAGCACCAAATTTTAAATAAAAAAATATTTTTGGACCAAGTAACCATAGGATCTTGTAGTAAACTAGTTTGGAAATATGTGGAAAAAATTTCAGAATTTTCACCGTGTAGATTGCAAGATTTTAATGTTTGAAGTAACAAAACTCATTTTTTTAGCCCTGTAAAAATACGGGCAGCTGCACTTCACAAGGTCACATTTGTATGAAAAAATCTCCAAAATGATTGTGCTTCTTTGGACTCATTCTTCAAGGCAAGTTGGCTACATGCTTAAAAAATTTTAGATCATTTGGAATTGTACAACATATAGAAAAAGTATAGCAAATAGAGAGAAGTAGAGAATGATCCAAAACACTAAATTGTTAAGAATTTAATTATAAAATTGAAAAATTCTAATCCCAACAGTGGTAATATATTAACAAACAATTTACATTATATGCTTCTTTTCTTTTCAAAAAATATTAAAAATTGAGTTAAATTAACCCCTAAAGGACCAAGGCCATTTTTCTGCCAAAAAACACTCAAAACTGCCATTTCTATAGCAAAGAGTAAAAAAAATTGAAAATTGTTTTCTTTTCACATCTAACCGTAGGATCTTATACCTTACTAATATGAAAATGTATGGAAAAAATTTCAGAATTTTTGACCGCACAGATTGCAAGATATCTACGTTTAAAGTGAAAAAAACAAGTTTTTCAGCACATCGCGGGACTAGATTTTATGACTTTGAACATTTTTAACTTAAATATTTTGCACTACAGAGTTTTGAGCGTTTAATCTTTATAGTGGAGAATTGAGTTGAGAGTCTAGGAAAAAAAAGAAAATTCAAAAAAACTTAATTTTCATTATTAAAAAAATTGTTAAGTAGAAGTAGGTACAAGATAGAAAGAAAATCTAAAATATTAATATCTTTTATATGGAATTAAAAAGCACTAATCCCAATGGTGAGATTGTTCTAGCAAAAAAACTAAACCTTGTGGAACTTTTTTTTTGGAAAAATTATAAAAATTACATTCACAAATGAATCCTACAAGTTATTTTTTCAGGAAAATGCTCTAAGTGCCCGAAAAACAAGCTTGTCCATAACTTTCTCATAAAAAATCCAAATGAAATGAATCAAAGCTTTTCAGATAGACAAAAATATAATCTATAAGAAAAAAAAATTAGAAAAAAAAAAAAAAAAAAAATTGCAAATTTTTTTTGCTGCCCCTCGAACACTGTTTTGAGCTTATTTGGGCATAACTTTTTTTCCCGGGCACCGATTGTGAAAAAAATTATATTCCCATAAAGCTAATCAGATTTTCTACCTCCGAAAAAAGTTTCAAAAAATCAGGAGAAAATTTCAGCTCGTAGGTACCTGCCCGAAAACCCATTTGTCCCTCGAACGGACAACGGGCCTTTAGGGGTTAAGGACTCCAAAGTTTATTTTTGAGTAGGAAATCCATAACTACCCACAAACTAGAGCACCTCATAACTTTCAACTCATAAATCAAAATGGAATGATTCAAAGCTTTCCAAGTATATATAAATCTAAAGAGCCAATTTCAAATTTTTATTTTTGAAAAAAGTTTTTTTTAGATTTTTTAGATTTTTTTTTGGGCTGCCCGTCGAGCATTGAAAATTACAGATTATGCAATAACTTTTGAACAATGAAGTCAAAAGTTATGAAATTTTTTGGGCCTTAAAGATAAAACTCGTCCCCATATTGTGTAAAAATTTCAGCAAAAAAAAATAAAAACTCCATAGGCAATGAGCTGCCCAAAATCGCTATGTTGCCAAAAAAGGCAGTTTGGACGTTTAGGGGTTAATGTAGTTTAATGTAGCTCAATATTAAATATTAGATTCATAGAACAAAAATATAATTGAAATTATTTTCCTACACCCTTATACATGTATTTACATCCTAAATTATAAATCATCAACAATATATCTCATACCAAAAAAATTGGTGCTTTAGTAGTGAAAAAAATGTGATTGACCTTCAAATATGATGACCCTTCATATAGGACAATTATGGACCTCATATATGTACATTTTTAATGTACTTCTACATCAAAAATGATATCATCAATTCATATTGTTATAATATGCAAATGTAAAACGTGCAATTCTGATTTGAAGGATTTTTTAAATTTAGGCTTAGGTCTTAGGATGCATGCCAAATTCAAAGGATCAACACTATTATACTACAATTGTACAAGCAATTTTTCAATTTTATTAGATGGTACTGTATTGGAGAAATTGAGAATCACCCATGTCCACATGAATTTTTTTAGAATTGAATATGTATACTATGTAGTATTCATTGATTTTTCAAAGCAATTGCGCTCTAGTGCTTTAAAGGGAAATATGAATTTCATTGGAGTAAATCAATAGATTTTAATTGAACAAAGAAAAATGTTTGAATGCTTGTGATTTAAACAATGACAACATTGAATATCATTCACATAAATAATTAATATTTGTATTTTGGAATATGTTGTTACGATGAATCTTATGAGTCTATTCAAAGTTCTAGATAGAAAATTGGATTTATAATGTAGACTTTTGGAGGGATTGAGTGATTTTTGGTCCAAAATTAGTTTATGACTTTCTCGATTGTGGATCATTTTAAGAATCAAGGAGGGATATGTCGGCCATATATTGCCTACCACAGTAAGTGACTTGTTCTACCTTGGGAAATGGGCATACATTGTGGATTTTTTCAAAATTTTATAGCACAAGTCTTAACATGTATTAATGTCATCACACCTAATTTGACATTTAAGACAATGTTATATTCTAAAATCTTACACAATGTCATTGTGTAGTATAGGTACCTTGAAACTAATGATTGGAGCAAGTATGTCATGCTTTTAATGATTACAAGTAGGTTTCATCTCAAGAAATAGTTTTTTAACTTCATAAAAAAATTTCAATACTATTGTCAACTAATAAAAAATTCCAAATTAGCATAATTAGAATTATAAATGTATGTTACAAGCTTATAGCCAGAGAAATGTGGTAAAAATAAAAAATAGTGCATATATAAATGACTTTGTAGAAAGTTACATAATCATCAATTTTAGAGATTACAATATCAATTGAATTCAAAGAGGAAAAATTATATGGTCAAACTCTTAGTAATATAATACTAATCAAGCATACTAAGGCTTTGATAATACAATTGCAAGCAAGCCTCCCATCTTACTAAATAATGACCAACTTGATCTTTTTAGATGAAGATAATGACTTCAAGAAAGATGAAGATTACAAGAATTAAAATAATGACCAACATCCAATCTTTGGAGGGATCCCTCTGTCGAAATTTTTGTCGAAATTGAGCGCATAATATATTGTTGAAAAGCTCTCAACAATACCTTTCCAATGGTATATTATGAGGCACATAATAGAAGGAATTTAAACCCAGAACTAACCAAATTAGATCCTACAAATATTTTGAAATTTTTTAATACATGTCAATTTTGAAATTTAATGATTGATATTATTAATATATTTTTTGAGACATTTTCAAAAAATTTGGAATCATTCTGAAAATCATTCTAATTATTTTGTATTTATAATTATACCAAATTGAGCCTTGTATTTTTAAAATTGCTAAAAATACAAATTTGAAAAAAAAATCCTCCATACCAATTTGCTTGTATAAAGTAAAGATTAGAAATGTCTAAGAAATATACTTTTTGATCCCTACTATCATTACATATTTTTCAGTTCCTGTAGAGAGCTGTGAAT
Organism: Antitrichia curtipendula; assembly: GCA_951230915.1. Lineage (NCBI taxonomy): Eukaryota > Viridiplantae > Streptophyta > Bryopsida > Hypnales > Leucodontaceae > Antitrichia > Antitrichia curtipendula. The sequence continues at coordinate 1,389,259 of OX579642.1, read as the reverse complement.
TCCCCAGGGTTCCTAGACTCTGGAACTGTTTGGAATTGCATTGCAGCAACTGCGGGACATGGCAGAGGGACTGCCACATCATATAAAAAAAAATTCAAGTTTTTTTTTGTTCATCTTGTTTTCTCATTTTAAGATTTTTTTTTCCCAAATTTTTTTTTCTAACAATGGACGTTCTTTTACTGCCAAGAGAACAACGCCGGGAACAAGCCTGAAATGGCCCTCTAGCCCCCTCAAAAAACATCTAATGTCCTTTCATTGGAAAAATATTATGTTTACTTCTTTTTTCTATTAGCCTACATTTCTTAAATAGATTTTTAAATACTTCTTACATTGAAATTTTGAAAATAAAAAAATGCAACAAGTATGTCAACTTGTTACTCTACAAGATCCTAGTTTACAAAATATTGAGATTTGTTTCATCCTACCAAGAATTTCCCACTGAAAACTTGAAGATATATAGTGTCCTCTTGGTCCTTGAGGGTTTAAAGCTATTCCTTAGGATCATATTTTGTCAAAAATTCAAAGAAAAATAAATAAAAATTTCATTTGTAGACTTGTAGTGACTTTCTCCAAATCGCTATGTTGCCAAAAAACACATTTTGGTGCTTCAGGGATTAAGGTATACATTTGAGTTACGAATGTATTCGATGCAACAAGGGCTATTTACTTTAATTATTGTATTTAAAATTATTTTATTTTATATAAAAAAATAAGAGGGGCATCTTTCCAACCCCCTATGATTTTTTGTAAATTCATTCATTTGGTTTTTAAGTGGAGCTATCTTACATTTAAATAAGTGTCCTATTTTTTTCCACCCTTGCCTTTTTTCACAAATTTTTCCTTCCTTCTACTACATACATATATAGGGAATACACTATAAAACCAAACATCAATCAATTCAATTCAAGTGCCATTGACCGAGTGGCATTTTTTATAACAAGTTTACCATTGATTGCACTTCAAAATCTCCATTCAAACTATCTCCTAAACATTCCATTAAATATGTGTGTGATTAATACATTTAGCTTTAGAGATTGAAGTTAAATACACTATAAATTCTATCTTCATGATGTACACTTTTTAGTTCATTGAACCTACTAAGGTAAACCCTCCCTCTTCATGCAATGTGACGATTTAGGGTTTCGAAAGGAAACAGGGGAGCATGTCCTAAGCACGGAATCCACTCACTGCGATCCCGATTTCTTTGGGGAGCTCGATGGAATGTTGCTAGTAAGCGCAGAACGGCGACATTTGTACACGCGTTCGATTGAAAATTGCCGGAGAATGTGAAGATGACTAAACGCCTTCCGGAAATTCTATCCTAAACCTGCCGACCCGTACTTGTGAATCGAATTTTTAAAATCGGAGGAAGCAGACAACGAAACATTGTTCCAATCAATTAGAAGTGTGCCGTGAGGCGCTGCTGGTAAGCCTTTGAAGTATCTTGTGGAGTTTTTCATCTGGGATTCGTGAGTCAAATGGTGGGAATTTGTTGAATTTTTGTGATTTTTTACTAATGAATGTTTGCGATTCTCTTGCAGTCGGCATGATGCAAGCACTCGATCAGGCTAGGAAAGCAGCGACGGAGTCGATCCGGTGAGGGCAGAAGTCTCACTTTGACTGCGATGCGTTTACGAGTTCAGTCCTTTGAAATCCTTGAGTCAGCGTTTTTCAACTTCAGGGGGTCAAATCTTGTTCGAGTCAAGTGGGAATCACTAATAAGCTTCTACTTGATTCTTTCTGAGTCGTCAACGACTGTGTCATCTGACGTAATTTTGATTTAAAATTCCGATGGGGAAGTCCACGGATAGGAAGTTAGGGCAGTTATTATTCGGTAGAACGCATTTGCAGGTCGAGATTGCACCGGTCCCCACTCCCGGAAAAGCAGTACCGTCTTCCTACCGCGAACTGAGATTTTAGTTTTTCGTTGCGACAGCTTGGCCAATCAACAAATTGGATCGTTCAAGAGATCAATTGCCCCAGAAAGTTCCTATTGTCATGGTCAATGAGTTGCTTGGTCAACGAGTTTCGGTTGCACACATCAGTCTTGTTAAGCACGTCATTGATCCTTAGATATATCAGAATGGCATAATTAAGCCGAAGGTGGTTGATAGAATGGTCAGATTTTGAATATACGTGTTACCAAATCAACGAGGTTCCAAGAATGCATTATTCAGATATCAGAAGCAAATGTTATAAGGATTCAAGGCTATATTGATAGATATCCTTAAACTACCTTGATGTTGAGGTGGTATACTTTCTTAAAATCAATTTGGACTCATTGTACTATTTTCCACGGGTGCAGTTTGGTAGGTGTCACAATTAGATCGATACCTCTAATTACAACAGCTTGATCACAACTCTACCTCTAGACTGGATAGACATTCTTCTAACATCTGAAGTTAGATCACATGGCTGTCACCAACGCATAGAAAACACGAGACGCAGGGCATTGTAAGCATGAGTGCAGGTCATGAAGCTAGGCATTTCTTGCCAGTTTTGCTTGCTATGAAAATTGATATATGATACAAACGATCTCTCTCTTCAGGAGGCCCCAGTAAAGACAGTAATGGGTGCAGCTCAGAGATCATTCTTCTACGAAATGAAGCAACAGCTCCGAGAATTTCATGAATAGAATCAATCTAGGTGATGACAATCAGAGGACCAGCTCAAAGTTCTAATGATAACTCTTGAACCAATCGAGCTGGGGCTGTGAATGCTAGCAAGCACCGGGAGCTTCATATTGTCCATTGAGAAAATGAGAGTTTCGGAAACCAGCTTCTGCTGCGTCAAGAAAATGCCGCTGAATGGCTGCTCTGAATCACCTGATGCGCGGTGGGTTCCACTTTGAGTTCCCTCCGTCTCCTTCAGAACCCTTTCTGCTCTGCAACGTAATTCTAATCCTATTGCTTAGAAATGGCATAGTTGGGAAGCTGACAACTCCTACTATACTTCGCTCGTGTAAATTGTCTACCTATTGGAAAAGTGCCTCTGAATTCTGCTCCGAAACATGGGCACGGCAGTCTTGTGAGTGAAGAGACTCTGAAGACTGTTGGCAATTGGTAACTCTAAATAGTCTAGGCCCAAGTGAGAGAGATACCGTATACGATTCGGACAAGCTTTGCTCAAGTAGAAATGGATTGATGTAGTTCTTGTTTATACAAATCTCGTTAGCTTGACGTTCAAGTCTTCTTGGCGGCATCGTCGGCATATCTCACTGCCCTGGTCTCTTTCTTCAGTTGACTGCCATCGAATTTCTTCATTCATTCTTGCGCCACAATCCATCATCCCTCTGTGTATATCTCCAAGTCGAAAACAGCAACAGAAAATAAGAAATTGAAAAAAAGAATTGAACATTCTTGTTGAGCAAGGAACCAGTGGCTGCAGTTTTTCTGGCGATCTATCACAAAAAACCGACCTCCTGCAGACCTTTTCCACGAGTCTAGGAAATTTAAGACTTCAGGAAATTCCCCAAATATAGTTTAAAATAGTCTAGGATGGCGTCTTGATCGTACAAACCATCGCCACATGAGAAACACGGCTGCAGACCAAAAAATTTACGCTGCCAAGGAACTGACTGACCAGAGGCTGTTATGGTAGAACCACACATTACCAATCAGGGATCCATACCCAACTTGTAGGATCCTTTTCAAGGTTGGGACTATTAAGGTCATGACACATGTCCTCGAGTAATGAGCAAGAAAGTAGGAAGTAGTGAACAGAAAAGTAGTTCTTGAATGATTGAAATTGGATGACTCTACACATTGGTTGAGACCAACTTTTGGCTTCTAAACTTTATAGTAATTTCAATTCAAGGCATAAAATTGTCAAAAAAATTGCAACCCCTGTGATTTCTATCTTCCTACATGACAGAAATTTCACATTGCCTTACACTACTCTAGAACATGCACAAAGTTACTTAAGTGGTCGACAATGGGTGGTTCTATCATACTATAGAACTAACCCTAGCTTACTTAGTGCAGTTGCGCCTTAACTGGCTTGTCTTCTCCCAAATGGGGGTATGATTCCCCCTAGTATATGCCTTGGGGAAAAATTTGAGTTATAATCTTGAACACATGATTGGCTTGATGTAGTATAGTGTCAAGGCTGGGGTGGCTTCATTGGTAGGCAGAGGTATTTTTTGACTGGGGGCTCCTAATTTGGAAGGAGGGGGGCAAAAGGGCCCCCCCTAGTGACTGGGGGATTCCTGATTTGGAAAGAAGGGGGGAGGGGGGGGGGGGGGGGGGCGGGGCGAAAGGAACCCCCTAGCTCTGGTTAACAATGTTATGCAAGAAAGATATAGATCTATCATGGTAGAACCACCCGTTACCAACCAGGCATCCATATCCAACATGTAGGGTGCAGCTATTTCCAACCAAAGCTGGAACAAGTTTCCAACCAAAGTTTGGAATGTAATTTTTTCTCCATTGCAACTATAAGGTCATGACACATGTTTTGATGTAGTGAGCAAGAAAGTAGGCAGTAGTGAGCGGGAAAATAGTTATAGAATGATTGGAATTGGAAGAGTCTACATATTGGGTAAGGGTTGAGGCCAACTTTTGGCTTCCAAAATTCATAATAATTTGAATTTAAGAAAAAAAGTTAGAAAAAATTGGTAATGCTCATCATTTCTATCTCTCTGTAGGGCAGAAATTTTACATTGCCTTCAACTGCTCCAGAACATGCACGGAATCACTTAAAAGGCAACTATGGGTGGTTCTACTAGATGTCGGAGTAATTATGATGACGGCTGTAATGACAATTCTGTTACGCCGTTCACCAATTGCCGAGTCTCAACTCTCAACCAAACCACTGTTGATGGCAAACGACAAGCTGAGAAGCTGACAGTTGACAAACGGAAAAAGCTTTTGGATGACGTCACAGACAATTGAGTTGCCTCACTGTGGTGTGCGCAAACTTCCGTGGAGGACCCAAACTCAGCAAAAATGAAACTAAGCCTCTGCCGACTCTTCAGTTCACACGGAAGGTTCACAAAGTCGCTAAAAGCGAAGTGAAAGACATGCCCGGAACAAATGGAGGAAGAAAACCACATTTCACTAGCCAGGAATTGCTTTTCTTTTTTCTCCCTCAAAAGCAAAACAAACATGTACTCCATTTTGGGAGTGTTGAGGGATAGAATTTAGGAGACAAATTTGCAAAATTGCTACATAAAGACCTTCACGATGAGATTATCTAAAACTCCCTTAACCCATAAACAACATTGCAGCTATTTTTTGGCCAATGAATGACAAAGAATCTTTCAATATGGGACAAAAGTGCATCCTCCAAATTTTGGGTGAAAAGGGGAGGTTTTCTATAGTAGTTTGACTTTCAATGAGTACTTTTGGATTTTTTTTAAATCAGTGATTCACGCAATACCAAAATGAGTGATTTCCACGGGCACCAGTCCGTTCCTTAAGTGTTAAAGACCTTCCTTGATGGGATTATCTAAGCCTTATTTAAAGACCATCCTTGATGGAATTATCTAACATTTCTTCCTGCAAGGTACAAATTCTGAAAGAAAAAAAAATTGAGGAGGGAAATTTTTCACAATCCATCTGAAATTTTGGATGAAAATTTAGAGAATCATGTCCAACAACCTTTACATCAAATGAAAAATGTTTCTTTGGGAATTTTCCTCAACACAAATTTCCTCAAAAACAACCTTTTTCCTATTAGACACTTTATTTAGGTGCATTTGTTATAGAGTTTTTTTAACTTAGAAAACACTAGAATTTATAATTTATCTCTAGCCATAAGGTGATCAAATTTGTACTTTATTAGAGAGAAAAAAAACTCTCCAAAGGCTTGTCAAGGTTTGACAAACCAATCTATTGTTTCTAGGTAGGGAGCTTAGCAAAAGTACACAATCTTTAACTTATTCTTGTTGTCAACTTGCGTGAATATTCTGAAGTAACCAAGATAGATTATCTTTTTTAGTATTGTAATATTTTGTGTTAGAGAACTAATATAGCTCCTTGTCTAGCTTGATGTCTAATTTGACATCTAGTACACATAGTTCTATCTTTCAATCATGAGCATTGCTTACTTGTCCTCAATCATGATTGTCAATGCTTTTTTTTGTGCGTAGCTATAGAACATTACTTTAATCCAATTTGATATTAAATCAAATTGAGGGTACCACATCTAGCTTTGCTCAACCATTAAATAAACTTGGAAAGGCACTACCACATTCTAGAAGTAAAGTTTAATGATGTCTCTTAAGGCGGGAAGGCATTGGAAGGTGTTGGCAAGGTTTCATAGTGTCGGCGCCTCGACGAGTATTGTGGTGTTGAACAAGGGATTTAAGAATTGGGAGGAGCTCTATAAATTTTTGGTAGTTTTTAGTTGATATTTGAGATTGCAAGTGAGTTTTTTGGTTGTATTGTCAATAGGAGATAGGCCATATGTTTTATTTGTAGGTTCTAAGCTGACGGCACAAAGATTAGAGGGGAAGGAACAAATGGTTAGTTCAATAAGGTTTTTGTTTTTGAGTTATTGCAAGAAATGCTTAATGCGTGTCTCAAAAATGTTGTTTTTGGTCACAATAATGTCATTGCTGTAAGTACTACAAATATTGTGCAAAAGCAGTGTATTTTAAGTTGTGAAAATAAATTTAAAAATTAACAAAAATAAATTAATAATCATTAAAAAACTATTTAGAAAATAATAAAACCATTTAAATCATTTGAAATCATTTTCAAAAATTTAGAACTAAATAAAAAATCAATAAAATTGAATCAAATATAAAATATATAAAAACAGTGCAGTATACACTACTACTGACTATTGCAGACTTCTATGGCCAGATGAAAGATTTATAAAAATCAAAATGTTCATTTATAAATTTAAAAAAAATCATAAAAGTTAATATTAAAATGGCCATTTTTCTATACTTTGGCACGTTTGAATTGCACCAAATACTCTTGAAAGGATTCTTTTTTCTCATTTCAATCTTTACGCAAAGGATGCACACTCTGAGCCCATGTGCACACCACATATGTTAGAATTTGCATAAAATCTTGTTGTTACTACCTGCATCTCAGTACAACAATTGCTTTCCCAATATTTTGCTTCAAATTTGCATTTTTAGATCAAAAGTAGGACTAATTTCTCCCTTCCAAATGGCAATAGTTGCCATCCAATAAGGGATTCTTTAAAATAGTATACTAATTTTTAAAATGTGCAGAAAATTAGTCAATGTCTACAACTAGCACATAAAGGTTTAAGCAATAACACAATACTCTTATTCCCAGGTTAGACAATTTTGTTCATAGTCCCTACCAATGTATAAGACACAATGTATGCTATCCCAGTCCTGCCTAGGATTCTATAAAGAGGGCAATTAGTCTGGGCAATAAGTCAAATTGATCAAATTGACTTATGCAATGAATGCTCTAGGACCTAATCAATTCCAAAATAATACTTTGAAAATAGTACACATAAATCTTTAATTAAGTCATTTTAATGGGTAGGTCAAATTATCTAGTAAGTGCTCACCATGAGCAAAACTAATGCAAATTGCCTAAATCTATCGATTCTATATCAAATAGTCCCAATTGATGTAAAGTATGGTGAATTTAGGTGCTATACTTAAATTTTGTCTTTCTCCTTTAGCTTTTCTCTTGTGTTTTTAGGTCAAATAGTAATGTCAAATCATCCAAACCAACATTGGTTAATTCCCTAAAACCGTGGAGCAAAATTTTGCAAACAACAATATGTAGACCTATAATCATAGGAATCATATTCTATGACTGTGCAATTTGCCCTATGGTTGTCAAAAGAACCCTAATTTCCTCCTCCTAAGCTGTTGTTCGCAATACAAGCTACGATCTACAAATCCACTTTGAATTTTTTCCGATTAATTTTGAATTCTCAATCTCTCTCCTCTATTACACACGCAATCGCAAACTCCAATCTTTCTTCACTCCAATTGACAGGAACCAACACAAACACCATTTCTCGGACTAGTTCACAACCGTATCCAACAACTTTGGCGATTGATAGTGCCAAAGCTCCAGTTGTTGATTTCTTCAGAGTGCCAAAGCTCTGATCATTGATTTCTTCAGGGCTCTTGATTTGGCTTGAATCTCGTTTCTTCGTTTCTCCGTCTAGTTGCTCCGGCAACCAGCTTCTCGGCTTTGTCATTGCTCTTGGGGTTGAAATTTGAATTTGGAATTCAACAATTCTTCTTCGCTCCCCCACACTAGCACGGGGCAATGTTCACCAGCAATGTCGAATTAGACTTTAAAATTTTAAAATTTCGCTCTTTGCTCTTTCTTTAGCCTCTCTCTGTAACCTTAACCTCCTCGTTCCTTCCTCTAAAGATCACCACGGAACCTTGCTTCTTCACATGTATGCTTGTGTTTTTGCGTTTTGTTTATTTGTTTTAATTATTTAATTATCTTCCAACTTTTAATAATTCTCTTCAATTTTTTACATGAATTCTCACAATCTCAATCACAAACATAAACTCTCACAGTAATAAATTACAATACACAATGCTATATATATATATATGAACAAATTTTGGATCTTATAATGTCAAGGTTTTTATTTTTTTAAGCCTATTTATAATTAAAAAACGAGAAGTCACATCTTTTGTGAAAAAGTGTTTTCTAAAGTCACACCCCATTTATCCAAGTTTTTAGTTGTTTTTTTCATTATAATTATGTTGGTGTTGCCTGCCAACATCCATTTTTGGTTTATTGTGCCATAACTTTTTCTCCTATGTACCAATTGAAACAAAATTATGTATCCAAGAAGCTCTTCGCAAGTTACACAACCTCAAAAGAATTCAAAAAGATTCACTACAAATTGAGACAATAAAAACCTACCCAGATCCTAATTGTCTTCAAGGGGACAAACAGTCTTTTAGGGGTTAATTTATTGTGAGTTTTTCTTATTGTTTTATCATGGTATTATAATTGTTTGGGTGCAAACAACATCCATTTAAGAGCTGATCAAGCTTTTAGAAAGGCTTGCACATCCACAAATATTTTTTGGGGTAAGTTTTCCCATCAAGGAAAAAAAAAAGATATATTGAAGTCACTTGTTTAAATATTTTTTGGATGTTCTAGAAATTGGTTACAAACTTTGAAGAATGCAATTAGTAACTTAGAGTACCGCTTTTAGAACTTGAATTATTTTAGTATTTTAGGTGCCAAAACAAAAAAATTAACAAGAAAATACTAAATTAATTATTATGTAGCTTTTGCCAATGTAAAACCTCCTTCCCTTTGGTCCCCTTTGCTCTAGAGTCAACAATAAGGTACTAGGAGGTCTATAAAGCGCCCATATAGGAGATGGAAGTTAATTTTGGGAAGTTAGACGTCTTTCAATATTTTTTGGTAAATTTTCCTTTAAAGACAAATGGAATTGACATCTAACCCAAGTTATTTCATATTTTATGGAGCTTCATAGAATTAGTTATGAATTTTTGAACTTGAATTACAATAGTCACTAAAAGTGTCCACCTCTTGAAATATACACTCAGCATTGTTGGTGGAATGAGAATGTACCTCTGCGTTAGAATGGGAATGTACTTCTTCGTTAGAATGTACCTCTGCGTTAGAGGACGGTTTAGAATCCGAGCGCTTTCTGGGCCTCCTACCTTGAGTGCCATCACATCGAATTTCCCGCAAAGTCCTCCTCCTGTCTCCTTCCGGGAACGCCAGTTCTTTCCATCCCCAATTCCAGCAAACTCCATATCAAAGGAAATTCTTCAGCGCCCGTCGCAGCTGGCGATGGCGCACGAGCTAGCTCTGGGACCCCGACGCCCGTAGCGAACAATTTCTGCGTCCCCATGGCGGAACTTCCAGCGGCAGATAATTAGTCTGGCCGAAGGCCAAAGCCAACCTGTCCGTCTGAGTTCGACCAGCTTCCTTGTACTGAATTGCAATTCCTTTTCCTGGGAAAGTCCCGTCCTCCCAAACTCCTGGAGGACATGTCAAGCTGCGATTTTGGGTCGTCGTCAGACACCCAATCATCTTCGCGTTCCCCCCAACTTGTTTTCACACCAGAATATTCTTCAACTAGTTCCCGAACTAGTTTCACTGGAATTCGATCTCAAGCTCCGTCTGGGTCTCATCAATTTATCTTGTCTGGCAAGGCGTCAGTTCTCCGCGTTTGAACAGAACAGCGTGAGTTCTCCGCGACTTGAAATTGGAGGCCTAGAGGTTATAAATACCACCACTGGAATGAACCAAAACATTCCGACATTCTGGCTGAGTGATCACTTGCAATACAAACTGAAGAAGAGGATACGTAGGGGACTGCACAAAGCTAGGGATCGAGACCTCGACGTAGTTCAATCTGCAAGACTAACTTGAAATAATTGTAGAGCTGTTGTTTGATTGATATAGAGATTGGGTGGAAAGTCTCAAAAAATTTGTAAGAGATTTGCCCCGAGATTTTCGTGCAAGAAGTTGAGACCGATCGAGAGCATGGCAGGTTTGGGCGATGGTGGCGGATCGAAGTGGAGGCCTCCGAGGAAGAGCGCCATGGGCGACGGCGGATCGTCCAAATGGAGGCCTCCGTCGAAGTCTGCGATGGGCGATGGTGGATCTTCAAAGTGGAGACCTCCGTCGCAGCGTCCGACGGGTTGTTGGCAAGACAACTAATTGAAGACAAAGCATTACCGCTTGTAAAAAATTTCTTTCAGCGCCGGTGCATTCAATTGCTCCTCCAGCAGCAAGCTTTCGACTTCGCAATCCAGTTTCAATTGAAGAAGGCTCGAAATTCATTCCATAGCTGCAATAATTGAATCTAGAATTGCTAGTGAATGTCAGAGCCAGGGATTGGGAAAGCCAAAGAGCCGGGGATACTAAGCTTTCCCCTTCAAAATTCCAGTTCGATCATTCTTGAGCTCCGAACTCACAAGTCACAATTGATTTTTTCAGATTGATCTTACTAGTGAGATTAGTTCCTGATTCTTTACGCGCACATCTGAGGATGTTGTGGCGGTGATTTGACAATACCACTCAAGTACAGTCTTGAAAGTGGTCATTGGTTTTCGACTGTAAATATGAAAGGATTCAGTTCCCTTTCGTTTTCCCTTTTTGGGGTGGAATTTCTGCACTCTTCAATTGAAGGTTGTGCCTCTTTCACAAGGATTACAAACAGGATTCTGTTGATTCAAGCGTTTCTTTGTTTGGTACTTGACTGTCGATGTTGCTCGAGCTCTGGTTTTCTGAGCTGAATCTGCAATCTGGTGCACTGGACGTCAATTTCGTAGAATTTTGTGGAGGAAATCTATTCCTGTCCTTGTTTTGAGAGCTTTGTTACAAATTTTTCTGCACTCAATTTCGCACTCTCTTTGGTACACTCAATTGTGGCACTATAATGACGCCAATGTAATGAAATTGACGATACGGAAAATCTGTGAACGTCTTCACCAGTAGGACAGTTATACAAACGTGGCAATGCCCCATTTTTCCAAATTTCCAGGAACTACGTTTCCTATGAAATTCCTCCGTGGGCAAGTCTTTTTTTTTTTTTTTTTGGCACAAATAGAAATTTTATTCAACTGAGTGCGAAAAAATGATACATCACCGCACCCCACCCCCACCCCACCCCACCTGGAGGTAAGAGACCAAGTGCTGCGCAAGTTTTCAGGAGTAGCAACAAGGAGCTGTCTGTGAACTGTCGGTAAGGCGTACTTCTGGGTCAGACTTAGGGCCAGCTTACATGTGAGCCCGCTGGGCAAAGAAAGCAACCAAAAGACAAGAACAGTGTCATAGATGATCGTTAAGCGTGGAAGTAGGAGAGAGAGTTCCACCAATATCAGTGTATTAGACACTGTAGAAGGAGCATAAAAGTGATTTCTATATTTCGACCCTCTTGACTCCTCCCACCCACCCATACATGTAAGGAGGCCCTTAGTTTTGTACTTGTGGATCGAATGTTTCTCTTGTACTGGAGTCGAAGTAAATTCTAATGCTACCATAAATCTCACAGTGAAAAACAAATTCCAGAGAAAATGTTTGATAACGGATTGCAAAAATTCTCAGCGTACAAGGGCGCATCCTTAACGTGCAAGAGTCACAAGAGCCATCATGGCTGTTCTATCGCTTTGTCAACTTGAGTCTGCGAGCACGACTTTGTTCCAGTCATTATTCGCTGAACATTTAATTTTCTCTGGGGTGGCTCCAAGAATCTGATCGCAGCTACCATTTCTGGCAAGTTTTGCAAGCTCAGTATTTTGTAATTTAGTAGCTACTACATATCTTTTGGAGATTTTACAGAAGAGTTCAACAATTTTTCTTTGAAAATCGGATGTAATGTTCAATTACATTTTCTTCCTTTAATTTCCAACAAGCTTTGTTTCCAAGAAACTTGTCAAAATTGAACTGAGGGGGGAAGGGTGTATTTCTGCACTGTTTTCCCCTTCAATTGAATTCTTTCAATCTGTGTAAATAAAATAAAAAAAACTTGTCAAAATTTGATCATAATTAGCAAGAAAGAGTGGTAAGGTATGCATACTCATTGTGACATTGGGGACCCTTTGGTCACTACACCTATTTAGACTCATTAATTTCACAATTTTTTTCTTGCAATAGAATGACAAATTTGAGAGTTTTAATTTCACATGTATTTTGGTTAAGTCAAAACACACTTATTGTAGGTGATCAAAACAAAAACATATAACTTTCCATTGTTGTCCCTATTGTAGGTGGGACTATTCTTGTCCTTTTGGATTCTATTGTGATTCTTTGGACTTCCATTTGGACTCCAATTCGACTCCCTATACAGTTTGAATTACATTGGAATACAAAGAAGGCGCAATTGGACCCCAATGACAGGGTGCCATTTTGAGTCTACATACCTTAGTGAGTGATGCTAAAGCATGGAATATTGAAAAAGAAATCTAGTACCGGTATTCCGCCACTGGGGAATTTGGTAATAAAGGAGTTTGAAAATCACTTCATATTGAATGATGTCTACACACTGAAGTTATCACTAAGTATGAACTTATTAATTTATATTCAGTTTGCAATCATCTGCGCTGCAATTCCGTCTACTGACTTCCACTTAACCCTTTAACCCTTTAACGACCAGGTCGATGACTGATTACTCAAACTGACAGATTTTCATCAATAGCAGACTGGCTATTAAGAGCAAGCCCACAGCTGACTCCCCAAACAGGGATGTCAAGTGGGGGCTTGGCTTGTGGTTATGATGGCTGCGACCAGCCTCCTCCTCCTCTACCTCACTGCACACACCAAGAGGGGACACTAATACCTCACTGCACACACCAAGAGGGGACACTAATACCTCACTGCACACACCAAGAGGGGACACTAATACCTCACTGCACACACCAAGAGGGGACACTAATACCTCACTGCACACACCAAAAGGGGACACTAATACCTCACTGCACACACCAAGAGGGGACACTAAGTGGATATTTCATCAAACTTGACATTTGATGAATTATTTATTCAAAATTTTACATTTAACCAATGAAAAATCCAAAAGCCTTAGAAGTATGCTTCAAAGATAATCTCAATAGGAGTTGAGTGTCTCAGGAGGGAAGAAAATCTCTCTATATACACATGGGGGTGGTAGGAGGAGGAACAACCCATGTGGGATAAGTCACTTAGAATGAGAAGGAACTTCACCATGAATGAATAGTGAAGCTCCTTCTCATTCTAAGTGACTTATCCCACATGGGTTGTTCCTCCTACTAACCACCCCCATGTGTATATAGAGAGATTCTCTTCCCAAATTTAGCAAAGCAAGTTTGCTATCTTCATCCTCTACTACTTAGGGCGCAATGGGAAGAAACACTTCAATGCGTTTGAAGTTAATTTTTTTTAGCCATGTTAAACGTTGTGATTTGTTAGAACTTAGCAATTTTTAAAATCATCACAATTTGATTTTAAAACTCAAAGCAATTTCTACTCTGAAGTTGGCCTCACAGGCCCAGTCATCGTCTCTCCATAGCTTGGGGGGCTTGCTCTAATGAAATTGCGTCAGTTTGACACTTTCTCGTAACCTGTCATCGACCTGGTCGTTAAAGGGTTAAGTGGAACTGAAATTCCATTCTCAATTCATATTTTCCATTTGAATCAGTCCACGCTCCCCAGGATGTCAATTCCACCATCACCACCACTGCCAGTTTTTTTATTTTATTTAAGTCTGGTGAAAAAAACAGTGGAAAGGTGGCAGCTCGCTTTCTAAAGTGGAGAAATACTGAGTCATCTCGTGAACCCAAATTGAAAGTTCATAACCAGTGATGATTTATTAACCCCTGTAAAGGTCCTTTGGGTGCACCAAATTTCTAAAACTTATCTAAGAGTGTGTTCTAAAGTGCAACTGGCATAGAAGAAGAATGTAGAAGTTTTGTGGTGGTCTTCAATTAAAATTTGTACTATGTGGACGATAGATTAAAATATCATTGTGGTTTGATCTACCACCACTAGCAGAAAAGAGGTTGTGGTTGATGTCAAAGGTTGATGATAAAAATCCATATATGGAAACCAAACTTTGACAATTGTACTAACTTGGCTCTTCTAAACCCCTCTTCTATTGTAGGCATGTGCCACGTTAGTCCCTAAATGATCCAGTGATCATTCAACGTATGCAAGTGATCTCAAGTAAGGTGAAATAGTCCACCATGGTCAAAATCGCTAGTTTGCCCTCATGCCATGGCTGATTTAATTATTTATTTTAAAATTCCCCACATACAGACAAGTGTGAGAAGTAGCACGAACAATTGAAATTACGGAGTATATTTTTTCAACAAAGTACAAAACTACTAAGTTCTACTCCAAAAGAAGGAGGGAGGGAGGAAATCAGACTCCCTAGAGGGAGTATGATTTTTTGAAGTGTTTTGTCCAAAAGAGTCTGTAGACTACCCCAAAACCAACATGCAACTATATCCATAATGTTCACTTTACTCTCTCCAGGAACAATCACAATATTTTCTAACCTAGAAGGCCTTAAAAAGTCACTTCCTACAATGATTTACACTATAATAGCTTGGTGTTTCTAATGAGGTTACTAATTATTCCATTAATGTTAGGTAAGACACTGATTGTGGCCCAAAATCTCATAAACTAAGAAAACCCATCATGGGATCCATCCTTAGGTGTCTGTCATGTGTCATTTGACCATGATGGGCTGTTCAACCTTAGTTATGCACAGAGTAAACTTTGGTTGGATGTTCTCAAAAATTTGACGCAAGGTTTGAACATGTATCTCCTTAGTGGGAATATATGACCTGTTTTTTTCTGACCCGGTGCCCAGATCAAGAGTTATATGCTGCCTTGAACTACTCGGGCAGCATGTGCAAAACTCCTCCTCTACTTCTGAAATGTGAAAAATTTGTAACTCGTACATGATACAAGGTGCAACTGAAATGTCGAAAAAACCCGCCCTACCTGACTCACTGTAAGGTAATTTCAATTGAACTGCTTGGTCCTTTCACTCCTTTGAGGAACCTGCCAAGGACTGTCTCGAGGGCAAAGTCGCGTAGCTGCCGGCAGACTTGCCGGGCAAGCTGGGATCTCACCAGCGAATCCGTTGCGTCCTCCGCAAGTCAGTACCATCAATTTCCATCAGATTGAAGCTTTCTGCGGATTCAGTGAGATTCTTCGGGTAAGTCAATTCGGCCCCACCTGCAGGCAGAGACAGACAGACAGGCAGACTTAGTAAAGAATTGCTGTAAAATGCGTGGAGGGAATTTGGTTCCGGACTTTCACTGTAACGGATGTTCCGTGTAAGCTGAAGTTCGTGATGTGGTGATCATTGACAGAGGAGGAGGGTATCAGTGGTATCACTCAAGAATTACAAGTACTGTACGTTCGACCCCATACGAAATCATTTATTTTTGTGGTGAATTCCCTTTTGAGATTTATCGGATTTAGAATCTTCAGAATTCAGTTTCATGTGATTTGGAATATTTTGTAAACGTAGTATAGGCTTAGGTTGAAGCTTGCATGACCTTCAGGGTCTCCTTACATGTATCCGTGGGTGGGAGGCGTCAATAGGGTCAAAATATAGAAAGCACTTTTATGCTCCTTCTACAATGTCTAATACATTGATATCGGTAGAACTCTCTCTCCTACTTCCATGCTTACTGATCATTGGTGGCACTATTCTTGTCTTTTAGTTGCTTTCTTAATTTGCCCACCAGGCTCACATGTAAGTTGGCCCTTAGGAGCTGGAAGACCTGTAGCAAATCTTGCGCAACCTTCTAAGCTTTATTGAGGCTTTACTCAAGTCTGATTGCACTACTCAAGGCTTTTTTGATAGTTACAATTACTTGTGGCATAGTATTTGATACTCACAACTTTGGCGCTACTCGTATGTATATTATTTTTCATTTTTCATCGGGTTTTTTTTAAAGATTCAAATTACTTTCATGAACATTTTCTACACTATTCAAATAATATTCAAATAATTTCTGAAAATTTCATTACATGTGATATTTATTTATATTTTGAATTATTTTTCAACAAATCTGAACCAAGTGTAGGGGACTCGGTGATAGTGTTTGGGAATTTTTTTGAGTTTTACTAGCCTATTTTCCTTCAATTCTCCAATTGAAAGAACTGTTTTTTTCAAGTATTGAGGAGTCTAATTGTTTTCTCTTATTTTTTTCCTCAAGTTTAGAAACTTTATAGATTTTTTCACTGATTTTTCACCGATGTTTTCAAATTGCAACTGGGGGGCCCAATTCCACCAGCTAACAGCTAACTTTGAACTAGTTGCCAATTTTTCCTGGACATTGGTATTCCGTAATTAATAGTAAGGAGAGGAATGATATCCAAGGAGTTCAGTGGGGGCTTTCATTTTCTTTTGTTTTGACACAAATGACATAATTCAGTGGGGCCTTCAGTTGACTGATTGAAAAGTCACAGAAATTGGCTGCAGGGTAGCTTGTCTGTGAGGTTTCACGAGAGGTTTCCGTGGAAGGGAAGGTAGGAAGCTCATCTGCCTTTGGTTCCAGTGCATGGAAACAATTGATATTAGATTCACCGTTTTCTTTTTTTTTTGCAAACAGAGGGCAGCAAATCGAGGTTTACTACGCATGTATTTTGGTCAACTCTTTTTCTAGGGGAAAAAAATGACACATTCAATAGGTGGTCAAAGTAAAAACATATAGCTTTCTCATTGTTGTTGGTCCGGCTACGGGTGCGACTATTTTTGTCCTTTGGGATTCTAATGCGACTCTCTTATTGCCCTACATGTTTCCAATGGAAATCCAAAGTACCTCCTTTGTCATGTGTTGAAGCCACGTATGTGTATTTGCATGAAATTCATAACATGGTGACTTTCCTTCCCAATTCCAACCCTTTCATCTCCAATTCCAAAACTCTAGACTTTGAATTGACTTGAAGACCATAATAAAAATTTCTTACCTTATATGAAACCGTATAAGCTATCTACAACAAGAAGTAATTGCAGTACTTGCAATTTTAAGGATTATTTGCAAATGTTTGTTTTGTTTAAATAATTGCAATTAGTGAAAATGAAATGAAATTTTAAATTAGTGAAAACAAATAAATCCAAAATTGATCCTAAGCTCTTAAGAGGTAGAGATTGCATATTTTAGGCAAAAATTTACTTAAGTGCATTTTAATCTAAGTATATCGTAATTAGATGATGTGACCTAAATGGCTAAATTCGTTTTAAAATGTTAGATACCTTAGATGCTTCTACATTAATATCAAACATTCATTCTTGTTCTTGAGCTATTACTAGTTTTAAATAATATTGAACTAAAATCAAACAAAATTTAAGGATTATGGACATAGACACATGAAAGTCTACATTAAGGTAGGCTAAATTTCCAAAATTATAAAGATACGGTATAAAATGCAACTTAGAGTAATAATTTAATGTTGGATTTGCTTAAACATTGTGAAATATGATCTGTAAATTACATCCACATAGACACACGGTTAGATCACTACTACTCTTGTTATAATTTATCAATAAAAAATTTAACTAAAAAATGAAAAACTCCTTCTAAAATTAAGTACAAATTGAATATTTGTAATATGAATAAATTATAAATAATATATTCTTTTAAATTTGAATTGTTGAATTCTAATTTGTTGTTTAATGATTTTTATTTTACTCAAATATTTAGGTTATGTTTAAAAGGTCATTTTTCCAATTAGAAATGTTATATTTTCAAGTGAAATATACTTGTAACTTTTGAGCAATAGAATACTTGCAAAGCATACTCTTGACAAAAGATCTATACCATAAAATGGTTAAAGTATTAAATCAGTCATTCATAAATAATTAGATGGATGAAAAACTATGATTTCATGTGTCTTTTGTGTTCATTCATTATTCAAAATTTGAATGTGTGGTTTTAAGGGGTTAACATTGTAATTGCTTCATGTACACATCAAACAAATTTTGAAGATATTAATTCAACAATAGATATTGCAAGTGCAATCAGCATTTCATTGAGTCTTCATTTTTGAATTGCCAAGTGCATGTAGTGTTGAGCTATTGACGTTCACTTTAGAAAAACAAACTTGAATCTGTTGCTCACTAAATCAAGTCCTTATTATTAGAAATCTTATTTTCCTTGTTTGAAATAAAATTTGTATAAATACCATAAATACAATAATCTTCAAGATGCACCATCACAATGCCTATGTGGAATGTGTGCAATTCTTTACGATAAAATGTAAAAAGAAATTTTATATACAAACAACAATATATGCACATCAAACAATAGGTTAAGAATGTGGTCACTTCTAGTTGTACGGTACCCAAAGGGCTAAAGAATATATTGTTTTAAGGTGTTGCCCTCTTGGCAATGTTTGTTGGGGGTGATTTATTGTGTGAAAGCTATAATTTTTTTTGAAGGAATCTTTGGTTATAGATTCTTCTATTTTCAATGGATTCAGTCATTCAATTGCTACAAAATCTAGGGATAAGATTGCTCTATCATAGATTAATTTACAAATTGTTCGATGAAAATGAGTGTTTTAATCCACGTTTTGTATGTTTCATCCACGTAGATGGATGCAAATAGCTTCACCAATCCACCTGCGCTGCCCCCAAAACAACAACACACACTTGCCTTTTTGTTGTCAGTGTCATTGTCAACGCCGATTGGTTGTCAGCAACCCTGAGTGTCACTGAAAAGCTTCCGGAATCAAATGTGAAACTTGTCTATCACGACATCATCGCAGAGGTCTGTACGTCCGCGCGACGACTAAGTTGCAATTACCTGCCAGTTCTCGCTCTGTCCCTACATCAAGACATTGCAGACAGCAATTGCAAAGTCAGCAACTAGGATTAGTGTTGAAGAAGTTACACAAAATTGCATTAGTCCTCCTAGTAATCTTTAAGGAACTAAACACATTACTAGCTCATTCTAACAGACTCTGAGTTCAATTACATGTGTTCACCTAGCATTATTTGAAATGTACTGAGATACATACCAGGAAGCTAGCTAGTTTGATTGGCAGAGAAGCTAGATTTGTAGAAGCACGTGTGAACTACTCTCTCCAGCTTGTTTGGCCTTGTTCAGATCGGTTGGACAGCTTCTTGAGTTCTTCAATTCAGAGCACAATTAAAGACACGTGACTGTCTGATTAGGATAGGCAACTAAGCGGCATTGCAGCTTGAGTTGGTTGTGTATATCCAATGGATACTGCAGGAGATGGCGGTGCTTCCAAGTGGAGACCCCCGCAACACTTCTGCTGCAGAAGGGAACTTTGTAACATAGCTGCACATGAAGCAGGCCAAGTATTGAGCACATCGGTACCCAGAAACCAGGAATCGCTTCATTGCTGACCAGCATCGTTGATGACTCACCTTGTGCAGATATTTGGAGCAATGAGGTGGATCACATTAAAGTAGAATGTAGATATTTCACTGGAACCGAATTATGTAGATATTCTTGCACATATTCTTATGAGGATTGTTTCGTAGAGAGAATGAGGCAGGATTTTGGGTACTTTCCAATCAAAATCAACTGCTGCTTGTATGGGTAGGAAGTAGTCTTGAGCGGGGGGCATTGCTTGAGCTATTCATACTTTCAGAAACCGGATTACACTTTACACTCAACGCCCTCTAATTGCGCCCTCTGTTTTTTGGCACATTCACTGCATATCCCCAGATTTTCTTATGTTGTGGACATATCGAATTCCACAAATTCCAAGGGAATGTCAAGTTTTGAACACACTGCATACTGCATTTGGAAGCATATTTTTCCCGTTTGGAAATCCATGATGCAATTAGAGAGGGTTGATTGGTTGAGTCTTAAATTGAGTATGTGGGGTTCCTGAAAACGACTCAGTCACGACATAGTTTGAATGCTTGTGTGAAAAGTGTACTAAAATCGATGATAGTGTGAGAAATGGATATTTTAGAATGTTGTTTCTGAGAAGGAATACTCAAGAAGTCCAGTGTAGATTACGTACTGTAATTGCTTTAACTCTTGAAGAATCAAAAAATAAGGTGTCAGTGTTTTTCTTCAGGAACGTTCAATCTGCACGCTACGGAAGTCCTTGATGCACAAGGAGAGTGCACGTTGAGAGTTCTTGTTCAAACATGTCATTCACGACATAATTTGAATTTGTGACAAGCGTGCTACAATCCATGAGAGTGAGTTAGATAAGTGTGCAGGATATTCTCCAATGTGATTTTCCTGAAAAGCACATTAAAGAAGTCCAAGTGAGTGAAGATTACTGTCACGACATCCACTCTTAGAAAAACACAAAAAACATGGTGTCAAAGTTTTGCTGGACTTTCAATCTGGACTGCAGAAGTCTAC
The DNA here is from genome assembly GCA_951230915.1 of Antitrichia curtipendula. NCBI lineage: Eukaryota > Viridiplantae > Streptophyta > Bryopsida > Hypnales > Leucodontaceae > Antitrichia > Antitrichia curtipendula. The sequence goes on along the minus strand of OX579642.1, from coordinate 1,368,498 downwards.
GATTGGAGAGGATTGAGAGTCACTCCCTCTATCTCGAAATAAATCCGTCCGTGATACTTTGACCATTGTAGCAACCACGAATTATTTTGATACAGCGGTATTATTGTTCAAACATGTCACTTACACATGACATAGTTCGAATTTATGACGAGCATGCTACATTAATTCAATTACGGCGAGACAAGTGTGCAGGATATTTTCCAATATCCTTTTCAGAGGAAAAAACATTAGTTAAAGAAGTGAGCCCTTGTACATTTTTGGGGGTTGAAATCAACAAAACATGATAGTCGTCAATGTTTGGCTGAAGTGCTCCACTTAAATTGCCGCTCTCCCCACTGCAACTTCGGCAAGATGGAATGCAATTCACATGCTCCAAATGTTCACCAGCAGCGGAAGTTCTGCTGAAGTTTCGATCAGTGCTGCAAAGGTGTGTTTTGCATTTGCATACCGTCGAATGCCGGAAGCCGCCCATAGTCGAGGAGTACGGTAATTCGGGTGGTACGGTAATAGGGTTCACTTTAAAGGGAGGGGCAACGGGGTGGCCGGCAACACGTCAGAGCAAGGCCAATGCGGTGACTGCAACACGCACGGAACGGCAAAATGACGGGCCTACCAAAAAAAACACGCCCCAATGCATAGGGCATGGGTCTCTTTATTTTTCAGGACCCGCCATTTTTCATCCACTGCACTGTATCTTTTGGAAATTTGAAGAGCACGAAAATTGGCACGTAATAGTAAAAGTCTCCCCTTTTCAAGCCTTGTAACATGTGCCAATTGATTGAAGCTCCTCTTTTACATGAAATGTCTTTTTTTTAATGTAGAATCTTTTCTTCTTCTTCTTTTTATATTGCAGAAAGTCCATTTGAAGTTTGGCTTGCCGGCACTGCATTAGGGTCATTTTTTCTAAAAGTTGCAGGAATGGACTGAGGTCCGCCTCCCTGCGCTTCAAAAGTTCGATACAGTAAGTTTTTCAATGTTCGCATTGGGCTTGCTCTCAGTGGAAAATATCAGCAGATAGTTATAAGCTTCACAGAATCTGGGACCGTAAATTAGCTTATTTTGCAAGGCCGGGGGCTCATAGACGATACCGTTCGAGGCATGGACGCACGAAAGCTGCAAAACAGACACTATCCCTGCAAAACTGACCGTCTTCTGGGAAACAGTAATTAAAAGTGAATCCTATTACCGTACCACCCGAATTGCAACTTTGCCCTCATGTATCTGTGGTATTCATTTGTGTTTTGAAATGGTTCCCTTCTGTACAATCATAAGGGTGGTGGGTGGTGGATCACACTATTTCTCACACCTCTAATTGCGGCTCATTACTTCCTGCCACCTTCTGGCTCTTGCTGGCCAAAGCAACCTCGGGCTGTGGCCCGACTTTGGCCACCCTGACATTCACACACTCTAGCTTTTTTACCCCCCACAGTAACTCTAGCAGGTAATTCAGCAGTGTTTCAATTTCAATGTTTCGACGCTGACCCATGATCCATGCCGCATACTGCATGCCCACATGCATGACCCATGACGCATGCAATGCACATTAATATCCTTGTGTTTCGCGCCACCTTTTGTTTCGGAGCAGGATTTAAGGTTTAGGGTTTTCAGGATGGCGGCTAGGGTTTAGGACTGCTTGGGCTCTAGGCGATTTCTAGGATTATAGTGCGGCTTCTCCTCAGTTACACTGATGGCGTTTCAGGGTGCAATTAGAATTCGGCAATGTTATGGCGACTACTTCTCTGGAAGCTGCGTATTTAGGGTATTGCTGATTGCTGCGGGGATGCTTCAGGCTCATCGTTGTAGGTTTTGTATTGCCCCCCAAACGAAGAAGTCTCCTCTCAATTGCAATTTCTGGTGCAATCATTGTGGCTGTTTTAGAGCGTGTAGCTGTTTTGAAGTGTGTGGCTGATTTAGGGTTTCAGGCTGTTTAGGGTGTGATGTTATTTTGGAATGTGGCGATTTTAGGGTGTGGCTATTTTGGAGTGTGTGGCGATTTTACAATTTAGGGCTGTTTTTGAGTGTGTGGTGTTGTTACGGTTTTGGGCTTCTGCTTTGTATGGTATAATTTAATACAAAAACATTCGAAGGGAAAGAGATTTCAAGGTCTTCTAGCTAAACCATTGTTGTCGTATGATTTTTTCCTCTCGTAACCCTCACTTTTTACTGCAAATTTGCATTTCAGGACCGGGTTCATCACTTCCCATGGCGGAGAAAGAGGTTCAACGTGCATTTGCCTATGATCCATTCAATTTCCTTTGCACGGACTCCAAAGTTAATTTTGAATGCATTGTTTTCTGGGACAACTTGCACAAGCAGCAATTTGCCATTCAGCTTCAACACATCGGAGTAAAGGTTCAACGTCCGCCTGTAGGGCCAATATGCAAAGCAGACTTGCTATGGGAACTACGACAAGTGAGGAATCGGAAGAAAGACACTATTGTGGCTCAGCAGTGTTTTATTCCAACTAGCAGAGTGGAAGACTTCATACACGGGATGGAGAATAGCAATGGAGGTGTTACTTGCAGGTACATCAAGATGCGAACGAAGCCAGCAAAGGAACTCAGATCCGTCAGGGCTACTGAAACTACCCCAAAGGAGGTTACATGGTACAAATTTCTGTCTGAATCTTTGAATTAGTACTTTGCATTACTATTTTATATTTCCTGCAGGAAATGCAGTGTAGCTTAGTGTCTCATTTTTCTTTGTTTTACTTTGCAGGTATAACTGCCAGTACGGGCCGCAAGACCACACATAGAAGGTGAAAGCAGTGACGTCAGTGATCCTTCCGAAGCCAAGACCAAAAGTTGTACTAACGTCAACTGCTGAAGCCACATGTCCACGGAAAATCAAGGATGCCAATGTGGAAACTGGTGTTCAACCGGACACATGGAAGAAGACAAGAGGTAGGAAGAAATCCACTACTTTGGATGCTGACGGAGTATCGGTTTATAAGCCTAAGCGCACTTAGAAGAAGAAAAGACCTTTAGATGCCGCTTATACGGATCACAATACAATCACTGGTGAAGAAGGTATTATGCTATGTGGCCGAAACACTATCCACCGTGACACTGCACAGTTTTTGCCGAAGAAGACTAATCCGCCCCGTCATTGGAACGTTCATAAGAACGTTCAACCTGATGTTCCCTCTGCATCTAAGTCTGTATCTAGCATTGTAGATTCAAAGAAAATTCCACGCATGGTTATAGACCTGAACTCATTGGCGCACGACTTTGAAGCAAATCAGCCCCCTCCTATAGTGAGCAAAGTGAAGATCCTCAAAGATGAACCTTCCAAGGCAAGTAGGCCTAAGGGGAAGAAAAAGGTAGTTGCTTGCAAGCGCCCTCATCCCCCTCCAAAAGGTGCCAAAAAACTGCCAAAAAGCATTCTAAATTTTGATCTCAACGTTGTCCCATCCGACTGCGAGAATGAAGCCAATACATCAACAACGGAGCAAGTTGCACATCACACTGAAGGTGTTGTTCAAACTTTTGCAGCTATGGCAAATATTGCAATCGTTACCCGCATTGGTGACATGCAGGACACTGCTCTTCACCAGAACACTGGCGATGTCCAAAACACTCCAAATGTGCAAAACACTGGTGACATATACAACACTCTTGGAGTCTTGGTGCACGGTCAGCTAGCAATGGGCGCAAAAATACTTCTGCAAGCACTAGGCCAAAGAAGACGAGAGACTCATTAAAACAATGGAGAGGGTCGCTGAAGCGAGGATGTCTCTCATCATTCAGTGTGAAGACTTTGTATTTTTTACCACACCTCTCTGAGATTTCCATCTTCAAAGGAGAGCATGTCAATCAGGCTGGGGTACAGTGCCATGGCTTTCCAAGCATTGGAGACAGAAGTTCCTTTTCTTGGCATTTGTCTGCAGAGATCAAGGAGTTTGTTTTGAAATTACTGCGGGATGGTCACAATGTTCTACAGATAATGTCCAAGCACATTGCAGTTGTGAAAGACTGCCTCGTCAATGGAAAGGAGGTTACGCGAGACATGTTTCTTCATGAACGGGACGTCCGAAACTTGGCCACTAAGGTTGCACACGAGACGTACATGCTTGACACTCATGACGCCAAGAGTGTACAATTGTGGGTGCAAGAGAACCGGAACAGTGTTTTCTACTACTTCGAAACTGGCCGAACCGTTCAAGGAGAACTGACAGCGTCCAATATGCCCTTCACTGTAGGTATTCAAACACCTTGGCAGCGAGAGATGATGCTGCAATTTGGGCATGATTGAGAATGGTGTGTCTATTGATGCCATGTTCGGTACAAATGAAAAAAAGGTATGATCTCTCACTGCAGTCTTCCGATCTCTGACAAACTTTGTATTTCTGGACTGTGATTTCAATTTCGCCTCCCTTTCAAGTGCAACGGACTTCTACTTACATCTCTCCCATTTTTTTTGTGCAGTTTCCTCTGTATACAGTGATGGTTTTTGACGAATGGCACAATGGCATCCCCGTAGCCTTCATTCTTACGTCTCGTTCCGCTCAAGAGGACCTCACTCCATAGATGAGGGCATTGAACACTGCCTTGACAAATGAAAGGCCTCATTGGAAGCCCAATGCTTTCATTGTAAGCCCAATGCTTTCATTGTAGACTGCACATCAAGGGAGATCAATAGCCTACGGTAAGTCTTCTTCTTCCCCATGTGTATAATTCGCACTGTCTGTTCTTATATAGTCATCGTTATTATGTTCTGGCCATAACACTCTGCATATGCAAGACACTGCTCCTGCAAAACTCTATTCCTGTGCAAGACATAGTGTTACCTGCACAAAATCGGTATTGTTGTCTGACAAATGATGAATTCCTGATTTCAAGTCATACACTCCTTCGTTTGCGAGACACTGACTTCACGTCTCCGGCATATTGCAGGATTGTGTGGCCGTTCACCACATTTTTTATTTGTTTGTGGCATGTCCATAGGGCTTGGTAGAAACAAGCGTGCATTAAGATGTAGGATATTGCTATGCGAGCTGAAATCTTCAAGGGCCTTGTTGCTATCATGTATGACCGCACAAGGCCAAGTGGGGATGCGGCCACATGATGGGCAATTCAGAAATTGCAGCAACTGGAGAATTCCTACCCCGCTGCAAATGAGTTCTGGGATTATATGAGAGGACAGTGATTACCAAAGGTCCACATGTGGGTCGTTGGTTACAGGAATTTGCCCTATGCTGGTCAAGATGCTGCAGTGGAGAATTACCCCAGTTACATGAAGTCAGTTCTAAAGGCGGAGTGGAGACGAATGACAGGGCGTCATGTAGATTGGTGCGTCTACATGTTGACCGGAGATGTCCTCACCCACTACTAGTACCACAGACTGCGAAAACATGGTGGTTTTGTTGACAATTCCAAAGAGCGAAATGTTGTGGTCTCCGCACTCCTCCGTGCGCGTGACATAGCAGACAGTGACGTGACATTGCCAGAGTTTGACGGTGGTCCATCATATGTCACCTCGACCACCCACAGGCATGTGCGATACGTGGTGCATAATCTGCGTGAAATTTGGGCAACTTGTAATTGTGTACATTTGCAAACAGGGAACACATGCAAACACAAGGTAAAAGTATTGAGGCTTCTACATCCACACTTAGCAGAGGGGACCGTGGGCAGGTACTATGGATGACTGAAGGGGATGACTGCAGCAGGGATGTGCAATTTGCTGACTCCCCTGAGATTGGGAGTTCCGCAGTCGCCGTCTAATGTTTCAGTATTTCAGTCACTGTCCACTGTTCCAGTGTTTCGGTCCGCATCGAAGTGCGAGCTGACCCGCCCGTCTGTGGACTTCCAGTCCCTTTTACAAATGCAAGCGGATGAGCTCATGGATTTTGTAAAGGAAAATACTACTTTCATGGAGTACCTTCATGCTGATTTCAATTGAGAATTTGGGAAGATGAAGACCTTAGTGGCTGAAATGGAATCTGGCACCATCCATCCATTGAAGTCCAATCCACTGTTTCATACCGTGCAAGATGGTTTGGGAATGCGACTGCCGCGCTTGAAAGACATGCTCGAGAGGAAGAGAAAACCACAAGCATCAAGAAGATTAAGGATGGGTGGGGACTCTCCAGCTTGATGTGAGCTCCCAATTTGTCACTTGGGACTCGTAGAATTATTTTTTTGAAAATTTGCAATTTAAAGTTAAGAAAAATATACAAAAAGCCATAAAAAGAGTGTAGAACCAAAATAGGATTGTAACCTACCCATTATAGTATTTGGTCTAGATTTGTGTTTAGACTTAGAAACCCACCAAACCGGGCCCAAAAATAGGTAGAAAGAACAAAACGGGTGGATTTGTAGGATTCAAGTCACATAGGCCCAAAAGGGCTAAATCCCACCATGAAGGTGGCAATTCATGGCTAAGTCGGTCTGAGGGATCCACAACGAGGCCACTAGGTTGGGTCCTAGAGTTAGGTTTAGAATTCTCCAAACCCCGATTGTTAGCATGCAGGAGCCACTAACGCAAGACCGGGCCCGTGGAGGAATCTATAGCCCAAGGATGGTGTCCTAAGGTAAATCCCATGCCAGGAGTCCAACGACAAAATCAATTCGCCAAGATTCCTCTATCCGCAAAAGATTTCCGCACCGTCGCTAATTCAAGGAGATGACCAATTCATCTCCACTGACCAATTGTGCCAGGTAAGGAAGTGCACCTGCACATCTTTCATGTGACCCCATGAGAGGTCCTGCGAAAAATCCCGTCATTCCGACTTGCAAAAGAACCTTTTGCGGGTAGTCAACCCTGGTAACCTCCAACGGAAATTTCATGGAAATTACCCAGGTTGCCAAAAAATCTCACTAAAAATTAGACTAGCTTGTTTTATGTTAATAATGCGCTCCGTAAAGTTTCGCAACATTCCGATAGCGGCAAGTACCTGAACCGGCGAGATTCCTCGAGAATTAATCACGTGGCGGGGTCCCCGCCATGTTGACCGGCATTCCGGGACCATACGACGGCGGAACAAAGTCAACCAAGAGTCTTTTCCGACTCCCTCACACCTACCGGAGACCCTAAGCTATTTACATTTCTCAAAATAGGAGACCCCCAATATCTAGGATTTTACCACGGTTTAGTTTTTGAAACTAAATTAGCTTACGATGGTTTTTTGTCCTCGATACGGGGAGTAAAGGGGTCTTGGACTAAACACGGCGGTCTGGAGCCAATGGCGCAATCCGTTTGACGATTGGAGTAAATCTCCAAAAGTTAGGAGGTTGGTCCAGCGTAGATAGGTAAAAGTAGTTTTTTAGGGATTAGGATGAAAATCTTTGAAGATGAGGATGAAAATCCAAGTTGATAAGGTTACTTTAGAGCTCTTGAGGGGAAGGTGGGGCCTTGGAAACCTACTTAAGGTCCCCATTTTTCTCTCTTGAACACTCCCAAATCTTGTTTTGGGTCCGTGGGTCCAACTTATGTTGGGATTTTTTGGCGTTTTAGCTAAAAAACCTTTACGGTGTTTTTGGAGCACTTTTGGCTCCATTGTTGCTTATTTTCAAGCTTTGAAGGTCCTTGAAGGTCCTTTTACCTTGCTTTGTGTACTCTTTTGTGAAGTTTTTGGTACCTTGTTGTAAGTGGAGAGCTTCCCTCTCTCTCTTGTATGTATTGTGGTCTAACTTGTGAAGTTTTAAGAGTCTTCTTTGTATGTTGTACTAATTCTAAAGTCACCCCCCACCGTACCTTGGCGATGCCGCTTTGGGGGGCCTTTAGCGTATGAGCTTTGTGTTGCCACGTGGCCTAACTTGTGTGTTTTCTCTTTGTGTTTTTTCTTACACCCTCTTCTAACCTTTTCTTTGTTGAGTGGACCCCCCTCCGGGACGGCAAAGCTTTGAACCTCCTTTGTGCATGTTTTCTAAAAGTTATCCCAACCCTCTTCTAATCTTCTCCTTGTTGAGTGGACCCCCCTCCGGGACGGCGAAGCTTTGATCCTTTGTGTGTTTTCGTCTTTAAAAGTTTAGTTTTTTTCCCTCTTCTAAAGTCTCTCCTAGTGTGTGGACCCCCTTGGAAAACGGCAAAGCTTTGAACTAGTGACAAAGTTGAAGTCTTAAAGCATGTGTTAAAAGTGTAGACGGCGGAGCTGTGAACCCCCGAGGTGTCAAGGAGTTCTAAAGTTGGTGTTAAAACCAACTTAACGGCGAGGCTTTGCACTTCCCCCGTGTTTAGTTCCAAAGTCTAGTTTCCAAGACCTTTGTGGAAACCTCCAGAGTTTAGCTTCCAAGATAGGTAGGTTCCCTTGCATTTAGTGAAGTTTAGCTAATTCCAAAGTTCTCTTAGTTTAGTTGTTCCCCAAGTGTTTAGTGAGTCTCCATGTTCCCCAAGTTTTAGTGTGTCTAGTTGTCCCTCAAGTTTCTAGTGAGTCTAGTGTTCCCCAAGTCTTATTTCCCTCAAGTCCTATTTTTCCCAAGTATTTTCCTTTAGTTCACCAAAAATCCAGTTTGCCAAAAAATCCAGTTTTTTCCCTTAAGTAGTCAAGGTCCAGAGCCAGAACAGACCAGATCAGTCGAGAACCAAACAGACCAGATCAGTTGAGAACCAAATCACAGATCGACCCCCCAGTAGCTAGCCAGTCAACCGGGAGGCCAGGCTTGGTTCGGCAGGCAGTTGGGGCCCCAGCTCGGTCCCCATTTCTGGACTCCTTTTTTCCTCATTTTTTTTGGTTTCTCTCACACTAGGACAAAACAAAGACAAACTAAACAAAACAAAGGAGAATGGGGGGTTGACCTATTGCTAAGTAGGGATTGGGGTAGAGATTAGGGTCTAAAATCAAAAAGGGAAGGGGGAAGAAAAGATAAGTAGCACCTCCATACCTACATCAAACAACTCTCAACTCTCACCAAAATCACACCTACACACAATGGAGGGAGGTTAGTAAGTCATAGAATTAAATAGGAGAAAGGGGAGAGAGACGATAAATAGTGCTCTAGGCTTAGCTAAATAGGTGTTAGAAGGGAAATCTCGAGAATTCATAGTGACCATTAGGAGGTAGGATTAGGATGACACGAAGACAAGGTTGTGTAAGAGAGTAGGAGGAACATTAAACCTTCTTGGAGTTTGAATCTATAGTTGTAAGACACCCATCAAAGCTTAGGTAGAATAGTGTTAGTGTAGAAAGAGAGAAAGGGAAAGAAAAGGAGAGAGAAGGAAAGAGGAGGGAAAGAAAAAGATTAGATTGCACGGGTCCTAATTTTTGAAACATAAGTGGTGAAATTGGGAAAGGTCCCACCACCCAAGGGCCACCATGGAGTATGGGAATGTACGCACGAATGCGGACGAGTGTATTTTCGACACCGGAAGTGACGAGGTGAGTTCTTGAATCTATACTTGGTGTTGTGTTTTTTTCCTCTTTAGCATTGATCTCCTTAATTAGCCCTTTCCACGTAAAAAATACACCGTGATAAGAAAAGATAAAAATTAGAAATAGAAGTTAAAATTTAGAGTTAGTGTGGGAAGTAAAATTTGGAATTAAATTTCGGAGTAATTTTAGAGCTAAATTTAGGAGTAAATTTTAGAATTAAATCTAGGAGTAAATTTTAGAGTTAAATTTAGGAGTAAAACTTTGGGGTTAAATTTAGGAGTAAAAACTTTAGGGTTAAAATTAGGAGTAAAAGCCTAGAGTTAATTTAGAGGTAGAATTTAGAGTTAATTTACTCAGGAATAAAAAACCCAAAGGTAAACAAATCCAACCATAGAGTCAAAAATCTAGAGTTACAATTAGAAGTTAGAGACTAGAATAAAGACTAAGCTTAGGATTAGCCGTAGGGTTAAAGCTCCCGAGAAAAGTGTCAAACCTCCAAATATAGTCTTCGACACTCATGGAAGGAACGTAAGGGTTCCCCGCTCACGTAGTTAGGGACGTTAGAAATGACGCCAACTACCCAGCCAACCCTAGACATAGGATAGACAGTTAAGGAGGTAGGAATTACCATCACCTTTGATCATCACAGTCAGCTTATTAGTTACCCATGCATTTCTAATAGTATTTGCTGCCATCCACAACACTTAGAAAACGTTAGCACAAAAAGATCCATTGCTTGGAAGGCACAGTGGACCGCGCTCACAACACCCCCATATATTCAAAAGGTGGATAAAGGCACAGAACCTGGTCGGTGTTCGCCCGATTACCAAGGGTGGGTAATCTGGCACCCATAGTTTTGGTGCGTCTGCCGAGAGTTGAAAAAAAAAGGTTACGATTGCATGTTTGACTGACGAGTATTGCATGTGAAGGACTCTGGAGACAACTCCGACTCGGGATCGTCTGAGCCAATTCTTGAGACTAAGGACAATTCCGAACTCGAAAGTTGGACATCTACATTCCAAGGGATACCCCTCAAAAATTACTCCAACTTTGAACTTGGACAAGAAGAAGAGGATGATCTTTAGGTAATTTCGTTGGTAGACTTGGCCACTGGCCCAAAAGCGCTGAAGATATCTTTCGAATATTGGGCACATCTCGTTTGCCTCTACCTGCACGACCCAAATCAGCATACTCCCGAGATTGCCCACGCAATTGCGGCAGGATCATTCGGGGTGCCGTCACATCAATTCCACAAACACATTTGTTTCTATTGGCACGTAGTGGTCCACTTGTGGTTCTTTGAGAACCACTATGTAAGGGAGTGTTTCGGTTCTCAAATTCCATCGCATCAAGGCAACGCGCCTCTGCGAGAGCTGCCGCACATCGACATACGCTATAAGGCCCTGGAGCCCCTCTTTGACGGGCAATTATACCGGTTCGACGCATCGGACGTCGAGAACCTTCAGGTGCCAGAGAACCCTTACACCTGTCTTCAGCACTTCCGATTGTGGCATGACCACGGTGATCATCTCACCACAAGAGGGTGTAAGGGCATCTCCACTCGCTACTTACCCTTCCATGCCGCCACCGTGCACCAGTTGAGCTACATCGCCGAATATCACTCAGTTTGTGAGCCGTGCCAAGACACCGAAGACATCCGGGTGGCACTCAACACCGCACCGGGGCTCGAACTCCTGCATCAACCTCGATTTCACCCTCTCTTCTATCGGTACCCTTGCCGAGGGAAGAAAACACGCTTCGTTTGTATTAAGAACGCCACGTTCTTTGCAAACGAAGACTCGTGGGCTAACCACCAGGCATCAATTGACTGCATCGAAAGGGAGCAAGCACCTTACTTCTTCGAGTACCGGCCGACCGCGGAAGAGATTGCCACTAGCCTGGCCCCTTATGGGACAAACCTAGTACCAATCTAGACCCATAGCTTGATTACTATAGAGGCTTTGATTTGATTTGGTATTTGTGTTGTATTGACTTACTATCTATATATGCGTGGACTTGATTGGTGTATACTTCGACCCATCTAAACGTTAAATGCCATCCAAGTCTTCGAAGTCCCCAAGACCCAAAAGGGTAGCGCGATCTAGAGGCGGAGGAGGAAGTTCATCCCGATTAACACCACCGATATCCCCCACGACATCTATACGTGAAGACTTTAGCTCTCCTGAAACCCTGATAAGGGTAGGCTCTCCGGGGAATATCGAAGGGGATATCCACCTTCCCGAGCCTGTCCAAAGAATAAGTACGTCAGGATCATCTGGAGAGATGGACGACCGCGAGCCTCCTAGACCTCCTGGCCCACCCAATGCGGGCGAGATTCCACCGGCGGCACCTTTTGTGCTAGACATCGATCTAATGATGCTGCCAAGAAGGTTGCCCATCGTGGTCCCAGTAGGACTGCGGGAAGTACCCATCCCACACAATCTACCTAGATTCTCGGGAGATAGGGACGATGATCCTACAACCCACGTAGAGAAATTCGAGGAAGCCCTCATATCTAGTCTAGTTACTAACCCGGGCTACTATCTTATTTGGTTCCCCAGTACGTTGGTAGGAGCGGCTTATTCGTAGTATCGTTCCCATGGCGAAGGCGTGTTCACCACATACCAGCAACTTCAGACGGCATTCCTCCGGAAGTTCCGACCGGCAACAGGGCAACAACACGCTCTTGCCGCCTTTGACCGAATCCGCAAGGACTTCACAGAGGATGTGACTTCCTACATTAGGCGATTTCAAATGGTATGTACTCGGTTTGTGGGAAATTTGCTCAACAACAACACGATTTGATATTACTTTATCAAGGGAATTAACAACCCCTCGCTCATCCGAGACATTCTGGCGCGTAGGCCAAAAACTCTCGAAGACGCCGTCCGCGCAGCGTACGACGTAGAACTCATTGAAAAGAAAAACGACCGGATGGTACGGCAAGGGTTGGACCCCATCCCAGCCTTCATCCCAGTCCATAACCAAGGAGTAAATATGGGACCATACCACTCGGCCACCCTTCAGGTAAACCCATTGTCTACCCATGAACCTATGCTCACGCTAACCGCACCTGTCGATGAGCTACGAGCAGAGATGTGACAAGTTTCGGGAGAAATGACACGGGCAGTACGTGAATTGACCGATCAAATGGCGTTTTTAGTTCGAGGACAGGCGCCGCCAGCTCGGCCAAGGTACCATGAGTCAGGGCAGCACGCAACCACCATGTGGTGCAACCATTGCGGCCAGAAAAACCACACGCTCCCCTTCTGCCCGCTATTGAAGGACGATCCTCCACCACCACGACCGCGGGAGCTGCCGTCGTATCGACATCCCAACGCAGCACGTCAAGGACGACCCAATCCCCCTGATTCATGTGCCACTTGCAAGAAGCGGCATGCACCAGGCGATTGCTGGGCCCAAAACAACATCAGGTGCGAACGTTGTGATGGTCCCCACTCCACGGTCCGATGTGCAACAGCGGATAGGGTCATTCCATTGGAATTTCCTAAAGTAGACTACGCCAAGCAAGCACATGACAACCAGAGGGGCGTCCGCTTTGCCGACCCTGTTGTATCGACCGGACCACCTAACATGTACTACGACCATGCCAACAATAGACAGACACAAAAAATCCCACTGGCAGTCCAAACTGGCCAAGGTACCATCCCATTAAACTCAACCTTGCCCCCTCAAGTAACACAAGACGCCAGGTTTGTGGTAGCCACCATGGCGGAGTTCTCACGAGATAACGAGTGCCACCGGAGTATGTACGTTGCAATAGAAGCAGTGGTGGTTGAACCAGCAAAAATGAGCTCAGGCCAGGAAGTGTTACCCGCCCTTGTTGTCACGAGAGGAGGAGCACAAACGATTCCTCCTCCATTGCCTGAGCCGGATAAAATCATGTCCTCCGACTCCAGCGACATCCCCATTGAATCCTCTCAAGATTCCCCACAGCTCTTTGACCTCCAGAGTACTCTAAGGGACACCACGAAAGAAGTACGCTCCCACGAGAATCTCCCCACTCACACTGAGATGGACGAGGACGAATACCAATTCGTCCCATAAGGTGAAGCCCTCCCTCTCGTCATTCTTCAATATCGGCCAAAAGCTCAAAGGACTAACAACCCCTCTAGCCCATACGATTTATGGGGAGACTTGGCGCAAACCAAAGCAAACATTTCATTTGGCCAACTGGTCAAGACCTCTCCCGCCTTGCGTAAGCAGCTGAAGGAGGGGGCCACCATTGCCCGCACTCCCAAGCTGGCCTCGGTCAACCGATTTGCCTCTCGGATTACTTCCGAGGAGCCAGCGTCGGACTTTGAAGAATCTACGCCGCTGGTCAAGACGTCTCGCAAAGACCTTCAAACTACCCTGGAGAGTTTCGAGGCAGTAGAGATCGAAGTCGAAATAGTGGACAAAGTCATCCCCAGGACTTTGGTGGATGATGGTAGCGGGGTCAACATTATGCCAGCCTATACCATGCGCAAGTTGGGACTTGAGATTACTCATCCTTCTTGCGTAACGCTTAAATGCGCTGATCAGCGATTGGTCAAAACCATTGGCAGAATCAAAGATCTACGAATTCAGACCGGGGAATCGATTACATTGTTACCTTTGAAGTCTTGCCATTGAATGAAGAGGCCACCAGTCCCTATCCACTGCTCTTGGGTCGGGGGTTCCTTCGCCAATGTAGCGGAGTAGTAGATTGGGGGAAGGCCTAGCCTACCTTCACGTACGGACCAACTAAGGCAAGGACGAAAATACCAATCGTCTCCAACGACCCCGGCCTACGGGGCCCCCAAGAGTTTGTCTACACGACTGTCCAAACCGTACGAGCCTTGACAACCACCGATCTAGGCAATATGAAATGCTTAGGGTTGGATCTGTATGGGTTAGAGGACAACGCGCCATTTGAAGAATGGCTTCAGGAGCATCCCGACTCAAGCGAAGATGCGTTGGTCATCATTTGCACCTCCAAAATTCAAAATGACCCAAGTCCAGTTATCGAGGTTGCTAGTCGTGACGGAAATTCCGAAGGAAGGACGGAATTAACTCCTGCCTTGGAGTCCGGTCAGGGCATGGGATACCATCATGAGGACCGAACAAACACCAACCCCCACCTTGGAGACAAGCATCAAGCCCGACACTTTCCACACTGAATAGTTGCTCCACCACCACCACGTTGGCTGCAAGTCAGTCCTGGAGAAATGCATTTGGCCTTCTCAATCAAAACTTCGGCCATGGACGGAGATCCACCCCTGACCTTGACCACGGCACCACCGATATGGGTGAACACCCCAATGCACTACCAAATCCAGGATATTGAAGAGGGCGAACCACAGCCTGGGGACGATCTTGGCAACATGGGCAACGGCCCTATTGCAATCCGAGATTTTCCATTCCACTACCACCCTCCGAAAGGAGGGAATTCAGAAAAACGCGAAGGATGGATAGAAGACCTAGACCTGATCAATGAAAAAGAGATTGCCGAGATCCTATCAGCCATGCACGAGGTGGCAACGTCTTATGACGGAATTATCCCTTACGGAATACCTCATGCTCCCCCCGCTTTGCGGCAGCAATTAGAAGCACGTGAGGTGCCACATGAGCAAAGGGAGGACGACCTACAGCCACAGGTAGATCCTGTCGCACCTACCACACCTGACAAAAAAGAGGCCCAACCACCCGCCGACAAAGTACTAAGTATCTCTGCAACCACTCTCTTTCACACCATGGCTTGTTGGTTTCTGGGCACATAAAGGTTGCTATTGCATAATTTCCCAAATCTTTATGGGATTTTAGATTAGGAGTACATTGTGGTGGTTGTTATTTCGGGACTAATCCGCATGCCCACTACAATGAGGAGGTTGTTAATTCCTGGGCAGAATCAAGAATATTAAGATTCTTGAAGATGGTTCACATCTAACGTAAAAGTAAAAGCCGCGGGGCCAAAAGCCGCGAGGCTAACCAACTTTGTTGTCCGTTCTAGCTTGACTGACTCTCAGTAGGATAGGAAAACGTCGAGTGTGATGGGAACTGCTCAGACATGAGCCCATCAACGATGATGGGAACTGCTCACTATGAGCCCACACATCAACCAAGCATACTTGTTATAGTTTTATGGGATAGGGACACAGCGGTGCTAGATTCTAAGCCTGTGAGCACGAGTCTACAAGCGATGAGCGGGAATTATACGAGCGTTGAATTTTGAAATGAATTTTTTTTTAAATGTCAGAAATATTTATAAAAATAGAAAATAACTTAAATTTAAAAATAGTTTTTTTTTTAGAATAGTATACCACCCTATTACCGTGGAATAATGACTGTGTATCAATTACCATGGAAACTAGGATTTTTGACCTATAACCGTGCGTATATACAATTGCTGTAGGATTTTTTGTGGGATTAGGTCTTAAAATATCAAAAGGATGTATTATGAAGGCAAAAAATTGAGGGCCAAAATAATGAAATTGAGATTAAAAATAGGCTTCACTGAATGCGGCGGCAAATAAAATATTTGTCCAAACAGAAATACATACTTTTGAAGCTCTATATTTAATTTCTGTCTAGAGTCATCCACCCTCAAATTTCCATCACTCAACACCTCTGGCTCTTCTAGAAATGTTCTAGATTCTCAGTGGAAGTCATGATGATACTAGCCCTAATTAGAAGGAGCTTCACTTCATTGAAGCTGAAGCTTGGAGAATGTATAAACTTATCATCTACCGGATCCATTTTGCAAAAGTAATGGAATAAGTAGTAAAGATGTTTGCAATTCGCGTATTGATGGCGGCCACCAATCGCTGAAACGGCCATGTCTACAAAATCGGGACAAGTGCATTCTGAGTACATGCCAAGCATGATTCAATAAACCTTCTGCATGGGCTCCATTCCAGATTGAAGGGAGATTATGGCTCCAAGTCCGGGAAAGGGGAGCATAGTTATCCCCACGATCATTTCTTTGACGTTACCAGCACTCTCCCATTTATTGCGATGCTCTATAGTAGGAGCATTTGCAATACGTCGAATTGCCTAGCTCCTCCGAGTTGATGGATATGTATCCGCATTCAATGGGCTAGGTTCATCGTAAAGGATCGCATTGAAAACATTTGACATTGTGAACAGACGTCGAGGTGACATAGGAGGTCGCTCTTGGAGTTGAAAGCCAGCTTCTTGCAACAATAGTGTTTCTTGGCAGGTCAAACTGGTGTCACTTAATACAGGCCAGACGTCCGGTACTTGGGGCCAGTCAATTACCCAAGCACACTTAGAGCCTCATACACATCGTTCAATATCATCTGGACAAAACCAGAAGTCGGTCATGATCTCTTTGTTTCCACCATACTGTTTCTTCTGACCACAATATGTTGGGGCTGGAGTGCCTTTAGATCCCTTTGCAATTTTGGCAGTGCTACGGATGTTTGTACCTTTCTGTTGGGTATGACATTTGCAGCTAGATTTATGGGATAGTCTTGCAATGTGCCATTGCGAAGTGTCACAATCACTCTCCATTGCAGTTGTAACATGTGGTACATGCACAGAGTTCACCAACATATTTGCTTCATTGGAAGGCACCATGGATGTACCAGTAGATCGTCTCTGGACCCGTGGCTGAGAGAAGTTGATCTCGTCCGGACGATGAGAATCACCATCCGAACCAATGGGGACGTCCAGCTTGCGTTTCCTACTGCCAAACACCTCTTCACCTTCTAAATGTGGAATACATGTTCCAACATCAATCAAGCTTGGAAGGTCATTCAATGCCTCTGCAATCTTCTTTGGGTCTCCACTATGTCTAGCGCCTTGTAACTTCAACTCTTCTTTTGATGGTCCTGACCTTGATGTTGTGCCATTAAGGAATGCTCAATAATTTGTCATTTGCATGAAGGCTCGAATGCAATCATCACAGGTGGCAACAAACAGGTCATTATCACGATTTCCGGACTGCTGCAGCCATCTATTATGAACAGTTTCAGATAAATTGCATGATGGCATGTCCGCCATCTCCTCAACATTCAACCCCTGGAAGGAAAGAAATGTATAGTTCAGATCAAATTGCAATCAACACCGGAAAAAAGAAGCCACACTACTGATATTGGCCTATCACCACAATATTTAGGGTTCTACTAAGAGTCAAGGTGTCCCCTCAGCGTCGAGGGGAAAGCCCCCCGTCCTAGGGTGATTAAAATTTCATTATCATTAACGATTTTAATGTGTGTTTAAAAAAGTAAATGCAAATATTTCTTCCGAAGAGGCATTATGGAAGGAAACTACACTTCTACGTACGATATTATAGAAAAACATGAAGGATAGATTGAAATACCATTTGCATGAAGCCACCCCATTAGCAATATCGAAAGTGCCAAAATGCAAGCCACAATTCCAATTCACGCAGAGCATCTTCAGAGGCTGCTCTAGATGAAAGCCACCAAGAACGAATTGCCAAGTATCGCGTCTCAGCTTCTTCCATAGTCTTTGAATCTTTATATTGCTTGCAAAGACGAAGATGTTGATGTTGCAGATCTGGTTTGATGAGCTTCTGGGTATGGCGATGCAATGAAGTACTCCAATGCAAAAGACAAGTTCGCTCACGGTTGACCATCTCTATTTTGGAATCCCCCATTCCATACACAATGCAAATAGCGTTCCAATTAGCTTGTACACTATCCACCATGAAGCCTTTGAAGTTCGGATTTTGCACACCATTGCGTCTCATCACATCATTTAATAACCTCCACATGATGCTTTGAACCTCGGTGTCTTCAGATTGCATATCATAGACGGCAATTGTCATCACCTTCCTGCAATCTGTGTCGTAAATGTGGCATGCTATGGTTGTCCAATCCTTCACACGTTTGACATGGTCAAACATGAGCCATGCATTTTCCAAATCTCCACCCGGTTGCATGCGCCTTACCAAGTCCACTCCACTACTAGGCCTTTCTACCAACATCTTAAACAAGTATACCTTCTCTTTTCCTTGTCCAGGGAACACACTCTCATGAATATATTCAAACTTCAAATTTCGTTTCATATTCATAATACTGTCTATGACCCCATTTCTGCCAGTGCTACGGAACGACGTAATAATGTTACGCATGTTCGGCGAACTTAGTCTCTAGAATCTATCCACGACATCCTCTAACAACTTTCCCTGCAACATCTCTTTAGGGCCCTCTCCCCATTGTGCATGAGGTGGTTGTCCAGAAATTACTTACTAGTTGCAAGGGCGATGGTTGAATTAGTGGTAGTTGGGGTCTTAGCAACCTCGCATGCAATTAGACTGGAAATAGTGTCTACAAACTCTCTACATGTTCTAGAAGCTACAGGATGCATATGATTACCTAAGTGAATGCATGCTTGGGTCATTAGAGCAATATCGCTATGGATGTAGTATATTCTGGCATCACAAAAGCTAACACACTGTGGTGGACATTTGCATATCTTGCACAAAAGACATGAATCCTTAGAAGGATTAGCGTCAATATAAAATGGAACAAGAATATATCCACACCACTCTGTCTCGTTGCATTTCGAGAACCGCTACAAGTAGACATGGTCCAAATTACAACACACCAGATGGCATGCACAAGAGGATTTTCTGAACTTCAAGCCATCTTGGTTGTGGATGTTGGTTGTCATGGTCCTACACCAAGCATGACCATTGTACTTTTTATCCATTCCTTGTAGATTTCCTCCAGAGGATGATGAAGATGAAACACGAAGTGAAGGCAATTCAAATACTACATCCCCATCAAAATCGGCGGGAAGATACTGTACTTTGTGATGGATCAGTGAATTGTAGTCTAATGCTGCAATTTCGTTCCTGGATTTACAAATTGATGCAAGATTTCGTAAGCACCCAACAATACTAACCGCTCCTACAGTATGAGGATATGTTGGTGGGCGAGAATGGGTCGACACTGCAGGACTATTCGTTGATGACTGGTATGAACCGGAAGTTATTCTGAAGACATCGGTTGGAACTCTATCAGGGAGTGGTGCTAGAAGATTTGGTTGGCTAGGAGATTCTCCCTCTTACTCACTACAAAGATCTATGACAGGGCCTAAGACTTCGTGCTTCACACGTAGAAGTGGAATTGGAGTATTCGCAATGGTAACGTGCTCGGGATCTGTAGAATTCCTAGTACTATGACGAGTAGGAGGCATATTCACGGTAGAATGGTCTGAATGGCGAGGTAAAATCTCAGTTGAAGCATTCATCACAAGAGACAACAACCCATAAGCTCTAAAGCGACCTTGCCGAAGGTGCCACACATGACCATCATGGAGTTCTAACTTAGCCATATGCACGTATTCCTTCAGATGGCCAGAATCGGACATGACCTCTTCTTCAACATAGACACTAGACTAGACAAAACCAAATCGGACATGAAGAAGGTATAATGAAACAACAACATACACTTCTGGTCCAAGAGGGAGAACGAGTGGAATCTCATGGCCATCCGCTCAAATGGAGGCCATTAAGAGAAAAAGTAAGACTGGAAATGGTAAGTCACTAATGAAAAGCCCTTGATAGAGATTTGAGATAAAATATATGATAGAACTTATACACAATATAAAAGACGAAGATGAACCTATGCTTGGATATAATGGAGCCAGAATGTGGTATCTATTATTAATGGTAAAACAACATTTAATGTGGACTCCAATTTCACATATCTAGATCCTTTATTTAAATGTTCAATTATATGAAATACTCTAAGAGAGAGCCGTTTGTCTTACCTAACTCATAAATAGATGTATACTAAAATTCAAAAAACATTCTTCTTCATAGTAGATCTAGGTTCCATGTAAATTGTGCTTAAATAGCTTGCATGCAAAAGGTGAGAACTACCATTCTTGTTTAAGTACAAATAAATGTTCCCACAATTTTCATTAAACCATATAGAGCCATACATTAAAGGGTCATTCTATAGGAATTGTAATCCATCTAGATGGTTAACAATAAATATTTTGAAGTAAATTTAAGTAGATTTTATTTCTCATCACTGACATGATGCTGTTAGTGATCTAAGAGCCTCATATATAAAAAATCATGAAGAATATATACCATATCCCATAATTCAAAATTGGGAGATGCCAATGACTATTGAAACTATTGGTAGATGAACATTAGGGTTAAATATTGAAATTCTTTAATGAAGAAACTGACAAGGAACAAAACCTATATTTCCAAAGATGGGTACATTGAACTAATAATTTAAATGTCGTTACAACAGACAGTACGACAACCTATAAAATGAGGATCTAAACGCATATCCAACAATTCTAGTGAACTCAATAGGACTCGATTTTTGAAGTTTATGTCATGCCTTGATAACAGTGTGAAGTGCATATTAGAGTATGTGCTCTGAGCATTCTTGCAATTTAGATACACTTTAAATATAGTCGTTCTGCAATATGATTTGTTAGTCTCATGCATGCTACAGAAGATCAAACCGAGAGTGGACTTCAACATACAATTAGGAAGCACAGGAAGAGACGAAGATTTTTGTTCTCTTCTAGGAAAGCATTGCATCGGGTCCAAGTCGCTCGAGGCAGGATTACTGGACAGGATGACAAGACACTTCTAAAGGTAGGTATCAGACTCTATATCAATCAAGACAAAGTAGTTCAGAACAAGAATGAAGGAAGCATATCAAAGGTATGAAATATGAAGGGCAAATCTCTAAAGTATTGCGTTGTAAGAGCTATGTCATTCTTATGTGTAAGTGAATTGTAAAGTTATACTCACTTATCTTATAGAATTTATTAATTTTATTACTTAGTAGGGTATGTTTGTAGAATAGAGAGTAACCACAGATATCATATAAACCACGAAGAGTTTTATTCTCAGTTCATAAATCATTACTAAAAGTGTCCAAGTATTATGAGTAAAACTAGATAATTTGCTCTATACAGGAAAAAACCAAGACGGAAATCCTCTTGACAATAAAAGCATGTCATTGGCATGTCTAATTGCGCAAAGTGAAGTGCTCAAATATCGTGCATTTTTGGAATAATTATACGCATACGTATGTAGGCCGTATTCGAAGAATACAACTCCTGCAAACCTGCCCGCAACCAAGTCGTGCACCCAAGTGTCGCAACGAAGTCTGGAAGCAAGGCCATGCAAACCAAGCGTCTCCCTCTGCAAGTAAAATCGGTGAGTCCCCTTTCGCTGTTCGCCCAATTTGAGATATCGTGTCCGATAAATAATATCATCTGGTTTTGCGATGAGTGGATCAGACCTTCTGTATGATGGCGCTGCTAGCATTGGATGTTATCATTATCGGTGATTAACCTAGGATTTTCTCGGTTCTGGGAATCGACTTTAGGGATTCAACGATATGACAAGGAGGCCATCAACACACCGTGCTGCACTTACGGGGAAGAGAAGCGATGCAGACGCTCGCAAAGGAAATGGGGATGCAAGCGGGGTCGCTCTCCTGTTGAATGAAGATGGAGAACTAGCACAGGTAAAAATTTATCCGTATTTCTCTTCGTTTGAAATAACAGTAGGGGTGGAATCTTTTCTGCTCATGGGACATAGAGAAATTTACCTGCTTATGGTGAGTCTCGGCGCCGAGGGGATCATTGCCCCCTTGCTCGCGGTCTTGTAATCAGAATGTAGTCGCCAGGGATGCGCCCCCGCTGCGTGCTCCACGAATGTGAGTGCCTGTGAGCTCCCAATTTGTCACTTGGGACTCGTAGAATTATTTTTTTGAAAATTTGCAATTTAAAGTTAAGAAAAATATACAAAAAGCCATAAAAAGAGTGTAGATCCAAAATAGGATTGTAACCTACCCATTATAGTATTTGGTCTAGATTTGTGTTTAGACTTAGAATCCCACCAAACCGGGCCCAAAAATAGGTAGAAAGAACGAAACGGGTGGATTTGTAGGATTCAAGTCACATAGGCCCAAAAGGGCTAAATCCCACCATGAAGGTGGCAATTCATGGCTAAGTCGGTCTGAGGGATCCACAACGAGGCCACTAGGTTGGGTCCTAGAGTTAGGTTTAGAATTCTCCAAACCCCGATTGTTAGCATGCAGGAGCCACTAACGCAAGACCGGGCCCGTGGAGGAATCTATAGCCCAAGGATGGTGTCCTAAGGTAAATCCCATGCCAGGAGTCCAACGACAAAATCAATTCGCCAAGATTCCTCTATCTGCAAAAGATTCCCACACCATCGATAAACTCAAGGAGATGACCAATTCATCTCTACTGACCAATTGTGCCAGGTAAGGAAGTGCACCTGCACATCTTTCATGTGACCCCACGAGAGGTCCTGTGAAAAATCCCATCATCTTCCGACTTGCAGAAGAACCTTTTGCGGGTAGTCAACCCTGGTAACCTCCAACGAGAATTTCATGGAAATTACCCAGGTTGCCAAAAAATCTCACTAAAAATTAGACTAGCTTGTTTTATGTTAATAATGCGCTCCGTAAAGTTTCGCAACATTCCGATAGCGGCAAGTACCCGAACCGGCGAAATTCCTCAAGAATTAATCACGAGGTGGGATCTCCGCCACGTTGACCGGCATTCCCGGACCATACGACGGCGGAACAAAGTCAACCAAGAGTCTTTTCCGACTCCCTCACACCTACCGGAGACCCTAAGCTATTTACATTTCTCAAAATAGGAGACCCCCAATATCTAGGATTTTACTACGGTTTAGTTTTTGAAATTAAATTAGCCTACGATGGTTTTTTGTCCTCGGTACGGGGAGTAAGGGGGTCTTGGACTAAACACGGCGGTCTGGAGCCAATGGCGCAATCCGTTTGACAATTGGAGTAATTCTCCAAAAATTAGGAGGTTGGTCCAGCGTAGATAGGTAAAAGTAGTTTTTTAGGGATTAGGATGAAAATCTTTGAAGATGAGGATGAAAATCCAAGTTGATAAGGTTACTTTAGAGCTCTTGAGGGGAAGGTGGGGCCTTGGAAACCTACTTAAGGTCCCCATTTTTCTCTCTTGAACACTCCCAAATCTTGTTTTGGGTCCGTGGATCCAACTTATGTTGGGATTTTTTGGCGTTTTAGCCAAGAAACCTCTACGGTGTTTTTGGAGCACTTTTGGCTCCCCTTGTTGCTCTATTTTAAGCTCTCTTTGAAGGTCCTTTGGGTCTTTCTACCTTAACTTGCTTTGCATCCTTGTTGTGAGTTGAACGGGTCTCTCCTATATTTATGTGACTTCTTATGCCTTGTACTAATCCTAAAGTCACCCCCCACCGTACCTTGGCGATGCCGCTTTGGGGGGCCTTTAGTCTATGATAGTTTATCCGTGATCATTGACCTTGTGTGCATGTGTGCCCCCGTATTGAGTCCTAACCAGAGTTGTCTTATCCGTTGTTGATTGTAAGTGGGCCCCATCCCCCGGAGAACGGCGAAGCTTTGAACCTATGACCAGCCCTAGTCCTAAAGTACGTGTTAAAAACAAGCCTTAGACGGCGGAGCTTTGAACGCAGGGGTATCATAAGTCCTAAAGTTGGTGTTAAAGCCAATTCTACGGCGAAGCTTTCAACTCCTATGTACTTCCGTTCCAAAGTCTAGAGTCCGAGACGTTCTCGAAAAAGTCCAAGGTTTAGCGTCCGAGATTAAGTCTAAGTTAAGAGTCACCCCACCCCTTGTGAGCCGGCGTCCGTAAAACAAGAAACCACACCAAAAACCGGGGAAAGTTTACTAAAAGTCCGATTTAGATTTGCTTGGGTGGGTTCCCTTAAGGAACCCAAAAAAGTGGATTCAGTTGTAAGGGGGTCTAGTCCAGTTGCTGGGAGGTCGGGACAGTCGCTGGGGAGTCGGGGTGAGTCACAAGGGGGTTGGGCTAGTCGCTAGGAAGTTGGGTGAGTCTCTGGGCAATCGGGTGAGTCGCTGGGGGTCGGGCCAGTCACTGGGGAGTCGGGAAGGTCGCTGGGGAGTCGGGATAGTCGCTGGGGGGGGGTTTGGGCAGGTCGCTGGGGTCTGGGCAGATTGCTGTCACAACCGAGTGAGTCCAGGGAGTCCAGGGCTTGGGAGAGAGAAAGAAAAAACAAAGAGAAAGGTTGGAATTAGTGGAGGTTAGGGGAAGGTTAAAGGGATTGAAGTCAAGGGAAAGAAAACAAACACAAAAGGAAGGAGAAAGAAGGGATAAGTCGCACCTCCATACCTACATCAAACAACTCTCAACTCTCACCAAAATCACAACTACACACAATGGAGGGAGGTTAGTGAGTCATAGAATTAAATAGGAGAAGGGGGAGAGAGACGATAAATAGTGCCCTAGGCTTAGCTAAATAGGTGTTAGAAAGGAAATCTCGAGGATTCATAGTGACCATTAGGAAGTAGGATTAGGATGACACGAAGACAAGGTTGTGTAAGAGAGTAGGAGGGACATTAAAACTTCTTGGGGTTTGAATCTATAGTTGTAAGACACCCCATCAAAGCTTAGGTAGAATAGTGTTAGTGTAGAAAGAGAGAAAGGGAAAGAAAAGGAGAAAGAAAGAAGGCGGAAAGGAAAGGAAGAGGTTAGATCACACGGTATCCACAAATTTTTATAACATAAGCGGTAGACTTAGGAAAAACTTCCCACGACCCACGGACCACCATGGAGCATGGAAATGGGCGCGCGGATGTGGACGAGCGCATCTCCGACACCGGTAGTGACGAGGTAAGTCCTTGAATCAAACTTGGTGCTTTTCCTTATTAGCATTGATTTTTTCCTTAGTTAGCCGTTCAAGTGAATAGTGACCCAGGATAAATCTAGGAGTAAAAATTTAGAGTTACAATTAGGAGTAAAAATTTAGAGTTACAATTAGGAGTAAAAATTTAGAGTTAAAAAATTAGGAGTAAACATTTAGAGTTAAAATTAGGAGTAAAAATTTAGAGTTAAATTTAGGAGTAAAAATTTACAGTTAAATTTAGGAGTAAAAATTTGGAGTTAAAAATTAGGAGTAAAAATTTAGAGTTAAAATTAGGAGTAAAAATTTAGAGTTATAATTAGGAGTAAAAATCTAGAGTTATATTTAGAAGTCAGGAATTAGAAGAAAGGCTTAAGCTTAGGGTTAGCCGTAGGGTTGAAACATCCGAGAGAAGTGTCAACCATCCAAAAAAATAGTCTTCAACACTCATACAAGGAACGTAAAGGTTCCCCGCTCACGTAGTTAGGGACGTTAGAAATGACGCCAACTATCCAGCCAACCCTATACATAGGATAGATAGTTAAGGAGGTAGGAATTACCAATCACCTTTGCTCATCACAATCAACTTGCGAGTTATCCATGCAATTCTAGTAGTATTCGCTGCCATCCACGACACTCAGAAAACGTTAGCACAAAAGATCCATTGCTTGGAAGGCACAATGGACCGCGCTCACAACACCCTCCTATATTTAAAAAGGTGGATAAAGGCATAGAACCTGGTCGGTGTTCGCCCGATTACCAAGGGTGGATAATCTTGTGCCCACAGTGCCCCTGTCCCGAATGCCTCAGCGTTGAGGGGATCATTGCCCCCCTAGCTCGCGGTCTTGTAATCAGAATGTAGTCGCCAGGGATGCGCCCCCGCTGCGTGCTCCACGAATGTGAGTGCCCCTGTCCCGAGTGCCTCAGTGTTGAGGGGATCATTGCCCCCCTAGCTCGCGGTCTTGTAATCAGAATGTAGTTGCCGGGGATGCGCCCCCGCTGCGTGCTCCACGAATGTGAGTGCCCCTGTCCCGAGTGCCTCAGTGTTGAGGGGATCATTGCCCCCCTAGCTCGCGGTCTTGTAATCAGAATGTAGTTGCCGGGGATGCGCCCCCGCTGCGTGCTCCACAAATGTGAGTGCCCCTGTCCCGAGTGCCTCAGCGTTGAGGGGATCATTGCCCCCCTAGCTCGCGGTCTTGTAATCAGAATGTAGTCGCCGTGGATGCGCCCCCGCTGCGTGCTCCACAAATGTGAGTGCCCCTGTCCCGAGTGCCTCAGCGTTGAGGGGATCATTGCCCCCCTAGCTCGCGGTCTTGTAATCAGAATGTAGTCACCGTGGATGCACCTCCACTGCGTGCTCCATGAATGTGAGTGCCCCTATCCCAAGTGCCGAGGGGATCACTGCCCCCCTTGCTCGCGGTCTTGTAATCAGAATGTAGTCGCCGGGGATGCGCCGCGCTGCATGCTCCATCTGCCTCGGCGCCGAGGTGCGTTGTTTCATTGACATTTGTTTTTTCATTTTCATCTTTGGGTGCTCGGCGGATGAAGCACCCACAGCTTCACAAATGTACATAGGTTCACTGTTTTTTCAAATTTCAAAGGTGGACAGTCTCGGCTCTGAGACCAGATTGCTCCTTCTTTTTAGATCGCCATTATCTTTTGCGCTTCTGGTAAATTGAAAGTCATTGGACAGTTCGTATCCCAGGATTTTATTGTTGACCAAGTCTTGGGGGACCGCGAGGACCCATCGCATGATGAGTTTGGTGTTGAGGGTAGTATGTGTCTTCGCATTGGAGATTATTTCTACAACTGTTTTTTTGTCAGATTTCTTCATTCCTGATGTTCTCAGTGATATCTTTCCATCTTTCAGAAAGTAACATTTTCATGAATCATTTTTTTCCACTGTAGGAAATGGCAAAGAAATCGTCTGACTCGCTCTCTGCAGCTATCGAGGAAGTTCACATTTCTGGGGATATTGAACCAAATAAGACAGCGTCAGTCCAAGAAGGGGGGAACCACAAAATGGAGTTCACCACGGAGGATGCCTTTCGAAAGGCACAGAAAGTGAATTATGTGGCTTCTATTTCGGCGTTGCGGTTAAAACTGAATTCCATATCTCATTTGAGAATTCTATTATGTCGTCTTGCAGTGATGCCTATGATTCGCCCAGCACTTCAATGTGATCTGACGAGACTTGAGCAAGAGTTTGTTCACGGGGATCGAGATGGTTCCAGTGTGTTTTATGTGTCAATCACAGACGAGCAAGGTGAAATTGAGCAGGTAACTGAGGCTGACAAGGATGCATGGGGGCCATTGTGCAATGTCGAGAACGACAAGTTCAATGCCGCATTAAAGGCAGCACCAAGATTGGAAGATTATCAATCTTTAAAGTTCTTTGTTTGTGATGGTAACCACAGGTTGTTGGCGTGGTCTTCCTACATTTCCCAGCACCATGCCAACGACCAGGATTGGCACATCTCGGTGGATTCAATAATTTTGGACAAAGGGGGAAATTGGTGAAGTTATGCATGCCATGCATGATATTAACCAGTAAGTGCATCTTTCCATATGTGATTTCATTGTGATTGTATTGAAGTGCTTCATCGCCATATTGATCACCTCTTTTTGTCTTTGCAGACATACTGAGAATTCCTTTATCAAAACGAATTTGATACACATTATACCATGTCCAAAAATATGGAATTCTTCCTCTGGACAAATTTGCGGACCATTTAAGTACATCAGAGATGTCACAGTGCACTTTAAACACTCGGAAGAGTTGGTACTCAATGTCCGTTGATGTCTTCACATCCTTTATTTTCCGGGTAATATTTCCTTTCAAGCATTACTTTGTATTTATTTTACATCCTATGATTTGTTGGCATCCATGCTCAGTTTATAGTTGTTGAGCTGTATGAGGTTTTCTCACTTCGGTGTTGTTGACCAGTATGAGATAGCGGCAGCAGCTGACTTAGTAGTTCGAAAATACAAAGAAGACACTGTAGAAGAGGATCAAATACCAGAAGGAATTTTGACGACCATGAGAATGGCTACAAAGGATACAACATCCAGATTGACTCAGAAGTTGGGAAAGTTGACAGCAGTTGCTAACCCCTAGCTTGGTTGCGATTTCCTTAAAGAGGTAAAACCTCTTTCACTACCTCATGTCATTGACTGCCCGTTTCATTATTGAATGGTTCTAATTTCTTATTCTCCTTGATACAGATTGAGAAGCATTGGACCCAAAATATCTCTCCAGAAATGACCCTGGACAAGTTGCAAATGATTGCCACTGCAAATGTCAGTAGTGAGCACAAAGTCAAGTGGTTGCAGTGGTAGAATTGCTCAAATGAAACATGGAAGGCTAGAAGGTTTCCAATGAAACCAATTGGAAAAAACGAACTGAAGTCCTTCTTAGCAAAAGCTTGTTTGTATGCATCGGTAAGTTTCTATCATGAGTGTATTTGATTTCAAAAATGAATTATCTTCTTCAATTGTGCATAATGCTTATTTTGACTTGAGCGACTTCTATCAATACCATAACTAATTTCCTTCATTCAACAGATTGAAGAGCTCGGGTCAGAAATGTTTGATGACATTATCAAGAAAGACCAATTGGTGTTGACCATGGATTCTCCTGATGAGCCGAAGACCTTTCCAGATTATCTTGAAGGATGGAAGATTCATGTTTGGGACAAAACGTTTTTAAGTCATTTCAGGGGGCAAGAGGGCTATAAGAAGTCAGATGACTTCAAAAAGTGCAAAGGCACAGACTTGGTGGTCAAACGTGTTATTTTTCGGTATGAATTCCTTTTCATGCGTCATTTCTTTTGATTTGGTGAGTTCTGTAATATTTGGCTGTAAGGCATTACTTATTTTGGTTGACATGTTTTGCATTTGCAGGTATTTCAAATATGAGTTGCTTGCCAAAGGGGCCATTGCTAAGCGAGATTTATCCCTATTTTTGTCTACGTGGTTGGATGCTTCTTTT
Source organism: Antitrichia curtipendula (assembly GCA_951230915.1). NCBI lineage: Eukaryota > Viridiplantae > Streptophyta > Bryopsida > Hypnales > Leucodontaceae > Antitrichia > Antitrichia curtipendula. The sequence goes on along the minus strand of OX579642.1, from coordinate 1,339,533 downwards.
GAGCATTGCATGTTCTTTCCATCTCAATTACAATGGTGGACGAGTTTGCACTTGAAGTTCGGTACGTGGTATTTGGACTGTCCACCGGAGTTCACGCCAAAGCTGGAGGAGGAGCTGAAGCTCTCACTCAATTGGCATAGCAAGGAGAAGTACAACGATGAGTTTGCTGCCCTTGATGAGGATGCGAGAGCTAAAGTTGTGAAGAGGAGGGAAGAAGCTGACGCAAAAATAGCCTTGAAGAACTCAGAGGCGGTGAGCAAGGCCAAAGAGAAACTCACGAAGAAGGCTTTGAAACAACTTGAGGCTGAGGAGGCATCAGCAACTAAGAAAGGCAAGGGGAAGAAAACGAAGCAACAAGTGCAGCCGTCGGCTACTCAAGACGCTGCCTCGGAATACCAAAGATCCTTTTCACAAGGTACCAAGCAAGATGCGGAGTACTTGTCACTCAGTGATGGTGGCATGGTACATGGTCCTCCAACCGTGGAGTTTCTGAATGACTTAGAGATTGGTATCTCTGAGTTGATCCTTAATTATTCGCTAACAGATGTGATGGCTGATCCTCTACCCCAAGTGTACGACGACATTGTCAATTTCATGGATAAGGTGAAGAGTCTCATATCTCTTCATGATTAGTTTGTGATTTTTATCCCTATGTTTGTTTTTTGATCGTGCAACTTTCTTTTGCAGCTTAAGGGTGAGAAGGTACGATGCTTTAAGGGAATTCGGAGTGAAAAACCACGCATTGATCTGATTTTAGCAGATTTGCCAGAGGGTTTACTTGTCCCTGAATTATCTGTGCCTGCTAACAACATTTCCATGTGGAATGTGGAGAACCTAGCCTTACTAGAGGCAATTTTTGAATTTGCCGATAGTCATCTACATGACAACGGCGTCTTGATTGTCATTTATCCTCTCAAGGCGATTACAAAGGCCACTATTCTCAGATTTGCTAGTATCTACTCTTTTGAAAAGATGAAGGATTGGTGGGGAATGAACTGGTTACATTTAGCCTCACCAGTGTCACCTTCGCAAATGGTACATTCATTTTACCTTTTTCATTGGAATTCATGTAATTGCTTTTCAACTTGGTTTTTTCTTACAAGATGCCTTCATTCTTGACAATTTTAGTTTTTTTTACAATGCTGTGTTATGTCTAAAATTATTTGTCTTTTATCGCTATGGATGAACCTTCATGCACGTGCCTTTGATTTTTAATTATACATGTAGATTATTATTGTACATGTTATATCATTTTAACATTTTCATGTGCCTTCATTATTCCAGACTCAGGTTTTTGGAATTGCCTTATTCGTGCGGAAGTTGCCTGGGATTGGTCTTTCTAAGTTCAAATTCCAAACGAGCCCAAGCTTGCTAGAATTAGGGGTGAATGTCCCTCGTGATGATATCCTTCATAATTTTACGAAGCGTGAGACATTGACCACGGACAACAACTCCAAGCCTCAAAGGGGGGCACGTAAGAAAGATCCTCGATTCTATCAAATGTTGATAGAATCATGCTCACATCCCAACGATGTTGTTTTGGACTGCACTACTGCAACAAGTAATCTTTGATGCCTTTGCTGTTTTTCTACAAGTCTTCCGTTTTATATCGTCTTTCTACCTTTGAACCGTTTTTTCTAACATCCCAATCTGATTTTTTTTGGGTTCTAGGAGCCTCCATCCATGCTTGCATGATTCTGAGCAGGCACATTGTTGCACTCGAGGAAGACAAAGCCATTTTTGATGCTATTTTGGCCCCTATGATTCATGCAATTCCAAGTGATCCAAATTCAAATACAGCAATCCTTCTACATTCTGAGAATGAGGACGCTATAGAACTTGAAATTCCCCACATTGTGAAGAAATCTCGATTCAGTAAGTAAGTCTATCCATCGTTCCATTGATTTATTAAAGTTCAAATGTCTAACCTTAAACCATTTTTTATATTCCGTTTACATGTTTTAGACTAATTTATTGCATCTTCTCGAAGATGTTCAAATTTTTCCTAATTATTTATTTTGTATTGGCAGCCTGACCTCTAACATGGCATCTCATCGGCCTTTTTTCACTTTACCTGGGTTTTTTCCAAGCTCAGAGAAGACCTACATATTGTTGTCATATGTAGAGGCTTTAACTTCAACATTGGCAGGTCAACAAACTTTTCCTACACGGAAAAAGTCTACTTCTATAGATCCTCGAGTTCTACAGTTTGTAGATGTGACAGCCTTAGAATCAGACACGGAGACATCATTGACTGATAGTAGTGGTCACTCTCATTCTATGTCTACATCTTCTATTTGATTCTTTGTTTTGATACATTGGACATCAACACATGTTGGATTTTATTTTATCGCTTATTATATGTTCTTTACTATGCGTCAATGAATAGTATTCTTTATATTTCACTTTTTAACATTGTGAGCTTCTTCTTTTAGAAATCAATGGGTTATATATGATGTAGTATTCATAATTATTAGTAAGGAACTTGAATGTGAAGTTCATTTAGTATTTCTTCAAAATTATATCATATGTCACTAATTCCAATAACCTCTATTTTTAGGATTATTGCGGATAGGCACATATGATATTCATGACATCCATTTTTAGTATTTGTAGGAGCAACATATCACCATTGCTTAGAAGGCTTGCCATTTATCACTCTATTTGCACCCATTTTAGAACTACACATGAGTAAAAATAATGTTTCATTAGTAGGATGTTTTCCTAGAAATGAATTATTTTAATGGATGAAATTAACATCAACCCTAAACAAGACAAAGTTGTCTAAAGGCTCTACAAAGGTTATCCATGGATTAAGTATTTTTTTCTTTTTAATAATGTTCAATCATAAAAGAAAAATTTGCAACAAATTTTACTATAGATAAACTGAATAACTTTTTCAATCAAAAAAATTATATGACCATTTTTTAGTTTCTTATCCTATATAGAGAGGTGAAGTCAATATTCAGAAGTACACGGTTATAGGTACCTCGTCAATTTCTGAATAAAAAATATATATGCTCACAGGCTCACAAGCTCACACGTTCACGCTTGTAGGCTCGTGCTCGCAGGCTCACAAAATAGCAACCCTAGATAGGGACACAAGATGTAAGGTATAATTTTGCAGATCTTAAAATGCAAATTAGGATGATTGCAAGAAGTAATTGCCATACTTCTTGTCATGTATCTTAAAAATTAGAGCTTCAAATATGGTTTTTTTTTTTTTTGATATTGGTCTGCAAATTTATAAAATATTGGACATGCTTTGAATTATGCTACATTATTTACAAAACTAACCTAGATGTAAGGTAGCAAAGATATTGAAGGTTACCTTGATTCAGTTGATTGGTATATTATCTAGGTTTAGCCAAGAATTTGTGTGGGACTAGTTTTAAGGCATGGATATAAGGTAAACACACCTAACAGCAGAACCAACGCCTACAAAGTCTTCGCTAAAATGTGCAGCTTCTATTTATGACAACCTCTGAATCTTGGATGAAAGTTCCCAGTGCAATCTTTGTAGAACACCAAGCCCACCCACTGAAACCTAAAGCCAGCCGGAAACATAGAACTCTACGGATTACCGTAGTAGGCGTCAAAACCCCAATGAGACGGGTGAAGATGATCTGAAGAGCTACTGAAGCCGCCTCTGCCATAGCCAAGATATATGGAATCCCAAAATTTGCAACAAGATTCCACAGTTGTTTAATGAACTTGCTATTACAGACTTTCGAGTTAATCTTGCTGACTTCAATCATCAAAAATCCCAGGTTGGAGAGATGATTACTAGACTTTCAGTCAAGTTCACTAATCTTCATCAGTGCAGACAGTTAATCGCTTGTTCCCAAGCAGATGGAACAACTCGGGATCATAACAGTCTGGTCCCACAATCTGAATGACTGGGTCTTCCTCGGGTTGCAAGCCGTGGAGGCGTGCTGCCCATGTGACAACAAATTAAATACTTGCCATAAATAAACATTAGGAGCAGGGCTTTTTTTTTGGACGATATTTTGTCAGACTGTCAGAAATCTGACCTCTCTAGTAGTCTCTAGCTTCATCCCTCCAAAAACTGGCCTCTTGTGGGCGCAAGATTATCCACCCTTGGTAATCAAGCGAACATCGACCAGGTTCTATGCCTTTATCCACCTTTTTGAATATATGGGGGTGTTGTGAGCGCGGTCCACTATGCCTTCCAAGCAATGGATCTTTTTTGCTAACGTTTTCTAAGTGTCGTGGATGGTAGCGAAACTACTAGAAATGCATGGGTAACTAACAAGCTGACTGTAATGATCAAAGGTGATGGTAATTCCTAACTCCCTAACTATCTATCCTATATCTAGGGTTGGCTGGATAGTTGGCGTCATTTCTAACGTCCCTAACTACGTGAAAGGGGAACCCTCATGTTCCTTCCATGAACCTCCAAGACTATCTTCTGAGGGTTGACACCTCTCTCAAAAGTTTTAACTCTACAGCTAGTCCAAGCTTAATGTTTACTCTAATTTCCAACTTCTAAATGTAATTCTAGATCTTGACTTCCGAATACTACCTCTAACTTTTACTTCCCATTTTGACTCTATGGTTTGACTTTTACCCTTGAATTTGTACATCTAATTTAAACTCTAGATTTTTACTCCTAAAATTAGCTCTAAGTTTTCATTCCTAACTAACTCTAATTTTTTACTCCTAAAATTAGCTCTAAGTTTTCACTCCTAACTAACTCTAAGTTTTCACTCCTAACTAACTCTAAGTTTTCACTCCTAACTAACTCTAAGTTTTCACTCCTACTCTAACTCTAATTTTTTTACTCCTAAATTAAACTCTAGTTTTTTACTCCTAAATTAAACACTAGATTTTTACTCCTAAAATTAACTCTAAGTTTTCACTCCTACTCTAACTCTAAATCTTTAGCTTCTATTTCTACTTTTTAACTTGACTCATCATGATTTACTATTCACTTGAAAAGGCTAAATAAAGAATTTAACGTTAATAAGGAGAAAACACCAAGTGTTGATTCAAGGACTTACCTCGTCACCACTGGTGTTGGAAAGACGCTCGTCTGCATCCGTGTGCCCATCTCCATACTCCATGGCGGTCCTTGGTTTGTGGGAATTTTTTTCCACGTTCACCATTTATGTTTCAAAAATTAGGATCCCGTGTGATCTAACCCTTTTCTTTCCTTTCTTCCTTCCTCCTCTTTCCTTTTTCTCTCTTTTCCTTTTCCTCTCTTTCTTTCTACACTAACACTATTCTACCTAAACTTTATGGATGTCTTACAACTATAGATTCAAACCCCAAAAAGGTTTTAATGTCTCTCCTACCCTCTTACACTACCTTGTCTTTGTGTCATCCTAATCCGCCTTCTAATGGTCACTACAAATTCTCGAGATTTTTCTCCTAACACCTACTTAGCTAACCTAGATTACTATTTATCGTCACTCTCACCTAAGTCGCCCATATAGCCATCCCTTCCTTTCCTTCTCCTTCTATCTTGGAGTGGTTTTGCAAGTTTTGGGACGTACGATTTTTTTCACATGGAGCTTAGCCAGGACTGGACCTCATTTCCTCTTGCTTTCTTCTCTCGACCATTACTTTGTCCGGTTTTTGTTTTGAAAACGAATCCGACTTCCCACCCGGATTCTAACTCTAAGTAGTCTAGCTTATGGTTTTTGTAGGATCTGATTTTTTTTTTAGTCTTGGTAATCAAGGTTTATTTTCTTCCCAACTCCCCTGGACCCCGAGCTCTCTCCGGACCCCAACTCTCTCTGGACCTCGGCTCTCTCTGGACCCCGAGCTCTCCGACAGTTGGCTGCTCCCCTTACGAGCTGACTGCTCCCCTTACGGGCTGGTTGCGACCCCTTATAGGCTGGCTGACCCCTTACGAGCTGGCTGCGACCCCTTACGGGCTGGCTGACCTTTGAGTTGGTCCTCATTATTTACTACAATCTATTCCCCTCGGGTTCCCATATGGGAACCCACTTAACACAATTTTAAACCGGACGTTTCAAGGTCAAAGCTTCACCGTAGAGGGGGTGGGCAAGAATCTTTAAAAACAACAAAAATAAACTATCGCGTGACGGGGCTCTTTTCTTCACTTCTCTACAACCTAGGGCTACTCATGGGGGCTAAACTTTGGGCTTTCCCAAGAAGGTCTTGGGAACTAAACTTTAGAACTTACAATATACGGGGTTCAAAGCTTGGCCGTAGTTTGGTTTTGACACCAACTCTAGGACTTGCGAGGTTCCCAGGTTCAAAGCTCCGCCATCTAAGGCCTGTTTTGACACACACTCTAAGACTGGGGTAAGTCACGAGTTCAAAGCTTCGCCGCTTCAAGGGAGGTGGGGCCCATTCACAACAACAATGGAAAAGGTGACTATGGTTAGGGCTCACATCCAAGGCAATCGTACACACAAGGTAAGAGTAATAATGGGCAACACTCACATACTAAAGGCCCCCCAAAGTGGCATCGCCAAAGTACAGTGGGGGGTTGCTCTAGGGTTAGTACAAGACACCAAAGAGACTTCAACAGACAAGTTAGTTCACAAGGATATACCAAAGATAGAAAGACTTTTGAATAATACGAGAGTATACGCAAACACACGCAAAGGGTGTACAAGGCAAGGTAGAAGGACCCCCAAGGACCTTCAAAGCTTGAGATATAACAACAATAGGAGCCAAAAGTGCTCCGAAAACACCGTAGAGGTTTCTTGGCTAAAACGCCAAAAATCCCAGCATAAGTTGGACCCACGGACCCAAAACAAGATTTGGGAGTGTTCTTGAGAGAAAAATGGGGACCTTAAATAGGTTTCCAAGGACCCACCCTTCCCTCAAGAGTTCTAAAGTAACCTTATCAACTTGGATTTTCATCCTCATCTTCAAAGATTTTCATCCTAATCCCTAAAAAACTACTTTTACCTATCTACGTTGGACCAACCTCCTAACTTTTGGAGATTAACTCCAATCGTCAAACGGATTGCGCCATTGGCTCTAGATCGCCGTGTTTAGTCCAAGATCCCTCTACCCCCCATACCGAGGACAAAAAACCATCGTAGGCTAATTTAGTTTAAAAACTAAATTGTGGTAAAATCCTAGATCTTGGGGGTTTCCTATTTTGAGAAATGTAAATAGCTTAGGGTCTCCGGTAGGTGTGAGGGTCGAAAAAGACCCTTGGTTGTCTTCGTTTCGCCATTGTATGGTCCCGGGATGCCGGTCAACGCGGCGGGGACCCCGCCACGTGATTAATTCTCCAGGAATCTCGCCGGTTCGGGTACTTGCTGCTATCGAAATGTCGCGAAACTTCACGGAGCACATTATTAACATAAAATAAGCTAATCTAATTTTTAGTGAGATTTTCTGGCAACCTGGATAATTTCCATGAAATTCCCGTTGGAGGTTACCAGGGTTGACCACCCGCAAAAGGTTCTTCTGTAAGTCGGAAGATGACGGGATTTTTCACTTGACTTCTCAGGGGGTCACATGAAAGATGTGCAGGTGCGTTTCCGTACCTGGCACAATTGGTCAGTGGAGATGAATTGGTTATCTCCTTAAGTTTATCGATGGTGCGGGAATCTTTTGCAAATAGAAGAATCTTGGCGAATCGATTTCGTCGTTGGACTCCTAGCATGGGATTTACCCTTGGACACCATCCTTGGGCTGTAGATTCCTCTATGGGCTCGGTCTTGTGTCAGTGGCTCCTGCATGCTAACAGTCGAGGTTTGGGGAATTCTAAACCTAACTCTAGGACCCGACCTAGTTGCCTCGTTGTGGATCCCTCGGACCGACTTAGTTATAAATTGCCACATTCATGGTGGGATTTAGCCCTTCTGGGCTATGTGACTCAAATCCTCCACTCTAACCGTTTTGTATCTTTTTACCTATTTTTGGGCCAAGCTTGGTGGGATTCTAAGTCTAAATACAAATCTAGACCAAATACTATAATGGGTATGTTACAACCCTATTTTGATTCTATACTCTTTTTATGGCTTTTTGTATATTTTTCTTAACTTTAAATTGCAAATTTCCAAAAAAATAATCCTACGAGTCCCAAGTGACAAATTGGGAGTTCACACTTCTCCAGTAAAGCCAGCAAGGAGGACACAAGTCCCAAAAAAAGCCCTAATTAGGAGGGGATTTGTAAAAAAATTTAAAAAAAAATACCATCAGAAGGGGGAGGCGGGTGTCGAGTAGAGAGGAGCGCGCTTAGGGAACACATTGGGTGTCTGGCTGCAAGGTGGTGAGTGTAGATGGAGAATCTTAAAACTTGTATCTTCATTTGGTCTTCAAAGTCTTCAAACTCAAATCTTCACCCGATCTCCAACCATCCTATCCTATGGTGGCTCTATAGGGCCAAAGGTAAAGGTGTGTGATAAGAAACAAGGCTTCAGCCGGACAAAACGGGACAACCAAACCACGAGTTGGTCGTCCGAAAGATTGGTTCCTAAACTTCAAACCCACAGTGACCAGGAAGCGCCTTTCACTAGTAGGAACAACGTAAAATATCAACTATGTGGATGATCAATTCCACTTTGTCGTCCACAAATATAAAACGGGACTATTATTGGATAACCACATAGCCCGCAATAATGTTTACAGTGCAAAAAATAAAATAAGAACAATAAGCCTCCAAAATCGGCTAGGAATAACAAGTCACAAGCAACAACATGTGAATCTTCAATCTTCTTGTTTTGAAGTCTTGATTTCTTCAAAACTCTTCAAACCTCCTCCAACTCCAATTCCTTCTTCTTAACTAAACTTTGGTCTAATGCCACAACTACTCTACAAACTCAAATGAGATGTGTAGTAACTTTTTGGAAAGCTTACACAAATCTCTATTATTCTTATAAAAATCAACTCAAACTAATACTTTGTCCATATTTTATAGCCGCTCGAAGTTTCAATCTCGAGAATTGAAGGCAATAGACCCTCCTTGATTTTCACACTCATAAATTACTCATGCATGCTTTAAATACAATAAATTATAGCTTCATAAAAAGCTTACAAAAGTCTCTACATCCTCTCCGAATTTCAATTTAAACTAACACTCTGTCCATTTGTTATGGTCGTTCGAAATCTTTGCTCCTTCAATTGGAAGGCAGCAGACCTTCTTCTACTCAAACTAGCACAAATCTCAACTCACAGCTTCAATTCAAGCAGGAGAATACTTTTTTGAAAGACAACAACATGATCTCAAAATCCACCAATTTTCATTCCAAAATTCGTAAAACTCCACACACAACAATCCTCCAAACATTTGGATCTTGCCAACTACAACGAGAGAGAAGATGAATAGTGTCCACCTTTTTTTCTCCCTTATCAATAAATCTCTACTTTAAAAGCAAGTGGCAATCAGCCCTTAACTTGCTCCTAAGGCTAACTTTTAACTATTGACCTCCCTATTTGGCCCCACAATTATATCTTTATCTTTAACTTAGAAGGAAAATCACTTCAAAATTCACCTAGAAGGCAAACATTTCTATCATTTCCTTCTACAACTATAATCATACAAAATTATTTCTATAAAATACTCCAAACATGGATATAAACACTAACATCAAATTAATGTTTATTAGAGGTAAAAAAACTAGAATTTCAAGACAAACTTCACTCCATCTTCAAGAATTTAAGAATGCGCTTAATAGTTGCGGCGACATATTCTGCACAATCCGCCTTTGTTAAGGGATTGACCGGCCTTTCTAACCATCTTTGGTGGCCATGACTCTCCCTTGATCAACCTGACCATACAATAATATTGGTCAATGTTTAGACCCTCAAAACACCCTTCAAATGTCACTTCACGGCTAACGGGTTCAACACATTCAACTTGTAACAAGATTATCAACGCACAAGTATCCCGCTGAAGGTTTCTGTGCCACCGCTGCTCAATACGAGGCTGTTTTGGCGGTTGAGAAGGCCTAGCTTCATCTCGTAGATGCACAAATGGCGATGACAATTCCAGTGGCAAAAGCGACTCATCCGGCAGTTGCAACAATGAAAGTTCAAATTCAGCCTCCAGTTGAGGCTCTTCATCTTGAGACTCAGAAAAATCCCTCCATTTCGACATTCTAAATCTAAAGTAATAAACAAAACCACTACTAGATTTCAATGAAGCTCTAAGGCAAAATCGTCCTCTTATATAGATGTCATACACCTTTCGGAATGATGTCATCTTGAAGCTGCTCTATAAAATATATTATAATATGTTTTTATACTATGCACAAATTTACAATAAGATAGCGGGCTGGTAGGCAACCATGGAGTACAGTTGACTAAACAAATTCAACTGTCATTAACTAATCGAACCCACAATTCCAATGCATTTCTAATCGATACAATTCACGAAACTGAGAATTTTGAAAGTGGAACCTCCCATAGCCGATAACTGAAGCCATAGCGGACATGATCTGCAACAGTATTTGGCGAAGCGAATATTTTCCAGAAGTGCAAAGATAGAAATGGGGCGGGAAGAAAAATACTGGGATATTTTCGGACTGAATTGAAATTATTATGAATTATGAAAGCCTGAAGTTGGACTAGACCCGTGTCCGATGTTTAGGGTCTTACAAAACTTATCACTGTCAGAGTACATGTAGGTAGCAAACAAAATGAGCATGGCAATGTCAAGACCACAATGGTCCAAAATCGTCTAAACTGAGTTTCTTTGAATTCAAAATTAAAGCAAATGTGTTCCACCCTCTCTTGGATTTGAGATAGATTAATCTTATTGATTGTCTACAAGGCAGTGGTTGGTAATGGGTGGCTCCACCTTCGTGTAGTTTATTGAATTTCTCCATCATAACCATGATCTGAGTAAGGCTTCAGATTTTTAATGAAAAGAGTGAAGTCCGATCAATCACCATAGAAATCCAAAGTATCCAAAGACACAATTCCCAAGTGTTTCAGTGGATTTTCAGCGCTTGACCTCAAGGAATCAAATTCCCGGCTCTATTCCATCTTCAAGCTATGAAAATTTAGTAATTGCACATATAGACAATTTCGTTAAAATGGCAAAATTCCGTAACTTTGGTAGTTTTCACAATTTAGAGCGGCCGCTCTAAAAGGTTCAATTGTCCTACATTACTGAATTTTATATCATTCATAGATGTATGAAATCTACAAGTGTCATAGATATTGCTCTCAAAGTTCAGACCGTGCGGTCTGATATGTACATCAGAGCTAGATTTCTAAAATCTATATAAATTTAAGATTTTTGAAATCTATATCTTTCTTAGATGTCACTTTTGCAGTTCAAAGCGGCTACTCTAAAAATGGCACACGGAATACTGCCATTTTAACGAAATTACCCATACATACAAATATGGAATTCTGTGTACGTAATTTTACATTTCTTTGGTGAATACAAGCATTGATTGACTACCTCCGATCCAAGATAAATGCAATGCTCATCATAACAAAATCATATATTGTGCCTATTTGGAGAATTTAACCTCCAAGCACCTAGTGCATGTTTACTAAAATCCTTGGGAACTCATTCCAACCAAACTAACACCAAACAAGAGATCCATATAATTAAACTGGTTGTACCGTAGACAAGCCCGGAGGTCAAAGGCTGTACTATAGAAAAGATTATAATAATAAAACAAAGATATCTTTAAATTTCAAGAGATAAGATATCGTTGCTATGGCGCTCAAGGGTTAAGTATTTGAGTATAATGCACCCAAACTGCCGTTGTCAGCTCTGGAATATGTCAGAGTCGTGCACGTCAGTCATAATGATTTAATCCAACTCTCAGAACTCTAAGAACTCTAGCAATGACAAATACTGAAGACTTTAATCGCAACTCATTCCAAGAGAAGAACACCAATGAGCCTGAGAAAGTGATGCCAATCAACAGATTGTGGACGTTAATAAATGAATTCGACAATCAGACAATGTGTCCAATTGTATTGAAAAGATGTACGTGGAAGCAGATACAGCTGTATCTTTGCAGCTAGCTGCAATATATAGTTACAACTGCATGTAGCTGCTTCACATATTCTTCAGGATACAAATATTAATAGTTTGAGGACTCTCCCACAAGGGTCTTGCCCATTCAAGGAAAAAGGACTACTGGTATCGCAATCGATTGCGTTTCAGAAAAAGGGAAAAAAACAATTCAATAACTTTCATCACTGTATGTTGATCAATCAATGCTACCCCCCTCAAGTGCGCACGGAACTCAGAGTCAGTTCCATGGACGTCTCATGAGACCAGGTGTGCACTGAAAAGCGATCAATCATACCGGAATTCGGCAGAGTCCGCCGCTAGCTCCTGAAGATCGAAATTTGACAGAGTTCGACGCTCTTGAAGATTTCGTCGTGGACATTGAGCGCTTCGGAGGCTTCCACTTGGTATCACCTCCATCTCCTGCACCAGCCATTGGTACGTTGTCGATCGAGCTGGAAGCGGAAAGGCCAGGAAGTTGTAATAAAACTAGTGGATCTCTAGGACTTCACAGCACCTGATTGAAACGGTTGTGGTTTCTTCTATTCACAATGATCCCAGATTGCTTGTCTGGAAACACCAATTTCGATCAATGCTCGCGCAGAGAAGTGGAACTTACAGAGATCGATGTTATCGGTAACCTGTCACTGATCGATTAGCTGAGAGCTGGAGGGCGGAATGAAACTAGAGAAGCAGGGAAGTCCTTCTTATAGTGAAAGGAATTTGGTGGTAGCTCCCCCTGGAAAGCGAAAGAGATGAATTCGAGCACCTTCGCAGACGTACTGATTCATGCTCGAATTGCAGGCTTGACCGCTGCGGAGTTCATGGTGTGGGCGGCGTAATAAATATTTGACCAAGGTAAATTAGCTTGGGAATTCCAAACTCGTGAGCCACTTGCGGCGAATATTCTCTCGTAGCAGTTGGGAATGAATTCCCTAACAAACTCCCGACTCGCTCTTGCCTTTAGGACTTGGACGGTGGACTTGGACGGGAACACGAAAGGCGCTACGAAACGGGTTCTAAAGTCGGCAATGCATGTCGCCTGGCCGGGATACAGACTACACTGATTTCTCCTGTTGCACTGATTTATTTCTGCTAGTGCTTGGGAACTACTATCGCACGTCCCTTGCGAGTCCCTTCACCCGCTGACCCGCGTCTCAAATTGTTTTGTGTAGTTTGTTTGTTTCCTATTGTTTTTTAATTACTTTCGATTTTCATGAAGCGTCTTTTTTGACGGGAGTTTTCACGAATTGGTACTTATGGACCGGGAATAGCAAAGACCTGTAACCCAGGATTTCATTTCAGAGCCAATGGTATCTGAAATCTTGTAGCGGTCTAGATTTCAGATACCGTCTCCTGTACCGCCGTACCGGGCCCCTCGTTGGGACACAAGCATTCCTGACTCCACTCACAACCATGAAGTTATAGGTGGAGGCCCGGCCTGCCGTATTTGAACAGCAGTCTACATGCGTAGTTGTAACAGTCCCCCCGGGCCAACGTACCGGTCAAAATTTGGAGCGGTCAGGGCTCGTCAAGAGGAGTCAAAACTGCGGCGTTGTTAGTAAGCTAACCGTTTACTGGCAGTTACAGCGAGACCGTGATCATGCTGCACTGTACACGGAAGTTTCAAACTGCTGTGATAGGTCTGATTCCCTTGATGGTTGACTGGGATTGGATCTGTCGGCACTAATAACTTGGTAATCATTGCGCTAAATAATCTCTTGCGCTGGTACATATGGCCCCACAGAATGATTCATTCCCTTTTCCCAGGTGCTTCCTTTGAAGAACACACCAGAGCTTCTGCAGATCGTCCTTGTCGTCTCTGGGCTGCTCAAACACGTAGCTGGTTGCAAACGAATTCAACACTAGTGCGAAGTGTAAACCCCTGTTGAAACATGGAATAATCGTTAATTTCTTTAAGAGTGGCGCGATTTTGAGCACCATGAATTGTGACATATATGTACATAATGGCCTAACATCTAGGACAGGTGTGGATTCGTATTTCAAGACAGGTGTTCTGAGAAGTGACAATGACATAATGGAATACCGCCAATTTCACCAAAATCGACTTTAATTGACTTTGATGACCCGACATGAGTGATTCGTTTTATCCTGGTCATTGATAGGTACAAATTGCTAATAAGGCGAGGAAGGAGGCGATTATCTCAAATCCTGAATTTTGAACTACAGCTAATTTCAATCCCAAGCTTCGCCGGCTTCACCAAATGCGAGTAAGTAGCTAGTTACGTTAACTTGTTAAAAACCGTGATTTTCCTACTGTTGACTCACGAGCTCCATCTTCTTCAGCAATTCGATTAGACCACAGACCTTGCAGGCCAATGTCGTATACCTTTCGTGAATTACCAAATACACATTAACCCTTTAACGACCAGGTCGATGACTGATTACTCAAACTGGCAGATTTTCATCAATAGCAGACTGGCTATTAAGAGCAAGCTCACAGCTGACTCCCCAAACAGGGACGTCAAGTGGGGGCTTGGCTTGTGGTTATGATGGCTGCGACCGGCCGCCTCCTCCTCTACCTCACTGCACACACCAAGAGGGGACGCTAATACCTCACTGCACACACCAAGAGGGGACACTAAGTGGATATTTCATCAAACTTGACATTTGATGAATTATTTATTCAAATTTTTACATTTAATCAATGAAAAATCCAAAAGCTTTTGAAGAATGCTTCAAAGATAATCTCAATAGGAGTTGAGTGTCTCAGGAGGGAAGAAAATCTCTCTATATACACATGGGTTGTTCCTCCTACTACCACCCCCATGTGTATATAGAGAGATTCTCTTCTCAAAGTAAGCAAAGCAATTTTGGAGTCTACATCCTCTACCATTATGAACACAATGGGAAGAAACACTTCAATGCGATTGAAGTTAATTTTTCTTAGCCATGTTAAACGTTGTGATTTGTTAGATCTTAGCAATTTTTATAATCATCACAATTTGATTTTAAAACTCAAAGCAATTTCTACTCTGAAGTTGGCCTGACAGGCCCAGTCACCGTCTCTCCGTAGCTTGGGGGGCTTGCTCTAATGAAATTGCGTCAGTTTGACAGTTTCTTATAACCTGTCATCGACCTGGTCGTTAAAGGGTTAATCAATTAATTTTGTTACACAGGCTTCACCTGCTTCAGCAAATTCGAGTAGACCTCGATTAAGGCTTGCAGCTCTGGATCGACTGGTTCACATATATGTACAGTACAATCTGATATCCAGCATCATGCACGGCTAGCGCTACTGTTAATATTAATCGGATCAACTTTGCTACTTACAAGGACAATTTTGCAGTTGAGGATTAGGTTGATAATTCAGACTCAGTGAGTTTCTTTCTGGTTTAGGGATTGGCAGTTGGACCAACAAGGAAAATTTGTGACGCCAAGTGTAACATCATTTAATTAGCTGGGAAGCTTCTGATTTTAGTGATGGCTGGCATGGGAGACGGATCTTCCAAGTGGAATCCACTGCCTCTACCGAAGAAAAATTATACTCAGTTTGGTGCATGATCGATTGGCGACAGTCAAGTGTAGCTCTCCTCGAAAAATAATGTTCCGTGAAAACTAATAAATAAGAAACTTAAATTTAATCACAGGAAGATTCCGTGACGTTAATCGGGGCTAATCCTTTGAGGAATAGCCCCCACTTTAGACCTCATGTACACATTGTTTGAAAAATCTTTTGATTTTTTTGTCCACACTACTTTAGACCCCAAAATGTCCCACCTTGGCCGGGCTAAAGTTTATGCGAGGTTAAGCCTTGGGGTCTAAAGTGGGGCAGTTTAGACCCCTCTAAACTTTAACCCTAGGGGCTAATGCCACAAAATCTTCATGTGTGTTTAGTTGGCCTTAGATTAAAACTCTGATCCTGTAAATCTCTAACTGTAATTATAAGCCCTTTCGTTAATCCTTGAATGTCCACAGGGAAGATTTCATGGTGTTAGCCCCTGGAGATAAAGTTTGGGGGGGTCTAAACTGCCCCACTTTAGACCCCAAGGCTTAACCCCGCATAAACTTTAGCTTGGCCAAGGTGGAGCATTTTGGGGTCTAAAGCAGTGTGAAAAAAAGAATCCAGAGATTTTTCAAACAATGTATACATGAGGTCTAAAGTGGGGGCTATTCTTCAAAATCTTCATGTGGTCAAGGCATTATAGAGAATCTCAAGCCTCCGGAGGGCCACTCCAAACTCCAGAGCAGCTGAACTGAGGACCCCAAACTACATTTAATTTTCTTTTAAGGGTTCTTTTTTTGTCTATAGGTCATAGTTGTCACATTGGACAAGTTACTATTCATTTTATGTCCTGTGGGACGAGTTACTATTCATCAAATGTACTTCTCAAGTACATTTGATGAATAGTAATTCATACCACAGGACATAAAATGAATAGTAACTTGTCCAATGTGACAACTATGCTACAGGTGCTCACGTTACGTCACAATATTGGATGATTGTCAATGGCAGGGTTGTCATAGTGGATGGGTCGAGGTGATCGGACAAGACGGACGGACGGGCAAACCGGATTGGACGTCTCAAACAACCCAGACGCCTTTCATTTTTCCAATTTTCCAAATGACAACTCGCTTCCACGGTGGCGGTCCATGCTGGAATCAGGGCGCGGACGTCATCGTCAGGGCGGGGACTTTACAGGGCGCGGATGGATTCATTAAGGCGAGGACGCTGCAGTTTAATTCGGATGAAGTAGAAGTTCTACTTTTCCAGGTTCATGTTCAAGACTTTATTTTGAAAAATAGTGGCTATAAGTGTTTCAAATTCATATCCAATATAAAGAGACTTCTTTGTAGTCATCTTCAAAAGGGTTGGTTTACAAATTTAAGGGTACAACTGTATAAGAGTTTGGAAATCAAATCATATACAAGTCTACATGCATGGAAAATGTAATAATTTTGCAAACACAATTGGAGATTTGGAGACTTCATTATTTCAGATAACCAATAACATTTATAAATTTTAAGTGATGTTCAGTACAATATCAAGTTCACAACACAATCAATTTATACTTTCAAGATACGCCTCCTCTTCCATTGGTTATCTCAAACCCTCCTTCTTGTTCTTGTAGATCTTCATTACTTCATGTTTCAATTGGTGCAACTGTCTTGAACTAACGATGAATGAAGATCTATAGATGGTGTTGGGTGCCCTTCAATTGTTGAAACGACTTGATCTGCGGACTTCTTGTATACCCGGATCCCCTAATGCAGCATTTCAAATGACCACATCATCATCTGCTGGTGCCTCATCTCAATCAAGGTTGTCTTCATCATCACCGTCTTCACTAGCTCCACGTTCATCTCCTCCATCGTCACCGTCTGTGGTGTAGTGGCCCTCTATTTCGGAGTTCTCATTTTGAAGCTCCACAGCTATTTCACCATGCCTACGCCTGCGTTTAAACTTCTTATGTCGTGGAGCTCTAGGGTCCTCCGCGTCAAAATTTATAGTGGGGCCTCCTTGTACTCAAGGAACAACATACACTGGAATGGATAAAGTTGGTCTTGGAACATACGTCTTGGAACGTATTCAAGAATGGCTCTATCACCACGATCGGATCTCTGACCCCAATTCCTAAGAGAGGGCATTTAGAAGGCTTAGACGATGACGCTTCGTTGTTGATTTGTCCACCTCTAATATCACGACCTCTAATCCCAGCACCATCTCCGGTCCTTGCACGACCCCTTGTTCCTCCATGGACGGCAGTCCTTCCACGTCCTTGTTGATATTCACTCATAGTGTGTTGAACTACGGGTCGAGGAGCGGTAGGGGGTCTACCACCCCTTGTGACATTTGAAATGCTTCAAGGCATCAATTCAACATTTCCCACTGAGCCTAGCCCTTCTTGAGAAGGTTGACGATGAACGCTCGAAGTTGCGGGAGAAGAAGGGTTAAGAAAACGTTGCACTGATGTATTCCGGTTAGAAAGAACAGTACGCACTGCAATCGGTGAGGGTATACGGTCTTCATCTTCAGGCAAGTCAAGAAACGCAAAAACATCACTGGGATCTAAACGTTTAGGGTTAAAACGCCTTGCTCCCGCTACGGGCCCCCCCCTGACATTTCCTGCGATCGATTGTGCCATTCTTATATTTCCAATGTTTTGGCCATGCCGCCTTTCAACAATTCTATTGTGATCGCGACCACCCACTTTTCTAGGCCCCCTACTACTATCATGATCGCAAACAGATCCTTCAGTATTCTGAGTTGCATTGTTCCTCAGATTTCCACCACCATTTTGAGGTCCATTTTTGCTTTTGATTTCCGGAGGGAGGTCATTGTCGTTGTTGGAGGGACCATTATCATCATCGACGTCCATCGCATCTAGGTCATCACTCTCCGAAGGCAGAGGTTGTACTTCTGGAAGAACTGGATTTTGAGGGCCAAGGGGAGGAGGACTTCGGCAACCTCGGATCCGGTCCCCAAGGGCTCCAACGACCATGGAGGACTTCTTCTTCCACTTCATCATCATCTCCTTAGTAATTTCTAGCTTCTTCGGGGTAATCGGCCCTCACCCTCCACAAATCTGAATTTGGTCGGTACTCTTGGGGTGCTCGGTTTGCTTCCACATCAGCCTCTTCTTCAGCTACCAGTACATCAAATTCACAATTGCGTTCATCTACCGGAATAGGGCCAAGGGCATCTGGATCAGAATCCTCCGAGTAGATATTAGTATCGTACTAACAAACCGGATCAACCCCTGGTCTTTGCTGAAGTACACTGCTATTGGTATAAATATATATTCTTAGGGGCTAACCGATTCCAGACCTTGTTGTGGACAAAGGAATACATACTCCAATTCTTTTCACACGAGCATGCTGAACATGTCAATGCTAGAATACGCACGGCAATCTTAGATAGTGCTTCATCTCCAACCTTGTGCCACCATTGGTGGGGAAGCATCTATATCGCTCGGATGTTGGTGTCTCCGCAGCACTATATTACCATGTACCCTCCTCGAATTCTGTTAATTCCCCCAGTACATCGTTAAACTATACACCCACTACATTCGCCATTTTGTGGATGACTTGATATAATGCACGGAGGGCAACTCCATCAGCCCTAAGCTCCACGTTATCCAAGAGATACAGATTCAGAAGGGCCCTGGCGTAGTGAACATCCGTAAAGACCATGTCCCTCCTTGTTTGGAAAGACTCCTCCATGGTGGTGGCTATGTCATCTCGTAGGTTGAAGGGTGGCTCTCTTAAAGAAAATACATGGCTTCTCAAATTGTGCATTGCGAGCTACGTCCGACCTATAGTTGGTTCTTTGCCATCAAATATGCACAATGCCTTCAACACGTCTTCAGTCATGTGCACGTAATTCACGCATCATTGCCAGAAGCCCACATCTTCAATAGTTGACACCACATTACATGCAGTCGTAGCTGCTTGCGGCCCATTCTGTCTGTTTCGCAGACCATCAAAATAATTTTGAACGCGCGCATGGTCTTTTAACCGTAGTAGTACTTCTCGAAGTTTCTCCAGTCGGTGCAACATGAGGAAATTACAAGCAAAGCGGGTTTCGTTTGGCACTGCGAGCTGAAGGTTCGGACTCAACTCTCGAAAAGCAGACATGGTCGCATGATGGTTTCAAATGTACTGGCACAATCTTCTTGCCCTCTAAATCTTTGAATTCAGGTACTTTGGCCCAATCTTCCAACATGAGATCCAAGGCATGTGCCATGCAGCCCTGCTTGAAAATGTGTGGGTACATGTAAATGATATCATCCAATGCCCCAAGCATGTTTCCTGCATTATCCGTACACACCTGCGTCACGTGTTTCAAACCCACTTTTTCAATGAATACTTTCATCTGGTTCGCTACGTAGCGCATGTCCTTTTTGTTGCCGGTAGTGTCAATGGATCCCAAAAATACATCACCGGTAGGGCACGACATCATTACATTCATTAGGGGTCTCCGGTTCACGTCATCCCAACCATCAGTGCATATCGACACTCCATAATGCTTCACTGCAAAACCAACTTTGGTTTCGATTTGTTTCTCGATTTGCAACCTCCTGGGTTCAATCAACCTAATCCTGAACTGATGATAAGAAGGTGGATTGTATTCAAACTTTGCCACTGAGGTTACCCTCACAGTCTCAATGAAGGCTGGATTCCTTGCCACATTAAATGGCATGTTTGCCTCGTAAAAAAACGATGCCCACTTGTCATCCAATTCCTTCCTCATTGCAATGTTAAAAGCATCCTTCATGCGTTGCTGAAGTAATGTCCCAGATCTCGTGGAATTTGATGCAACAAGACTTTGAGACCTTTGTATTGGGTCATTCCCATCAGGGAGAGTAACCTCTTCAGCTTGGTCCCCACCGGGGCCCCCTCCCGTCACTTCGTTTTGAGTGGATTGGCTTGAACTTGCGACTGGAGTCACTCTCGATAGACCACCCGGTATTGATTATCCTTCGTACATGTCCTCGGGGCTCAATCGTTGTGGGACAAAGTTTGCACAATTTGCAAATCAATGGCGCACGGTTTGCGGCGCACTACGACAAATTGACCTCTCAGACTTCGCGCCATATCCAAAGTGAACAAACGCGCGCTCGCGTTTATAGCTGAATGTTGCATTGCAAAAAACACAGCTCACTTTATTTCCATTATCAAAGAAATTATACCATGATTCCCATTCTTTTGTTTGCTTTTATTGACTTCCCATTGCGTTCACAACAAATGGAAATGTGTTCTTCTAGGATGTAGAAGAGGCTATTACACCAAATCAAAAGGACAAATTAAATAATAATTAGCGCCAATCCACTGCTTGAATTGATTTTTACATCACCTCAGCAACAAACCAGGGCCATTTGCCACCCAAGTAGACTCACAAGGAGCTCAAAGTGAATTGAAGTCCAAGATATGAGGCCAAGATTACAAATGTAGGGAAGTTACAATAATAGGGTTGCCTTTATACCTTGGGAGTGCAAGGGCACGAACGGATTTTGTAGGGACGGGGACGTTAGAGAAGGGCAGGTTTGGTGAAAAATGTCATGGTTCTTTCTATCAGGGTGCGGACGGCATGTGCAGGCGCGGAAGTCAAGGGGGCGCGAACGTGGGTGGCACGGATGGATTTTGCAGGGGCGGGAACGTCAGGGCACGGAAGTCAAGGCGCAAACGTAGGGGCGCAAGCGTCTTGGAGGGGCGGGAACGTCAGGGCACGGAAGTCAAGGCGCAAACGTAGGGGCGCAAGCGTCTTGGAGGGGCGCGGACGTCCCACTCCTCAGCCACGGTATGGGAGGAAGTTGAAATAGAAATTGAACTTGGTCATGGGATTCTTCTTTTCTATGGAGAAGGGGAACCCATTAATGCAGTTAGCCTTTAATTTGATTTCAGGGGAATATCTTCAAGTCAATGGCTGCATTAAGGGGTCCAACTACTTTTTGAGTTCAAAGATCATGTGTGGAAGCATGTTGCTCCCTTCTTGGACCTGGACCTCTCCTTCATGCCTTCAGCATGCACTTGCGAACTAGGACTCACTCAAAGAATAATAATTTTGAAAATGAAAATGAACTTCCAAACAAGAAGGATAAAATTTGTGTAAGTAGAATCCCAAAGGATTTGGAGTCCTAATGAAAGACAAGGTACATATTTGTTTATATTCAAATTTAAGGATTCATTTTATATTCTTCTAATTAAAACCTATTTGGGATTTAGGGTTTGGAATTTACAAATCAAATCATAACCAACTTATACTTTTTTGGCTTTTTGTTGAAGGCTTTATTTTGGAAATAAATAGCTAACAGGTTTTGGATTGAAATCAAATTAAAATTATAATGCATTCAAATGTATTAGAAAGATTTATTTTTGCAAAAAGAGGCTACAAGGATATGGGTCTTCAAAACTCCAACGGTGTATTCTTAGAATGGTGATCCTAGAAGGGTTTGGAAAAGAAATCAAATACCACTTAAGTTATTTTGGAATTCAAGTTCAACGGTATATTTTTGTAATGGGTATACCAAACCGGTTTGGGTCTTGGGAATTGAAATTAAATACTAGTCATGTTATTTTGGAATTCAATCATTCAACTTGAAAATTTAATTTGTGCAATGGGATGATCCTAGAAGGATTTGGAATAGAAATCAAATACTACTTAAGTTATTTTGGAATTCAAGTTCAATGGTACTTTTTGGTATTGGGATTGGAGAAGGCTTTGGAATTGAGATGAAATACTTGTTAAGATTTTTGTGGAATTCACCTTGAACATTTTTTTTTGGTAAGGGGCTACTAGAGTGTTTAGGATTGCAATGAAGTACTACTTAAGATATTTTTGTGTTCAAGTTTGTGAGTTTGCGTGTTCAAGTTTGTCATGGATAGAGTTCAAATTTGGCTTGGAGGGAGTTCAAACTTGGCTTGGAGGGAGTTCAAACTTTTCTTGAACTTAGTTCAACCTTGGCTTGGAGGGAGTTCAAACTTTTCTTAGAGGGAGTTCAAACTTTTCTTGGAGGGAGTTTGAACTTGGCTTGGAGGGATTTCAGGTCTGTCACTTGGATATGTTTCCTCACATACACCTAGGTCAGGGCACGGACGTCTGAACACAGCACAAACACGGGGGCGCGGACGCCTGGATAGGGCACAAACGTCCCACTCCTTAGCCACAGTATGGAGGGAAGTTGAAATAGAAGTTGAACTTGATCATGGGATTCTTCTATTCCATGGAGAGGGGGAACCCGTTAATGTAGCCAGCGTTTAATTTGATTTCAGGGAAATATCTTCAAGTCAATGGCTGCATTAAGGGGTCTGTGAGTGTTTTAATCTCCTCCCTTCAGAGGTAAAACGTGCACACGGATTCTAGCGGCATGAAAAGTAATTTCTAGGGGATGAAATTAAACGTAGTGTTCTTTGGCCTTCCAAGCAATGGACACTTTGTTATGTTGATTTTACCTAATTTAAATGCTTCAAAACACACTAATAGTTAAGAAATAAAGGTTGTTAAAGGTTGATTAAATGCGATTAAACTTCTAGCTAACTAAAATTCTACCTAATGTAAATCAAAGAATACAATTTGCCCTTTCCGAAATGGTAAAGCAAGTTGGATTCTGATATTCCTAGCAAACGTTATGCGTGGATGAAATCCGGCCCTAATTCTATCCTAAAAACTTCATCCGTCAACTAAAAATAGCAAAATAATGTGAAATAAATCTAAATTTCAGAGTTAAAAGGTTGATTAAGTTAACTAATGGAATTTTGAGAAAAACCTAATTTTAACCTATTTTCGGAATTTTCATCCAAATTTAGGTCAAATCTTCATCCACACTTTTATCTTTTCAAATTAAAGTAATTTTAAAAGTAAAAGGTGGATTTGGAATCTTCAAAAGATTCTCTAAAAGATTATGGTTTCCAAAGATCCCCTAGTTGTTCCTTGAGAATATTCCTAATTGTTCTTTAATTAAGCCTAATTCTAAGTTATTATTCTAAATTTAGTGATTTTCTATAGTTTTATGTTTTTTTATGGGTAAAGTGATAAATTACTTCTTATAATGGTAAAAAATAAGAATTTTGGATTCTAGGTAAAAACTTATAAATGAATGAAAATTCCCCTTAGTTGGATGGAATTCGGTTTCAAATAAGTTTTATGTAGAATTTAAGGGATAAACTAGGGTTTAATCTCCCCAATTATTCTAATATTTCCTAGATTCTTAAATTATGTTAGATTTCTTTTGAAATTCCTTTGGATGAAATTACTATTTCGGTTTCCAAATTCACTCAAAGTTAATCTAATTATTACTTTCACGATTATAGTTAAGTTTTTTAAGGTTTTCCAATGATTTTAAATTTTAACTAGCTATCAGATTTCTAATTTTGTTAATTTTAGTTTTCTAATCTAATTTTTAAAGAATGAAAGCAAAAGAGAAAACAAAAGAAAAGTTTGGAAATTCATACCTCAGTATCGAGAATGTCGATCGTCCCATCATCGCAAAACACCATCATAATCGTCTCCTCGAAATTCTCCATTGCCTTTCATGTATTTGGAAGAAATCTTAGTATTATTGTTTCTAAACCTATCTAAAAAGTCCAAGTTTGTTAGTTTTGGCAATTTAAAACTAATCCTTTGATTTTAGGAAATTAATAATAAATTTAATTCATTTTTCCCAAGTTTTCAATGAATAGTAGTTTATTCGATTGCCAATTGTTTAATAGTTATTTTGTTAAATATTCCAAGATATTAGTTGGTGTTTGTTTGTATCTATTTGGCTTATTAGGCCTAATAAAACAAAACTCAAACAACAAAACAACAACTAATTTGTCTTTGGAATCCTAATTAATAACTAAAATCAACCGAATGAATAGTAATCTAATAAAATAAGCTAAAATAATCAAAACAAATCTATTGATGAATAGTAAAAGGAATTTTGCAATCCAAACAATCTAACGTCAATAGTAAGATGCTAACGAAAAGAATAGAATAATCAAAACAATCCAAACTTCAATAGTAAGATTCTAACGAAAAGAATAGAATAATCAAAACAATCCAAATTTCAATAGTAAGATACTAACGAAAAGAATAGAATAATCAAAACAATTCCAAAATTCAATAGTAAGATACTAACCTTAACTCCTTTATTCTTCGTCCTTCCTTGTTAACCTTCTTATGATCTCGCTTTCTTCCACTTCTTATGATGTTGTTGTTGTTTGAATTCTTGGCGATGGCGGAGAGAGAATTTGAGAGGTTCAAGAACCGAGAGCGTTAGTTCAAATTCTCGGTGTTCAATTTTCCCCAAAAGAATCAAAATGTTTGAGCGTGGCAACAACCGCCTATGCTTTTGAGTTTTGAACTTTGCAAGATTTTTGCAAGTAGTTTTAGCTTACCAAATTTTGGTATGAATGATGAGTATTCAAAGTCAGTTTCTCAAAGGAGTCCCTGGACAAGCTCAAATTAGTTCTGGAAATGTTCCAGTGATGCGACCTGATGAACCCGAACCCAGTACAACACTTTCTGGCCTCCGAAACCCTGGTTCAACCTTCGTAAGCCTGCCACGTGGCAGAAGGCTATTGGCCGAGCCTTGACAGGCCGAACCAACCCCCTAGGACTGCCGGAACTGAACCTTTTGGACAGCCCTCGAGACCTCACTGGATCTCGGGACCTCGGGACCTCGGTTTCGGGACTTTGGACCCTGTGTTCGGCCCTTCAAGTTGCTGTGCTTTTTGCTTTGTCCCCGATGGTTGCTCTGTCCGTCCACCTTGCTGGTCTGTCGCCTCTTGGTTCGGGATTTTGGTTTTTTGGAAACTGAAACTGACTTCTAAAAGGAAAAACAAACAAACAAACAACTAAATTGATCTGTTAAGGAGCTACTTTAATTTTTATGATGATTTTGAAATAAAGATTAACTAACTAGGGAAGCAATTATTATCACTAATCTAACTAATTTTTATGGGTTTTGGGGGAATAATGACTAAAGCAAGCAATTCTATGGGATCTAACTAATGATTTGAAGCTTTTGGATGGTTTTTTCTAAGTAACTAGCAAGCAAATTCTAACTAAGGGATTTTGGGGTTAATAACTAGCAAAGCGACTAAACTAAAAGCTAAACAATCAAATAAAATCCATAACTTTGGCAAGGAAAGCAGAAAGCAAATGAGCAAATTCTAGCGGAAGAAAGGGAGCCACTTGATGAAGGTTTTTGGCTTAAATAGCCAGCACACCAAGGGTTTTTCCCAAGTATTCTTTCAAGTTTCAAGGTAAACTTTCGTTTGAGGTGAAAGCTTCGCCGTGCAGGGGCAACCCCAGATCAAATCGAACAATTTTAAGTTTCAAGTATCCGTTTCCAGGGTTCAAAAAGTCAAAGCTTCGCCGTGCAGGGTCAACCCTAGGACAAACGGAGCTTCTTCAGCCAATTTAAGTATTTCGAAAGTTAGATTCTAAAAGAGGTACACATGACAGTGTTTAACCGAACATTAGAAACGAATCTTCCAAAATTTCAAGTCAAAGTCAATCAATTAACTGCTAAAGGAGGTACACATGAAAGTGTTTAACCGAACATTAGCAATTAAACCTCAAATTCCGTTATACAACGAACTTTGAGTAGGAAATTAGTCTAAAATACTTTTGGCAAGGTCAAGCCTTACCGCTTTAAGTATTTTAGTACCAAATGCATTCACGTGCTACAATGGATTAGTATTCAAGTAATCTTAAGCAAAGGATCAAAGTTTTGGGGCTTTCAACCTCCAAATTCAAAAGAAAGCAATAGGTTTTGAAGGGACCCTCTAGTCCTTCAAAACACAAGAGAATTAGCGGAAAATGCAAAGAAATAGAAGGAATTAGCCAATTTTTGGCTTAAAGTGCTCCAACAACGTGTTGGTAGCACAGCAGAGCAACAATAAGGAAATGAAAATAAGGTTTGGTCTGACAACGTGTCAGTACCAAGAAAATGAGAGTGAGGGTATAAGAATGAGGGTACCGACAACCTCGAGGGGAGGCCTTTTATACTCGAGCCAAGCCCTCCCCGGTAAATTGTCGGTTAAAAAACGTTTAACTAACTACCTAACTAAATTCTAAACTACTATGAGATATTATGCATTTAATCTTTGTTTAATAGGAAGGAAGGTCCTCAAGCAAGTTCCTTGAAGGCTTTAATTAGCCTTGAAATCTTGCCTAAATCAAATCCTTGATTGTCCCCAAAGATTTTATGAAAATAACCCTAACTAACCTAGATATTTTGCAATTTAATCCTAGGTCAAATCCAAATATTCTTAGTTTAATCTAAATTGGCTTTTAAAGGAAAGATTTGACATCTTAACTAAATCCAATCTTTGATTTTCACCAAGATATTTTGTTAATTAACCTCGAATTACTACAACTTACTCTAAAAAAGTCAAACTAAGAGCTGACCCTATCTATCTTTTAGGGAAAAACTCCAATTTGAAAACCGATTGTGCCATCGCGTTCAGAAGACCCCAATTAGTCTAGGGGACCCTCTACCCCCTTCTTCCAGGCTGTAAATATTTGTAAAAACCACTAACGGTAATTCTAGAGAAAAGTCAAAATCCCAACTAATGGAATTTGAGTTTCCCGAGAAAACTAATTGGCTAGGGTTGCTTGGAAGGTTTGTGGTAGTAAGAAAACATTCCTTGTTTGCGACATTCGGACACCGCTAGCTCCTGGCTCGCTGGTCAACTCGCCGTCGTGTTGTAAATTCTTGTTAAATTTGATGTCGATGCCGATTCGGGTACTTCTGACTATCAGAAAGTCTTCAAACTTGACAGGTCGCTCATTTAATACATAAAACTCTAATCTAATTTTTAGTGAGATTTTACCGCACTCTGGGTAATTTCTAAGAAATTACCATCAGTTTCAAAGGCGGTTGACTTCCCATGGAGTCATCGTGGAGTTTTGTAAAATCCCGAAACTTTTGGGCAATCTTTTGGAAAGTATCCAAAGGCCAAGGGCGAAACCAAACCTCCAATAAGGATGCTAATTTTAGCAATTCCTTAATAATTTCCGCCCAGGGGGAAATTATTCTGGTACCGGGGTTGTTGTGAATGATTAGCTCCGCTGTTGATCTCTTGGCATGCTTTTACCCTAAAAGCACCTTTTTATAAGCTCCAATCACCTCGCCCTTCTTCTACTTTGCATTCTGATTCATATTCCTCAACATTTATAGGTCTTCATGTAACTAATCCATATTCTACATGAATTGGATCGAGATACTTCTAAACCTTGATATGGACTCTTGTACTTTAGCCAGGATGTCACATGTGTTCATATGTCAAGTGTTACATGGACAAGACACTAGAACTGGCTAACTCTCACTTCCTCCCATCTCTCTAATACGTTAATATGAACTTTAAGACACTGAACTTAAGACATAAACATAGAAAAGCATAGTATTTTGTGCTTTCCATGAATTTAGGAAGGTTCCTCACTAATCTGGTAGGGACTTCTACCGAACTCCTCTCAACTACTAATTCATGCTATTTTGCGTGAATTAACACTAAAAACTAACAATAAATCGCGAAAAATAAATCCAGAGCTTCAAGTGCTAACTTGAGGGCTCACAGGGGCCAACTACTTTTTGAGTTCAAAGATCATGTGTGGAAGCATGTTGCTCCCTTCTTGGGCCCGGACCTCTCCTTCATGCCTTCACCATGCACTTGCGAACGAGGACCCACCCCGCATAAAAGAAAATTTCAGAAAATGAAAATTGACTTGCTCGCTTCAATTAAAAAAAATTTGAAAGTAGACTCTAGAAGTATTTCGATTTATAACAAAAGATAAGGTACATATTTTTTTAATTCAAGTTGAAGGATGCATTTATGAATTCTCCAAATAGGAACTAAAAGGGTCATGAGTTCAAAAAACAAATCAAACACGTCTCATATTTTGTAGAGTTCTAATTGAGTGGGTTTATTTTTGGTAATGGGAGCTACAAGGATTTAGAAATAGGAATTCTCATCATTGACGTATTACAATGTATTCAAATGTAGTTCAAGGATTTATTTTTGAAAATAGAGGCTACAAGGATTTGGAAAGGAAACAAAATGCAAGTTCTAATGGTTTTGAAGCAAGTTCAAGGCTTTAGTCTTGTTACTGGATGCTACAAGGGTTTTGATTTCAAATCATATAGAAGGTATGTTTTATTTAGTTATAGTTGAAGGCTTTGTGGTGTTGGTAAATTGTTGTTCTAAGTATTTAAAATTCAAATCAAATACAAGCTAAATGCTATGTGCTTGTACTTCAAGGGCTTCAAGTTGAAGTACAAGTTATAAGGATTTGGAAATCCCTTCAAATACAAGTTAATATTTTTGGGTTCTACTTCAAGGGTTCATTTGTGTATGGGATGTATTTGAAATTTTAATAGAAGCGTACCAACAAGAAGACTCCTGTGTTTAGAATAGTAGGATGTGTAGAATTGATTATAAAAGATATTGACTGTTGGATTTTTAGATTTTAACAATTATTGATGCTCAATTATGGAGGCAAAAAATGCAGCTTTTGGAGACGAAAAATTATAAGAAGATGAATAGTGCTTTTATCCCCTTGGGAAAAAATTGTTTTAGAATCTAAGGCAAATGCAATATTTTTTTATTTTTTTAAATGAGAAATAAAAAATTCGCTAGAATTTATACAAATTTGGAAACAGAAGGAATAGCCGAATAGAAAGCTAGAATTAACCAAATTGGATCATACCAAAAAAAATTTAATTTATATATATAGTTTTTTTTAAATTTAATAATTGATAGATGATAGCATAATGTTTGAAACATTAGCATAATGTTTGGAAGATTTCAAAAGATTTGGAATCAGTCCAATTATTTTTGTGTTCTTTAAGTCTTAACCCCTAAAGGACCAAACATCGTTTGTTGGCAATATAGTTATTTTGGGCTGCTCACTAGGAATGGAATTTTTATTTTTTTCTTTGAAAATTTAAAAAAACATTTTTCCAAGGAGTAGCTTTAAGGCCCAACAATTTTCATAAATTTTCACTATACGGTTAAAAAGTTATTGTATGATTTGTAGTTTTCATTGCTCAGTGGGCAACCCGGACAACAAATAAAACTTTTTTTAAAATCACTTTTAAAAAACATAAAAATTTGAAATTGATTCTCTAGATTTATATATTCATGGGAAGCTTTGAATTATTCCATTTTGATTTATGAGATGAAAGTTATGAGGAGTTTTAGTTGAAGGTAGTTAGCGGGGAGTTATGGAATCTCTATTCTAAAATAAACTTTGAAGTCCTTCATTTAACTCAATTTTCAATATTTTTGGAAAAAAATAAAAATTTTAGGTGTAGATAGTTTATTACAACATTACAACCATTGGGATTGGCATTTTTCAATTCTATAACTAAATTGTTACCAATTTAGTATTTTGAATCATTCTCTACTTCTTTCTACTTACAAATTTTTTCCTATATGTTGTAGAGTTCGAAGTGATCTAAATTTTTTGAAGCATGTAGCCAACTTGCCTCGAAGAATGAATCCAAAGAAGCACCACCATTTTGGACATTTTTTCATAATGATCTGACCTTGTGAAGTGCAGCTGCCCGGATTTTCGCATGGAAAAAAAAGGGATTTTTGTCACTTTAGACGCCTATATCTTGCAATCTATAAAGCGGAAATTTCTGAAATTTTCCCCATCTTCTCAAACCAGTTGACTTCAAGATCCTATGGTTACATGTGTCCAAAAATGTTTTTTTCTCCAAAACTTGGTACTTGTACTAGAAATGACAGTTTTGGAGCGTTTTTGTTGAAAACATAGTCAGAAACCTTTATGGGAGAAGGCTCTAAAACGGCCCAGGCATTTTCAACCATCCAGTAGGGGCTCTGAAATGGACATGTGAATTGTGGAAAATGGAAATGTGAATTACAATGGAGCTTGATGAGATTTGTTTTAATTTCTTCAATGGATGGTTTAAGAGCCACATGGGGTTCATTCCTAACTAAGTGGTTAGGTGTCTACTAATTTAATTCAAAATTAGAATTTGTTGTTCAACTACCATCTTACAAGCATTGAAAAATCTGAAATAATGATTAAATCAAGCATTCATTTCAGATTTAGAAAGGGATGCTTTTAGAAACCATTTCAATTACTTTGTACATGTTGCAATGCTAGTTTTTGAACAAGGCCTGATTTTTTTTCAAACTACGCATGGATGGGTTCCTGAGGGCTCTATGTTCACAAATAGGGACCTATAGCATATTGTGTTCAAAAATTCGTAACTAATTCAATAATGCTTCAAAAAACATGAAACAACTTGAGTTAGATTCCTCATCTATTTTTCTTTAACTGAAAAATAAACTAAAAATACTTCCATCTGAGGAGATACATGAAAAAGGCAGATCAGCGCTTAGATGGTCGCTTTTTGAGCCTCTTGTCTTAGGGGTCAATTGCACCAAATTAAAATTTTAATTCAGGAACTTCCTCAAAATCCACTTTGTTTGTGCAAAATAATGATTAGGGATGTCCAAGAATATATATTTTGCATCCCTATTATTCCATTCATTTAAAAAAATTATGTTTGCTCCCTTTTTTCTATTACACTACATTTTATAAATTTTTTTAAATAGTTAAAATACTTCTCACATTGAAATGTTGATAATCATAAAGTATAATAAGTTTATAAACTTATCACTCAAGAAGTTCTTAGTCAAAGAATTATACATGCATCACGCAAAGGAATTCAACAATTCAACAATTCAATAATCATTAATCAATATATGTATTTCATATGCATCATGTAGTACAAAACTGGAAAAGCATATAGCGCGTTTTCCATGAGAAAATATGCATATCCACAAGTCTTTATCTAATACTACTTAAGAAACCAAACTACCAAAGTAGCAATTCTATAAGCATCGGTAATGATAAGTGCCTAAGTGTATACACAAAATATGATTTGCTAATTAGTAATTATCACATTAGAAAATGCACTTAGTCAATGTTCATTGGACTATTTGCAATGCCACTGGGTCCAGCCTCATCGTCGTGTGTGCCGTGCTGCATTGGAAAATCTTCACCGGAGCCTACTTGAAGTCTACGAACCGCAAACCGAGTTCTCTTTGTTGGTCCGTCTTCTTCCAAAATGGCCCTCATTATTTGCGATTGCTTGAGGCTCTCTAGCGCTTGGCGTGTATTCGGGCTATGCTGCTCAAGGAGAAAATCCAGCCCTTTGTTTCTGAAAGTTTCCCTCCACTCAGATTCTGATAATTGAGCAAGCTCCACCGGGTTGGACATGTCAAGGTTCTCCCCAATTCCAACCCTGTTGTCATCGGTGACACGGACTCCATAATGCCCCACAACCAACGCTTGAGGTGAGGCCCAAATTGAAACTTCTTTCCAACCTCGTCCCAATGTCCATTGAAGCATTGGAAGAAAAAATTTCATTGTCCTTGGCTTTGCCTGTCTTTCATTGGAATCAAGTGGTGGCAGACTTGGACAATTTGATCTGGGTCACTCTCCCAACCAGTTTCAACACTGACCTGTGTCTTGTCCAACAATGTCATTTGTAATTTCCAGCTCCACACCAAGTCTGTTCCCCACATATTATAGTAATCAGGGGCATTCAAGGCATTGAATTCCCAATGTGGTGGCATGTATTGTATCAAACCAAACAATTCGTACAAGTGCTCGTGGAAAAGAGCCTTGCACAATGCGCATCGACGACGGATAATCATGGAACTAATGAGGCAAAATGGGTGGTACAAGTGGTTGCACGTGCCCAAGTGCATTCCACCTTCAGAGCCAAATGGATTCATACAAATGGGGCATACGGTCCTATCGTGCATAAAACTTGAAGGATTTGGCCACTCCAACAACGGCTCCCTTTTGTAATTGAACTTCGACCCAAACTGATTTTTGTAATCCCACCCTTCTTGGAACCAATCAATGATTGTTTTTTCACCATCAAGCTCAATGGTTTCCATGTTGGGAGTGAAAAGATCATCCACAAGGGCCCATGAAGTCAAGCCAAACACCCTTTTTTGATTGTGCTGACTATAGATGAGGTCCATTTTCTTAAATTTAGCTACCAATTGTTGGGTTTTGTCGACGGTGAACACGCATGCCCAACTTCCATTGGTAGTACTGCTCTACCAAGGCATGCAAACAACTTTTTAATTTTTGTTTTTTCGCTCGCAAGTCATTCAGCTCAGAGCTATTGTCCATAACCATGCTTTCAATTTCAGTTTGCATTGGTACATTGGCGGTGGTGGAAAGTTTGGGAAATTCGAATCTTCTTTTGTAGACATGGTAGTAGCATTGTGCACATTTTGCACTGGAATCTGAGAATCGCGAGGAGGTCCTTGTGCGTGTCCTCGTGGATCTTGACCTTTGTTCATTATTTGTGCTACTTGTAGAGATTGTTGAAGCTCTTCTATCTCATGTGCTTGCTAAGCAATTATTTTGTCTTTGTGCCTGATTTCTTCCCGAAACTTCTCTACATCTTCATATAGAGCATGCATTTCAGTACCTGTGTTTTGTAACTACACCCTCAAGCTCTGAATGTCTTCTACAGCAGTCATGACATCAACAATTCCAATAGTTGGTTCATCAGGTGCTTGGACTTGCTCCGCAGGAACTCCAACCACTGGTTCCTCAGGGCCATGGAATTGTACATGAGCATCTTGCTTTGGAATTTCTCCAAGAACTGCATGCTGAGTCCTCTGCTTTTTTGCACATTATTGTCCTCTATGGGTTAATACCTTTTATTTATGAGCTCCATCAGTCATTTTCCGTTGAAGAGTTTGCTGTCTCATAAGTGTCGAGCGGCTCAATACGTGTGTTGATCTTACCCAGCCCTCCTTCAGGATACCTCATAACTCCCCTTGCAATTATTCCATTTGATGATGTCGATATTTTGAGCTGAGATGGCGTGTTCTTCAAGGTGGACCAATGCACCCGCTTGTTCAATTTGACCTCCGCATGTGCATCTCCTGCAATGAAAAGGTGGACTTCATTTTTTTTACAGAGGGCAGGTCGTACAACACCTGATATACTTTGATGCATTGTTGTTTGAAGGCCTCATTGATGCAGTATTTCAAATTTGCTTTGTGGACCCGGCAGTGATGGTTGTGCTGCTTTTCTAGGAAGGCCTTGTTAATGTGGCACCATTCTATATAATTGCCGCAAGTCTCTAAACTCCACGGGTCAGATACTTCATTCCAGCCCCTAAGTGCAAGCTTGTGGTGGTTATGAAGTATGTGTAATCTCTTTAGATGTTTTTTTCCTGGCTTTAGTCGGTTACTGACTCTTTCTTCTTCATTAGTGCTCGGTGGTGTTGCCATCGTGAAAAAGAAAGGCAAAAAGTTGATATGTAAAAATAAGTCACCCTTCACAATACCAACGACCAGCTCAATGAAGAGGTGGAAGATCTGGAATATGCAGGGCGGGGATGAGTGGGGTTGGGACGCCTTTATATAGTTCATATTTTTCATGCAGGGGCACGGATGCGTCCCCGCCCCTGTGCGGACCCGTTCGCGTCCCGGCTTGGGGATGCGAACCACGTCGAGGCGGGCACGCGTCCCACGAGCCGGGGCAAGGATGTCCACGCCCTAGCCTCGTGAGGGCATGGACGTGGTAGGGGTGGGGACTATAAGACCGCCTGCACCCCTCACTTATCCTTGCCAAGTCCATGCCCTATGCCTTACACCATTGTTTACGAAAGCGACCTTTGGATGTGAGTTTGGTAGATGATCGGGCTTGGCCTACATATAGCACCTGTTTTTTTTAAATTTTTTTCCAGAGTTTTGGTGGTTCTAAAAGATTGTACAATGGCAAAAGAAGGGGGTGAGTCATCGAGTCACCGGTCGGTATTTGAAGACTTGGATGCAATTTTTGAGGTAGTACCTCCAACATCGAAAGTATCAGTGGCTTCAGGGTCATCCAATCCCTCATCCTCTAGTAGGTTGAAGCGCAAAAATTTACCGAATCCAGACATGCCCCCCCATGAATATGTGTTCGAGGCTAGAGCAATAGCAGAATTTTTTTACAAATGACGAAGCTCTGGAATGATGTCCAGAGAATACGTGAACTACAACGAAGAAAGATACCACAACTTGACTAGTGAAGTGCAGCGAGAGTTGGAGACCAAATTTAGAGCATCAGAGCGATTCGACAATTATCAGGATTACTAGTTGCACTCTGAGTAGTTGGATAAACAAGTGTTGCAGTTGACCACCAATATTGTGGCAAATTGGTGTTATCACACAAAAAAGAAGGACGATGGTAGTGATTGGGACACGCATGACAAGGAGTTTGCTTCGAGATTGATGCAGATTCAAAAGTTCTCCCAACAATATTCTTCTTCCCGTAGAAAGAAACAAGCACCATAGAAAGCGTCGCTTGAAGATCAAATACAAGTTCATTGCGTTAGCGGAACATTCAAATGGCTGGAAAGTTGCATGAAAGTGAATCCCATGCCAAATCAGACCACGACTGGATCATATGGGACCGTGAGGAAGATGGTGCTGACAAGACTACAAAGCATTTCCAGTTGGATTTGCTTCGCCATAAAGACTTTGAAGACCTCAAATGAGAAGGAGAAGCGCCAAGATATTGTGAATGAGGCGGGGGGAGGGTCCAGTGATCCATCCTGGTATCATAAGACTTGCATACATACATCCCAAAATAATAGAAGGCTACACTGTGGGAGCCCAAAAAGTAAGATAAGTCTTGATTAGTGAGGAAAGTAGAGGAAGGAGTTAATAGGGGTACAATTTTTTGGTTTATCTAAGGGTAATCTAAACACCTTACCACAATTAACGTTCCATACTAATAGAATAATGGTAGATAGATAATTAGGTTAAGACTAGTAGTTAAAGTTTCTTGTTCTTATTGAGAACCGGAATCGGATTGAGATCCGAGATCGTTCCAAATACTGGGGCCGGATTTCAAAATATAATGGGAGGTATCTTTTGGGGAGTTACCATTTGGGAGAAGAGAAGTTGTCCAGTCAGTTAGCAAAGGAGGCAGGGTTGTCCTCGTCACGTCCTGTCCGTCCGTCAGCATGTCCGGATGGACGTCAAGATTCAACCCCGGCGTCCGTCAAGATGAAATCTGGACGAGAACCGTTGACAGAGGATGAAAACTACGGAAATGGATGGACGTTCTTCGCCGACGGGCGCGCTGGATGGGCGAGCTTCCGTCGACGGGCACGGAACGGGCGTGATGGACGGGTATCTGGACGGGCGGGATGGACGGGTATTTGGACGGAAAACTGGACGACCATGTGGACGGGCGGGTGGACGGGAGGGTGGACGGGCATCTGGACAGGCATGTGGACGGGAGGGGGGGGCGGTTGTGTGGACGGGTATCTGGACGGGCGGATGGACGGGTATGTGGATGGAAAACTGGACGGGCGGGTGGACGAGCATCTAGACGGGCATGTGGACGGGTAAGTGGACGGGCGGGTGGACGGGCATCTGGACGGGTAACTAGATGGTTCTATGGACGGAAAAATAGACTGGACGGGTGGGATTGGATTTTTTGTCTAAATGCCCGAAGCACCCAAATCTGGTGTTGGCAAAACTTTGAAGTTAAATAAAACCTAACCAAGTTGCTATTTTTAGTAGTATCCAAGTTGCTATTTTTAGTAAGTTCTTCTTGAAGTCTAGTTATAGCATCAATAGTCTATTCTTAAAAATAAATGATAGTGATTTTTCGTTTCAAGACTTTGTGCAAGGGTACCCATTGCAATCTTGACTTCTTGTAGCATTGAGAGCTTTTGGAAATGTGCCTCGAAAACACAAGATCTTGGAGAAAAAATCACATTCAAATTTTTTTTTTAATTTAAAAAAAAATATGGAGTATATTTTTAAAAGCCATAAATTGTTTGGGGTTATACATGTTTGGCAATTTAACCTCATATTTTTGTGGTCTAAAATTTTTTTAATTTTACTTGTGAAAACTGAAAAGAGGATTGGAAGACTTCACATCATTTTTGTAGTTTTAACACCCTCATGTTCAAACATTATAATCTTTTACTCTATAAGTGATATTGTTGTGTTTTAGCAACCTAGGAGCCCCTAATATGTCTTGTTTGAATTTATATGGTTACAATTTTTTTTTAATTGATACGCCTAGTCACCTAATCAAAATGTTAACATTTTGTTCAATTTAGAGCAAATTTGTAGAAGCTCAAAACATGCCTTGGGCATCTAGGATTCTAGGGATTAAAGTTTGTTATTGAATTGCTAATTACAGAAGTTGCTAAATTGATTTTACACTGACTATATGGCAAGAAATTCAAAAATATTAATCCATGTAGCCATGTAGGCCCTATGCTAATTATTGCCCAAAAAAAATCCAAGTAGGCATTTCTCCATGTTCACCTTGAAATGAAATGAAAAAAAAAAAATTAGAATCTATTCAATTTAAGACTTTCAAGTATAGGATCGCCATTCATAAAGTCATTTATTTCAATTGATTTTCAAATAAATTTCATGTAGTGTGACCTTATCAAGTTAGCAATTGCAAGATATTAAACTTTGATCATTTGATTTCCATAATGCCATTTGAGAAAAAATGGAAAATGTTCAATACTTTAATTTGTAAACTTTGGATTTAAAAATAAACATGAGGGAGTAGTCAATCAATAGTCCAACTAAAAAAACATTAAAACTAATAGAACAAAAGTTACAAAACGTGAATTATTTTTTGGTTTAATTCTAAAGACTTAAAGGAGATTTCATCAAATATGAAGCAATCAAATAATTTGTTACTTATTTCTTGCTTTGGTAAAGAATTTCCATTGTTTTTATTTCTTAGCCCCTAAAGTAACGAGCATTGCTAGCGCGTGAGCGGGGAGCGGGGAGCAGGAAGTGGTGAGCGGGGAGGGCAGATTTTAATTATTAAAAAGAAATTCTTCAAAATAAGAAAATAAAGTTGAATGAACACGAATAAAAAATATGATGTAAACTGATGGAAATGGATGAAAAAAAATCCGGATGTATGTAGAAATGGACGAAGCACGGGGCGGACAATAGATGAAATTGGATGAAAAAAGTAGATGAAAAGTGGACCAAAAAGTAGATGAAAAATTTGGATGACAAATGGGTAGCAAAGTAGATGAAAGTGGATGAAGAAATTGGATGGGAAAGGTGGGTGACAATAAATGGGACAGCTTCACAACATCAGAGCTTCAGAAATTGGAACTCGCTCATGAAAATGGATAACTACCCGAATGACAAACTCATCAAAATCCAAATGACTAACTGATGACAAGGATTCGCTAAAAAATATTGCCTTTTACGAGAACGACGACACTACATTTACAAAAGAGGATTCAGCTAATTGAGGACCTAAGACCGCGTAATAACAATGCTTTATAACCGTGGAAGACAATAGATCAGTGTTATAGAGAACTGATGTTTTGAAGTGGCTGCATGGTTAATGAACCTAGTTAATGAACCTAGTTAACTATGCATTCCTTCGTTGTACAGTTCGGAATCATAAAACATTTACACAGAATTGTAGCATTTCACTTGTACGCCAAAACTCAGAAGGTTCCATTGCTTTATGCGGTGTACTGAAATTAAATGTGGAAATTCATACAATGCTAATTCAAAACACAAAACATAATGTCTGAATCTAAAAAAGCAATACAGAAAACTCCAGTACATTTTTTTGATATGATGGCCTACTCCTACAGGTTTAGAAAATGCAAGTAGTGACCCTTCTGGTCTCACTACTACTTTATTAATAACACTTGTGGTCACATGAAGATCTCTGGGAATGTATAAGCACTTTTTCTCTAATTAGGGTCTAAGTGGTTAAGTATCCCACTAAGAAGTATTAGCTTCCCCTCATTGAAACTAAAACTGGGAGCATGAATGAAGCCATGTACAGGAGATTGCAGGTTACAGATG
The DNA here is from genome assembly GCA_951230915.1 of Antitrichia curtipendula. Taxonomy (NCBI): domain Eukaryota; kingdom Viridiplantae; phylum Streptophyta; class Bryopsida; order Hypnales; family Leucodontaceae; genus Antitrichia; species Antitrichia curtipendula. Next base: position 1,301,258 of record OX579642.1, on the reverse strand, counting down.
ACGATAAGAAGGAAATAAAGGTGCTTACAGTTTGACCACTGACCGCGCTTTCCTAAGGCCTTTGTCTTCATCTCTTTGAAATAAGGACACGTGCACTCTGGAAACGATGAAATCGTAAGCATGTATTGCTCAGTCCACGGTTCTACTCCAGAAGTTAAACAAACTATGCATCCAAATCCAGGGTGAGGAACCATAGTCACTCTATGAATTTGTGCATTCAATATCATAGCTGAAGCGGTATTGTTTGCATGTTTCCCTGTAGGTGCCTTGAGGTTCCGACAAATGATTTTTCCTGATCGTAATTTAGGATGTTCGTCAGGTGCCAGTGGAATGGGATAAGCATTGACCAAGTCAACCCCACACTCTCCCCCAAACAACCTGCGAGGTGAAATTACTTCACGTTGAGGAAGTCTGAAGCCAGCTGATTCTAAGGCTAAAATCTCTTGCTTTGACAAGGCAGTGCCCCTTTTAACAGGCCAAATGTCAGGAACGGGGGGTTTAGATAACACCCACTTCCGCTTCGTCCCCTTCACACAACGTTCTATATCATCATTGCAAAAATAGAACTCCATACGCTCGTTTTTATTTTTCTTGTAATTCACCATCATACCTGTATATGTTGGTGCTGCTGTGTTGACGCTATTGGAGACAATTCTTGTTGTGCATTTCTTCTTTGTATTTGCTTGAAGGGCAAAACATGCCTTTGCAGATGTTTGGGGAAGTCTTGCAATGTGCCAGGTCAGGACATCACAGTCGGTCTCTTGGATACATGATACATGGAAGGAAGGACCTTGAGTACGGCACTGGGATTCCTGCCGCGTTTCAATAAACAAGGGTACGTCTACTTCCACAATTGGGCACACATCCTCTACAATTGGGGTTAGAGAAGGAGCACTTGTGGAAGCCTTCCACGATCTTGTCTGTACTCGGGGATGTGAAAAGTTCACTTTATCCGGTCTATGTGAATCATGCTCGCATCCCAAAGGGTGGTCCGCCTTTCGTTTCTGTGATCCAAATACTTCTTCACCTTCAAAATGAGGCTGTCTACTAAAAAATTCTTGAACTGATGGAAGGCTTGAAATAGCTTCAGTGAGCACCTTCGGATTCCCGCTTTGTTGAGCTGATCGTTGGGCAACGCGGAGTAGTAATTCTTCCTTTCTAGGACCCGTCCCCGCATCTCCGCCTTTAAGGTATTGGTAATACCTTACCATCTGCATAAACGCTCTGACAAAATCATCAACAGTGGCAATGTATAAATCGTTCCCACGATTTCCAGACTGTTGAAGCCACTTATTGTGTACAGTCTCGGCGAGGTTGCACGAGGGCATCTCGGCCTTCTCCGTGTCAAACAGATCCTGAAGACATCGGAAGCATGTCAAATTAGTATAAACGACTAACATCATTAATTCACTTGCCACTTGTCAAAACAAAAAAATAAGACTTGCTGAAGAAATACACTTACCAGTTGCATGAACCCCCCCCATTGCCGATAACAAAAGTGCCAAAATGAGAGCCAAAGTTCCAAACGATGTAGGCCGTCTTCAGTTGTGGCACCGGATGAGGTCCACCATACTTTAATCGCAAGGTAACGTTCTTCAGATTGTTCCGTTGAAATGGCATTTTTGTACTGTTTGCATAGAAGTTGGTGTTGATCTTGTAAGTCCGCCCGTATATCAGCCTTTGTATGCTTTTCCATGGATTGGGTCCAATGAAAAAGGCAAGTCCGCTCTCGATTCTCCATGGGTACACTAGTGTCACCTGATCCGTAGATAATTCGTACCGCATTCCAATTTGCTTGGGCACTATCTGCCATGAACCTTTTGAACTGAGTTTTAGGGACCCCATGTCTCTGCAGAACTGAATTTAGGTTTGTCCAGAATATGACTTGTGCAATACAGTCTTCTGATTGCATGTCGCACATGGCAATGGTCATTATTCGACAGTATACACTGTCATAAACGTGGCATGCCATGGTAGTCCATCCTTTTACCCGTTTCACATGATCAAACATCATCTAAGCATCCTGGAGGTCACCACCACTTTGCATACGCTTGACCAAGTCTACTCCACTGCCTGGACCTACTTCCGACATTTTGAAGACAAATACCTTGTCCTTGTCAGAGCCTTGACCTGGGAATTTGCTCTCTTGAACAAATGCCCAAGTACTTGCCCCCCACAACTTTGTTATCCTATCCATAACTCCAAACCTCCTCAGGTACTTGAAAGAAGCGACCTCGTTACGAATACTAGGTGAACTGAAATACTTACATTTATCCAGGACAGGTACAAGTTCTTCAATATTCAAAGTCTTCTGCAATTCTCCATCAGGGCGTAGAAGAAGTTCACCCAACAGTTCTTTTGTGGCCTCCAAAATAATGGCTGAATTTCTGCCAATTGGTGTCTTCTCCATTTGATCTCCTATTAGACTTCGAGTCCTCTCCTTCATGTCGCGAAGCTCACCATCCTTGACGGGATGCCGATGATTGCCGAGATGAACAAATGCACGAGTTATAAGCGGATTCCCCAAGACGTAATACACCCTCACAGCGCAACGAGATATACAACTTGGCGCTTCCTTACAAATCTTGCAGACAAGGGTAGAGCCAGTTGGATGCAGTACTCCAATATCAAGCGGGCTAGGAGAGAAGCCTTCCCACTCCAACTCGTTTACTGGATTTGTTCTTTGCACTCGACCTAAGTACTCGCAATTCCCGTTCTCGCATCTGAGATGACCAACACATACGGAGGTATGAAACGACAAGCCATGACTGTTTGTTATATTTGTAGTAATCGTTTTTGTCCACACATGACCATCGTACCTCTTATCCATACCAATCATTTGTTTCGCATATGATGGAGCCCCCAACGAATCAACGGCTGGTAATTCAAAAATAACGTCGCCATTGAAATTCGAAGGAAGCACTGTAACCTTGTGTGTTGTAATTGTGTCGTAATCTATTTTAGACATAGCATTTCTACATCCCTTCCGTCCACGAAGTCCTTTCAAACAATCAATTACCGATGCTACAGAAGCACTTTTGGTACTGGGAATCACAGTAACAGTCTGCTCTCCCAAATTAGAACTAGAGACTGGAATATCTGACGAGCGGTCCCATGCTTTCAAAGTTGGTTCCGTGTTCTCAATGTCAGAGTCATCGCTGAGAAGGGTTACTGTGAAGACACCAGGCTCAACTTTAGGAACCTTCATAGGTGGCGTCTGAAATGATAAAGAAGAAAAACGCGGATCAGGCACTAAGTCTGCGGATTCCGACCGATCAGAATTACTTACCCCATAGGCCCTATATTTCCCAGCTTTCAAGTGCCACAATCTATTCACGCCTTCCAAAATAGGTACTTGACCGACAGTGTGAGTTAGGACTTTCGTCTCTACGTCAAATATTTCTTCATCGATATGCAGAGAGTCCGCATGTAAGTTAAATCTAATACCCAATCGAAAGGCGGACACCGCAGCGACACCATCAAGGTCCAGCGGAAACAGTATAGGAACCCCATCAGCGGCGCCATTCACGATCACCATATCCAGAAACTCTGACATTGCAAAATGTTCCAATTCACAGCATGGACACAAACAATCTCACGATCACCATGTGATGCTCTCTAATACGTAAACTACGAACTCATAGTCCAGGGAGGTACATGAAATAACACAACAAGCAAATAAACTGAATCCTGCATACCGGACGATGCAGAGGATGATAATTTATCTATAATTCAATGAAACCAATATTAGGAACGCCTCATTATACAACTTTGGCGTTACGGCCGTCATTATATATAATGAAATTTATAATTAATTTTTTACCTCACTAGAAGTAACAACGGAGTTGGTTAAGAGGATTTTGGCCGTCCTACAAAACTAAGAATATAGACTCCTCCAACGTTAACATGTAAGCACATTGTATGCAATAAAATATAACCGGAACATTTGTAATAAGGACCAAATTCTATGACAAGGCAACCTTCCAAAGAGGCATTGCGATTGGAAAATGGATATCCCGCCCACTAATTAGGACGGTAGGCATTAACTTTTGTTCCCACAGTGATGGTACGAAGCTAATTAGGTAACAAAATACAATAAATGTTTGACAATAATTAAATACAATGTCAGCTTCCTCCAGCCAATCATTCGACAATCAGTTACTTTACAAGATGTATTTAAAGTGATAAACAAGGGAATCCTGACGGCTATGCGTCAAGATACACAGGCACGGAAGAAATATGAATTACTAATATCCAGCGTCATGAAGATGCATATTATGTGATACACTATATTATTTGCTACTAATAACAAAACTATGACATTACCGTTTGAGATGAATACAGTTCGATCATTCGTATCAACAACGACCCAGGAGTATTTAACGTGTATGAGTAATCATTATATAACATTCTGAAATAACCCAACATTATTTGACTAAACGTGGGGGACCCTGAAGGCCATACCCTTCGAACAACTACTACTGTACATCAAAGGAATCTGGATCAGAAACAAACGTAACAGCATAAATGCCAATATCCATGAGTGTAATCGTGTCGAGTATGTTCGACACTGTCTATGCGTGTCCACCAGGGCTGATAAGGATTTCGTCACTGCTGTAAGAGACCATTATGTAGAACTTCATATTAGAATTTGAGAATACAGAAAATACTATTAAGTGACTCTATCAACTGATGATTAAGGCTACTAACATTAATGAACTTGTAAACTCACAACGTCATAATCGTTTTATAAATTATACTAATCGAATCACTGACACACTATCGACAAAATTTATCCCCCCAGACAGAAGGCACAAGATATATGGATTATCCATTACCTTAGGAAACAACGGATGGGAAATTTCATGACTGAGAAATATTAAAACACTGTCAGAGAAATCCAAGGTAAAGTCCATCCAAAGGACTAATGATGCACCAGTTCTCCCAGGAAGTCAAGGTCGGCGAGAAAGGATGGGGAGACCGGGAAGTGTGTGACGGCGGGGATCCAGCTGGCGCGTCGGAGACAACACGAGCGGTAAGGAACGGCGGGGAAGAGAAGGGCAGCGAGGAAGCCCAGACTGGCGCAGCGGTGCATTCCCTTGGACAAAATTGTTCTCCTTGCGTTTCTGATTTTCGACGTCGTTGGAGCGTGGACTATCTGAAGTTGGTTGTGAGCGAAGCAAAGATGGATGGGGTTCACAACTTACGGCCAAGGGCGGGGAGGTCGAACACAATCCCAAGACCTTCGGCAAACTTGGCACAAGCAATAGTGCGTCCGGAAGAAGCCTCTCCTCGGAACCAGGTAAGGGTTTTGAACTCTTAACTTCTCATCCTGTCTCGCATGCATGACTCAGTACGCGCTGCCCACGGCCTGAATGGCTGAATCCAGAGCCAGGTTTTATTAGGGTTTAAGGCAAGTCCAATCCGCTCCGCTCAAGGCAGTTGGTCACCTCAGCGAGCGGGGGCCAAACCTGCCAAGCGTGTTCATATTATTTTTTTGCTTTCGTCTACGTACTAGGGTCACATTCTCGTCAGTTTAATATTAGTGTTGCATGGCCTGGTCATGGCGGAGCTCGTCTCGGCCCCGAGAGATTTTCCAGGGTCACAGGGACATGCATAACTTCTTCTGATCGTTTTGGTTTCGGGACGGAGCTCAGTCCCTTTCGGGAACACCATCCGCTCCCCGTGACCATTTGGTCACCGCACAAGAGGCCAGAGAAGCTAGCCAGTCCCTTTTGCATATATTTTTTTTTTGTTTCTCTAGTTGGGTCTCACGTCACGTTCTCTTCAGTTTCGCATTCTGCTGCATGGCTTGGTCACGTGGGAGCTCGTCTCGGCCCCGAGAGAAGTCCCAGGGTCACGGGGTCATGCATAACTTATTTCAGTCTTTCTTGTTCTTGTGAAGGAGCTCAGTCCCTCTCGGGAAGACAACACGCGCCTTGTGACCATTTGGTCACCGCACCAGAGGCCAGACAAGCCAGCCAGTCCCTTTTGGATATATATTTTTTTTTTGTTTCTTCAGTTGGGTCTCACGTCACGTTCTCATCAGTTTTGCATTCTGCTGCATGGCTTGGTCACGTGGGGTCTCGTCTCGGCCCCGAGAGAAGTCCCAGGGTCACGGGGTCATGCATAACTTCTTGTGATCGTTCTGGTTTAGGGACGGAGCTCAGTCCCTCTCGAGGAAACCACCCGCTCCGCTGTGACCATCTGGTCACCGCACCTGAGGCCGGACAAGCCAGCCAATCTCTTTTGGATATATTTTTTTTTTGTTTCTCCAGTTGGGTCTCACGTCACGTTCTCATCAGTTTTGCATTCTGCTGCATGGCTTGGTCACGTGGGAGCTCGTCTCGGCCCCGAGAAAAGTCCCAGGGTCACGGGGTCATGCATAACTTATTTCAGTCTTTCTTGTTCTTGTGACGGAGCTCAGTCCCTCTCGGGAAGACAACACGCGCCTTGTGACCATTTGGTCACCGCACCAGAGGCCAGAGAAGCTAGCCAGTCCCTTTTGCATATATTTTTTTTTTGTTTCTCCAGTTGGGTCTCACGTCACGTTCTCTTCAGTTTTGCATTCTGCTGCATGGCTTGGTCACGTGGGAGCTCGTCTCGGCCCCGAGAGAAGTCCCAGGGTCACGGGGTCATGCCTAACTTATTTTAGTCGTTCTTGTTCTCGTGACGGAGCTCAGTCCCTCTCGGGAAGACAACACGCGCCTTGTGACCATTTGGTCACCGCACCAGAGGCCAGACAAGCCAGCCAGTCCCTTTTGGATATATATATTTTTTTTTGTTTCTTCAGTTGGGTCTCACGTCACGTTCTCATCAGTTTTGCATTCTGCTGCATGGCTTGGTCACGTGGGGTCTCGTCTCGGCCCCGAGAGAAGTCCCAGGGTCACGGGGTCATGCATAACTTCTTGTGATCGTTCTGGTTTAGGGACGGAGCTCAGTCCCTCTCGAGGAGACCACCCGCTCCGCTGTGACCATCTGGTCACCGCACCTAAGGTCGGACAAGCCAGCCAATCCCTTTTGGATATATTTTATTTTTGTTTCTCCAGTTGGGTCACACTTCACGTTCTCTTCAATTTTGCATTCTGTTGCATGGCCTGGTCATGGCAGAGCTCGTCTCGGCCCCGAGAGAAGTCCTAGGGTCACGGGGTTATGCCTAACTTATTTCAGTCGTTCTTGTTCTGGTGACGGAGCTCAGTCCCGTTCGGGAAGACAACACGCGCCTTGTGACCATCTGGTCAAAAGGTCACGGGGTCATGCACATATTTCCTTGACTGGTATGCGTCCAACTGACGGAGCTAAGCCTTGATCGGGAGTTCTCACCCGATCCTCTGTGTTCTGGTGGTCACCGCACCAGGGAGCCGGCCATGCCTACCAAGCATGTTCGCTTTTTGTTTTTTCCATTGGTCGATTTGTTATAGTCACGACCTCTTATATTCGGTCTTTCTATACTGCTTGGCTTGATCACCGGGAACTTTATGCTAGCCCCGAGAGGGGCTCTGGATGCATGTGCTCATGGGTCAAATATAGTATCCTTTTATTCTTATGTCCGACATACGTGCTTGTTCTACACAGTTTTGTCCGTTTTTTTAACCGTGTACACTATTAGAAAATGCTGACACAATCAACAAAAAATCAACTCTTTTTTGTTAACGTGGATACTGGATAGACCAATTTAACAGATTTCCGAAGTTTTTGTTAATGAGTGAAAAAGTGTCAACAATTTTTTGTTAAGTAAGGTAGTACACAACTTACTCTTCAATGACTTATTACACAATTATGCTAAGTTCATGTACGCTTTCACATGATCTCCGTTTGTAAACAACATGATTAAAGTTAAATCTGCGTTACTGTTTCATACATTCCCCTACCGGACAGTTAGGAATTCCTAAATGAACAGCACTTCATACATGTGTTCTATACAATCTATAAATTAGATCACTATTTCCTATTCCCACCACATTTTTACATCCAACTTCTGCACACATGCAAAATGAACTTCCAAGAGCAGGACACAATGAATTGCGCAATTTCTGCAAACCAGAATTTCAGGAAAAAGAAAACTCGTTTATAAACTAGCGTACAAATACGCTTTTAGCCTCCAGAGTCAAATGACTTCAGAAGTGAAGCTACTCCTACCTCACTGATATATATATGTCTTCCCTACTCAATCTCCCATGTGCAAACAAGTCTGACTTTCGTTCACAAGTATGTGATACATCATTGCAATCCCTTGTCCCTCCATGTTCTACATCACTTCTGTCCCAATCTGAAATCATAAAGCAAGTGCGCTTGAAAATTACAACTTCACCTGAACTACAGACAAGAATATTATATACTCATATTCTATACATTTAAAATAATATCCCTTTTCTTCCTCAGCATGTGATCATCCCAACAAATTATAGCAGCGATAGGACATCCCTGCATTATCATCTGCACAAAATACCCTCCAGAACCAAGTGTTAAAGGAAATATCCTTGTATGACCATCTACGAAGACCTTCTCCTTTATAGTTTCATCCTACTTATGTAAGAGAACCTACCATCACAGCTTTCAGACACTTGCACACAATAGAAATTGGCATAATATGCATTCCAATTTTTCTGAAAGCCTTCAATCACTTGTTACAGAAACTATTTCCAGTAATTCTGAAATTCATAATTCTCTCATACAATGACCAATAAATGCATTCTAAGATAATTTCTAATCCCCTACTCACTACAATCAATGCCCCACAAAAACTATTCCAATATAACAGTGCCAATAAACATACTCTAACTATCTTTCCATATAGTGCCTGCTGTACTCACCGTGCAGTGTACTTGTAAAAATGTGAATCTGCACCCATTGTCCTCTGCACCAAAACAAAAAACAGAAATACTACAGATGATCACTACCCTTGTATGATGCTATACATACATGATGCATTCCACCTGCACAACTACGATAAGGTCTTCTCTAACTCTAACCATCACAGTAATGACATGGTACACTAAAAACTAAAAACAATTCCCTGGTTCATATTCAAGCAGAAATGTAATTGAAATCAAATCCACCTTTCCCTCACATGTACATCTTCTTCATATGCTACAATCTACTTGATAAACACTTAACGTTTTCACTCAGTACTGCCAGATTTTATTTGTCCTTCGTACGTTCACTTCCATCTTCCCTCAACTAATATTCATTTAACCAATACTCACTTCAAAAAACGCATTAAATTTCCTATCCTTATCTACTTTCAAAAAAACACAAATGCTTTAGCCATGCTCTGTTCATCAGACATGAATATAACCTGATGCCTTCTTCGCAACCAATTCAATGGGCCTCTGTGAACAATCATTTTCCAAAACTGAATTACGAGACCATTAATGTGAAATTACACTTTCTTTCAATTTTCAGAAATCAACGTACCAATTTTTACAACTACATTCTAATCACACAATTTTCTTCAGTTACATTGTCTCGAAGACCCACATATAGTATGGTGCCTGAGTCCTTCCAAATTCAATTGATGACTACAACTATAAAAATACCATGACATCTATGGGAATTCTATTCTTCCCTCAAAATCACACACTCTTTCCTTCATAGTACTGTCAGATGATTCTTTTTATAATTGAACTTTGGTTTAGGGTCCCTTTGAATTCCTATAAAAATCTAACACCCACTCCTGTTCATTCCAATTTTGACATTACTACCTCTATTACCTTACTTTCATGGACATTAATTCAATTCATCAAATGCCATGCCTTCACAATTTCCACAATCAATTACAATTCCAAAAATTAAAAGAAAAAACTCACACCTTGGTAAACCTCCTGCACCATCAGTCTTCATCTTCTGATGATTCACCTACATCTCTATCAAACATCATGGCCCCGTCGTCCACAGACTCGTTCAACACTTGGTTCACTTCAATGTTTCTTCCTCCTGGAACATGAACTGGATAAGCTTCGGGAACTTCTGCAGGCACTCGAAGGCCCTCAAAATCATCATCTCTTCCCATTGCAAACATTTCTGGTTCCTCTACTTCCTCTGACTCGTTGTCGATTCTGCGTCCTCTAACCTCTGTTCGTAATACAACTCTCCAACCTGGCTCATCTTCATCATCTGAGAAGAAAACTTGTTGACAATGAATTGGAAAAGCCAACGATTCATATCCAAAAGGCACCAAGGATCCGAAATTTGCCAACGTGAACCCCCATTCATCCTTTTTCACCGTTGCGTTCCGACCTCTGTAGTTTGCCTTCACCCATTCGCATACTAGCAGCACTGTGCAATGTCTTCCATAGTTGACCTCAACTATCTCAGAAATTTGACCTATGTATTCGAGGTCTGCGTCTATAACGTTGTTATCTCGTCTCCCTGAGCGGCAAGGCTGTCGAAACACTGCAGCCACTCCTGAGTCACATGTGCTTTTCAGACTTTGCTCTGCACTTTTCACTCTAAAGTGGTATCTGTAGGCATACATACTTCTAAATTTGCGTGCCTCAGAAGAAGGCAACCTCGAAGAATCATCCACATCATCTGGAACCTCAAATCCCTGCTGTACTGCATTCTGGACATCTTCCCGAAACCACTGTGCAAAGCTTGGAAGCTCCTCCATGCCAGCAGGAAATGGGGCCCCTCTCCTACCGTTCCTGTGCGGATGTCTCCTACGGAACTCCATTCTCTCATTTTTCCTCTCCTGCCACCTCAGCTGGTACCTCCTACCAAGCAATCAAGAAATGAGTATTGCAATTAATTCAGGTATACATACAAAAGACATTAGTTCCACTCATTGTGACCTGAAGTGCGCAATTCATCTTCATGGGTTGCAGCAAATATAAAATTTAATCAACAAATTAAAATGACCAACAACTACCTACTTCAACTCCTTCTCTGTTGTGATGCACGCAATGCTGTTTAAAAAAGAATCACTACTTCCTTATATGCTTGCCCAAAGTTAAAAAAACTTAGAGATACTTAAAAACATCAAAACCTCATTCATTAACTAAATTAAACCTCACTTGCACCAATATACATAGCATACACAACTGTCCTGCACATAACCTACAAATTGTTAGAATCACTTTCACTTCTCACTTGTTCAGCTACTTCCTAGAACCCTCAAACAAAAAATATCTCTAACAGTACAAACAAGTACAAGAAAGCTCGACTTCCGGACATCAAATACAACATCAACCTTTGAACAACCTTCGCTTTCTTCACTATCACAAAACAATATAGCTGAGAACTCTGTCAATAGCATTTAGGCATGTACGACACACACTGACATGCATTGCTAATGTCCAAGCTCATAATAACTACATTGTTCAAATTTTCTGTCCCTTATTTGCTCAAGAAACTAAGAGTTTTACAATGCAAAAAATACCTTTAGGCACATCAGATAATGCATCCAAAACATTTAAAGGAACAAACCTTTCTTTTAAAAGGTTCCCTGCGCATGCATATAAACCTGATTTTGTACATGCACATACAATGGTGATGGCAGTCTCTAATCACTGCCATCCTCAAAATACCTACAAGAATCTTCCATTTCAATTTAATAACACTATAGTTATGTCTACAAAGATTTTCTACTTCTGCAAATACTATTCAATGCCCATTCAATCTTTTTCTAGGGGGGTCTCAAACATTTCATTACAATCAATTAAGAAGATTAGCTGAAACTCAAATTAATTATGCAAATGCCATAAATTTCCAAAGCAAACTACCTTCCAAATACTACTTCCTGAATGAATTATAATTTAAAAGGTTGCTTACTTTATGCAAAACAAAATTCAGAAATCTCCACCACTTTCCCGGGTAGTTACTAATTCCAGATCCATTTTTCAAGAACAATCTCCTTAAATCACACATAACAGAGTATCACGAAACCCCTCTCATGAATTTTATGTGACTGAAGTCTTCTTTATTTGCCTTCAACAAGGTAGTAGCAATTCGCGTTTCCAAAGATTCATTACTTTCAAATTCTACGGCATTCACAAGTCCAAATTTTGTTACTAATTAGACAAACCACCCGAAATTTTTAAAATAGTCTGTTTTCAGACAAAGTCCTCTTCTCTTCAAAGAAAAATCTACTGATTAAGATTTGAAGCTCAAGTACATGCCACACTCTGCATTTGAATCTCTTACATGCGTGACCTAATTAATTTTGTAAAATCAGATTTCTTTGCTACGGGCTTCAATCATATCAAAGCCACCTTCAGTTCACTTCAAGCACTGTTTCAACTTTAGGAAACAAATTTTATGAAGAAATATGAACATTATCAATCACCTAATTATTTTCTTCTAAACCACTTGAACAATATTCAATTTCAGACATTGCAGGAGCTGTCCCATGTGGTACCTACAAATAATTAAATTAGAAATGTGGACCATTTTCTTCTCCCTTACTAACAGTGCCTCATAATAAACTCATGTCTCATAATCAAAAAACATGAAGCCGCAATTGAATTTCAACACTATCAGCTTTTCCTTAAACATAATAAAGTCTCTTCCACTCTGGTAACATGCATGCAGATCCACAATTTCAAGAAAAAAAAGCTAACTTCTTTCACATCTATTGGCTTCCTGAAATACTTACTCACGGTATGCTGACACGTGTGCTGCATTGTCCAAAATGAACCCGTGCATTGCAGTCCTCAATATATCTGGCAAAATAAACAGCTTCCCTTTTTCCTCCAATATTTCATCCACCATTGTTGGCTCCTCCTTATCGTCCCAGACTCTTTGAGATGTCATATTATAGTCTGACATATACTCTGTTATGAAACCAAGTGCTTGCTCAGTTTGATAACCTTGGGCTATGCTAGCTTCCGGTTTTGCCAAGTTACGCACGTAACCTTTCAGGGTCTTGAAATACCGTTCATACGGGTACATCCACCTGGTATGAACGGGGCCACAGAGAAACAATTCTTCCACCAAGTGATTGGGCGTGTGTGACATAATGTCAAAAAACGAAGGAGGCATTTCCCTCTCCAACATGCACATGGTTTCAGCTGAATCTGCCTTCAATTGTTTCTCGTCATCCATATTCACTGTTTTCGCACACAACTTTCTGAAGACTCTACTGAGTCGTACAATGGCTGCTGTCAAAGATTTGTTGGCCACCTTCCTAAAACACAAAGGCAAAATCTGCTGTAACAGTACATGAAAGTCATGTGATTTAAGGCCACTTAATTTGCCTTTGCTGATTTTTGAATGGAGGGCTGATACATAATGTGTAGGTGTCCTCAGCTTCTTTAACACTTCAAGAACCTTTGCTTTATCTATTGCAGAGAGAACATATGAAGCAGTAGGCATATGAAAACGATCATGGTTAGGGCCAACCGCTTGAAGATGCTGATGCGGTCGAATTCCGCGTGCTTGTAGATCTGCTCTGACTGCTGCTGAGTCTTTTTCACCAAAAGATGTTCTCAGGAAGTTCTCTGATATGTTTTTTTCGCAGTGCATTACGTCAGGAACATGACGGACTAGTAGATCCTGTTGTTTTCCACACAATTTATCCAACATAATGTGTTAATATCAAATTCTTCAAAACACTGTCACAAACTAAAATTTTCTTTCCGCAAATGGAAGGGACAACAATTTCATCCTAAGTCACACTCCTTTACAGATTGAAGACATAAAAATATAAGGAAAACTGAATTCCAACACTCTAGGCCAACATCATGCTGGAATCTAAACTAAATTCTGCCTGCTTCATTGTGAATTCCATTTGACGCATGAGAAGTTCAAGACATTAGCTCATCAATCAAAACACTTTATGCTGAAATCTCTATTTTCTTTACAGCCTTCTAATAAAAATGAGAAATTGTGATAACAGCTATGAATTAATTATGTTCATTTGCAATTAAAAAGCACACCACAAATGCATACATGTGTTAACTCAAACATGATTAAAAAAAAGGGAACTTCCTATTTCAAGTTCATTCAAGAGTGCAAAATTTGAATTCAACGTTCATTAATACAACTAATATACCACAAACATGTCATTCCCACAATAAAACAGGTTTCCTAACCTCATGAAAATAACAACCCTCAACACGTACAATGCCTGCACACCTCATCATAATACCAATGGCAGCCATACTGAAATCCCAAACAAGCATTCATACAGCCCAACAATTCACATGAAACAGTTGGATATTGTATTTCCTTACCTTCCAATAAGGGAGATCATAAAAAATACTGTGGCGCTTAACTCCATGCAACTTCACTGGGTCATCCTCAGAATTTTCAGTGCCGCCATTCCTTAGAAAATCTGACCTCTCTGTGCCCCACCGAAGAACTTCCTCTCCAGTTGGTCTCTCCGGGGCCAAGCCCCACTCCTGCTGGTTATTGAAAGAAGCCCTCGCTCTTCAAAATCTGTGGTCACCATCCAAATAACGCCTACCACCTAGGTATATCATTTTATTTAGAAGCGATGCATGTTCCGCACAAGTTTCGGGACCACATAAAGGACACCCTTTGTAGCCATGTACTTGTTGGCCTGATAAGAGTCCATATGCCGGGAAATCGTTCACAGTCCACATTAAAATAGCTCGCAGGTTGAAAGATCTTTCACCAACTGGCTTCGACATATCTATTGCTGGTACTCCTGTCCATAGTTTCAGCAAGTCTTGGACTAGAGGGCGTAAAAATACATCTATGTTTTCAGCATTTGGGGATTTAAGCCCAGGTATTAATACTGCAAGAGAGATAAAGAATTTCTTGGTCAACAACCAAGGCGGAAGATTGTAAATCGTGATCAACAAAACCCACGTCGAATGTTTTAAAGAATTATTCTTGTAAGGAATTATGCCATCTCCTACAAGTCCAAGTCGTAGATTTGTAAGAACTTCAGCAAAATCTGGATATGCACGGTCTATAGCCTTCCACTGCTCACTGTCAGCTATTGACCGCATCTTCCGCCCCTGAGATTTGTGGGTGCTGTACCAAGTCATATGCTTCGCAATTTCAGGGCACTTAAACATTCTCAACAAGTGTTGTATGACGTCGAAGTACCGAACGATGCGTTGAGGAACTTTATTTGATCCATCAACATACCTTGACTGATTGCAAGTTGGACATTGTTCAAGATCTTCATGCTCCCCTTCATAAAGTACATGTCCATCAGGACAACAATGAACTTGTCTGTGGTTAAGACCAAACTTCATAAGAATACTTTTGAGCTCATACGTCGTCCTGGGAAAGCAATTTGAAGTTGGCAGTAAATCTCCCGCGATCCACGTAAGCAATGCATCAACAAACGTGTTCGGGACGGAGTATAGGGTACACAGAGAATACAAAATGATGCAACACTGCAGACGGTTGAGGTTGCTACCATCGAACACTCTTTCCCTTGACTCACGTAGCAAATTCTCCACATTCACATCGTCGGCATCCTCGGGCCTCTCCACATTGCCATCATTTGGTATTGGGCCATCATCGTTTAGAACATTGTCGTGAATTTCATCTATTCGAATGAATGCGTCTCTTGCCATGTTCTCCACATCCACTGCAGTGGTCTCTGGCCAAGTGAATTCTCCAACATCTCCTTCCCATGGTGAGCGACGGTAGTTCTCCTCTTCTCTGTCCGGATGATTACCAGGACCCTGGACATTGTTACCATCCACTGTTTGCAACCCATCATTGCAGGGTATGTTGGTATTGTACATACTCGTAGCCATGTTTCTAAATTTTTTACTCAGCATGACGCATACACTTGCTCAAACTTCTACCAAGACTGAAAAAATCACTCAATTTGAAGACTGAGAAGTGAGTATGTACAACCTCAAATCCAATGATGACTCAACAATTGATTTTATATATTCCGAACAAAAGAACTCAAGCATACTATTTAAAAAAAATTAAGTACTAGTCATATTAATTGAATAATTGCAACTTACAATGACCGGATAAATCAAGTAAGGATCTCGGCCATTAGTGCTATGGTGCCTTGCCACTGTTTGCACTCTTTGAACAACACTACCTCTGCAACGACTGCAAGCACAGGGATATTCAGTTAATCCTAACCGCCTCAAAATTGAGCGTTTGATGTGGTATGCCGCGCGTAATCTTGGACGCATCCTGCACAATTATTTCAATATTAAAGAGTGATAAAATGTAAACAGAAGTAATAATAATCCAAAATACTGAATTCATGGATTAATTATTACAGATATGCATACTACATAATCATAACACATTGTATTGCACTATAAGACTTTGAAGCATTACCTGTAAATAGCCATAATAATCTTTCCCTTAGGAGCACTCTTGTTAAAAAAATGACAGGACAAATGCACCCAAAACAATGCATTTGGAATTGAAGTCCTCATGGCATTATGAAAAACAGACATCAAATACAAGTACATTCACCTCTTTGCCTTAAGTGAGTGCGCATTGTTTTATTATATTTGTACTACAGAACACGTCCACTGCCAAGATGCGAGCCTATACGAGCAATGTCTTCTGAACACTCCGCTAATGGACTGCCTATATAACTTAGGATGACTTCTTCTTCTCTAAAGATTTACATTATAGCTGCCTCGGTAACCACTGCATAGCACTAGTTATGGCATTCAAACATTACCTCATATTATTAAACAAGAAGAATTACATTAAAAAAAAGCTTGTTCCTTCATATGTGGGGGCAGACATTCATATTTCGAAAAGTACCTTTCTTTTTTGACCAAAGATTTTTTGGCATGCAGAATATGAGTTCTCAAAGCATTTCCCAGTTTATATGGGAGAACATTTCCATGTATGCATTCCTATTTCATAAATGAAACTTCTAGATTTCTGGTTCTGTCCAAAAGTAATAACAATCCGACATCCAATAATAGACATCATGCATGAGTAATTGCATTTCCAAGCAATATAAAGTATTAAACTGACAACTAAACATGAAGAGAACCTCACATGCACTTTTACATTTCCTTGACCAGCACTCTGTATAGTGAAAAATTAAAACTACAAAGAACCTCATTCAGCTTACACAAAAGAGTTTTAAAAATACCTTCTTTGTTGTAAGGACAGAACAATGTCACACGTCTTGAACTGCTACGACGAATGCAATTACACTCTCTGTACACAAGAGAATGAAAACATAAAACATCACACTTTGTTTATATATAGTATTGTGCACAGGAACATTGAAGTTCTCAAACTTCTAAGAAATATTCAATCCATTTCTGGACAATACAATTCTAGACAGATCTACCAAGGCAGATCTACTGAGCTTCTATAGTGTACGATCGCTGTATCCTTCACTGACACGTGGAGCTGTGTCACTCTCGTCACTGTTGCCTTCACAAGGAATCAGGGACACCTCCTTCAATAAATTTGCCTTCTGCAGGATTATTTCTGACTCCCTCAATATCTCTAGTAGTTGCCTTTTGATAAGTACCTTCTTTTTGCAAATACTAGTACCCCCTGTAGGGCTTCTTATGACTCCTATCATAACATTTTTTGGAAGCGGACAACTGCTTCGCACTACGGCATACTGCGAATGCGGAATGACTTTGCAAATTCCGTGGCAATGCTCATTTGACATCCTAAGTTTGGCATTGTTTTCAACAGCCTTCAGATTGTTCGTTTCGTTATCATGAGTCCATTCCACAGAATCCATGAAGTCCTGGATCTTCATCATCCATATATTTGAACAAATCAATTCCGGGTTAGAGTTGTGTCAAAGATTTGACCGCTTTGAGGTTTAGCAACTTCCTCACTACCAATTACACAGTCTTTTGTGAAAGGGTAGCAAGATAAAGGAAATTTGAGAGCACTGAGCCCACTTAGTTTTCCTTACAAAAAAACATCTTTGACTACTATTTTTAGTTGTAATGGAAATGAAGTTTGCTTTAATTATTGATAAATAGTCTCAATTAAAATACTTTCCTGCAATGTCTACATAGAAGGCTGAGAGGAGTACTCACTTGGTAGACAACTTCCTGTCCAGTAACTCCTGTACACCGATTGCCTTCACTTCACACAGATTTCCACAGTGCCTCGAACTACTTGACGGAGTCCACAGCATAATTTCATTTGCAATTGCAAGAAGATAATATGCATCAGCCTGATTCTACATCATACTGAAAGCGGTGAACAGAAAATCAGTACCACCTGCATGCAAAAGGATTTGAATAGAAGGTCTAAGAGGTACTTGCCTATGAAATGGCCGACAGCAAATTCCTCTGGCCTTACTTTAGAAACGTGAATGTCTTTTTCCTCGTAATGAGACTGCCAATTCACCTGAAAACCATACCTTCAAAAATTTAGTAAGTCATGAAGACTTACCAAAACATCAACAACATTCCTAAATTGATAAGTGTGAACAGTCTAAGTGCCTTCAATTTTTCCACTGAAATAGTTAGCGCGTCATATGCTTTGCAATTTATTTTACTGTGAAAAAACATATATAAAAAAATGTCCATTTTCTTCATAAAGATCGAATAACTATTCGATTGTAGGGTTATTTAATGCATGGCTCGAAAGCCTCTCTTAGTCACTGTAAATCTTAAACCTATGTAACTTCAGAGACTTAAAAACTCTACAATTAATATCTCCATCCACAGTCTACCTTTTTTTTAAGTTCAGAAATCAATCACACTTCACTTCACTTATATCTGTAAGATACTAAAAGAAATACATAGCGGATCAATACAACTACTGGATTAGTGGCTACACATTATCCATAGTTTGTTATCGTGAAGTTTATAATAAGAATGAAAGCAAATGAAATCATGGTCACTTGGAACAAATAAGCTACTGTCGTATATCTATTCAAAATTAAGAAAAGAATAAAAGTATAACTCACAGAAGAATTCAAATCCATAACACAAATTTAAAGGCTGCAGTGGAGTCTTTTGATTACCGATGGTTCAAATCAAAAGACACGACAATTTGCAACCATATACAACTAATCCTGAGGACAATAGAGTAAGTTATTTCTCTTTGTCAGAAATTGTTCTTGTCAGGGAGATTGCAGAAATTTGCATTTCTGGACTCATGCTTAACATTCTATTCCTATAAGTGTCTGCAGCTTCATTGAGGTTGACACTTAGAAATGCCGGAAGCTTAGGCCTTGTTCCTACCTCTGTTCCCTTCTCTGTATTGAACTGTCTAAGTCCGATAAATTCAAAATCAAAAATGCAATCCAGAGCAATCATGATTATTGATGAGGACATTCTAAGATGGACGCCAATTATGGGAAAGTTTAATTGTAAGATACATATTTCAGGCGATTGTCGTACTCACCTCCAATTGTGAGTCCAGAGCTCCCAAATCAGGTCTTCAAAGTCGGACGTATTCCAAACAGTGAGGCTCACTTCAGCATTGTCGCTCAACGACTAACGCACTCTCTGTTGCTGAAGGATTTCGAAGAAATTTTAGTTCGTTGAGATGCCGATCCCTATGAAGATCGAAGTTCTTCGCTTACAAGTCATCGCCTACAACAAACAAGTGTTAAAAGACGCTCTCCACCATAAAAACTGCGTGTGAGTACCTCTAACGAAAACTTGAGACTTTGCCTCCCTAACTTCTGGATTTGTAGCACAAATGTATTGGACGCTAAGTGAAGTTACAATGAATTTAGAGTGCTTTTCCATGGCTTCCGTTGGCCTTCCACGAGAGATGTCTGGGAGGCTTCCTTGTGTCTTTCCTAGCCGCTTGCCGCAGAAATAGTGTTGCTCTAGGTTAATTTGGCATGGGAATTAACTGCAGTGAAACCGAAACTAGATGAGGGCACATACAGAGCTGTCCGTGTAAGCATCTAATTTAAGTTTCCTACAAATTGTAGTCATGCATGTCAGAAAGTGTGGTGTGCTGAGCCTCTGTACAACAGTTTTCACAAAATGAGAATTGTTGTAGTTTTTTGGTAATTTGTTAAGCTTCGTACCTGACAGTGCGCCGTGTAGTTGATGGCCGCCACGCAAGTGCGCCGAAAACCTTTCCTCTGCAGCATACAAGTTTAGAAAGGAGTCTCCTACTTTGCCTCGTTAAGTGTGCCTTTTTGTCAACCCTAATTTTAACAAAGTGGATGAAAAACAAGTGTACAACATCCGGTGGCAAGGATCAAAAATCTATTCTGAACTCGCGCCGTCTACTTAGGTTGCAAATTGCAGCCGGCTTACTGGCCGCGTTAATTGTTTGTTTTTTTCCAGAATTGGCAATGCTGATTAATAGCGCAGTTCAAGTGCATTCACGCTCCATTACTGTAGAGGCAATGCAAGTGTGGTACGCTAGAAATTGTCTACCACTTCAGTAAGACTAAGTTTAGAGAAGACTAATGCTGTGTAATTTTCTCCCATAATTTTCTCATGTGACAATGCAACTACGAGCAGCTAAACAAAAGCGCTTTAGAAGATGCTGAGCTCTATGCTAGAACTGGGAGAGTGCGAACGCCATCACCTACGCCTTCATCTGAATTAGACGAGGAAGTTCCACAACACGAAACTGAAGAAATCAAAGACGACGGTCTTATTGCGGAAGGGAAGGTACTCAACGCTGTTCCTCCTTTAGAACAAGAGTTGGATGAGTCCCTCTCAGTAGTGCACATACTACTATCCAGTGACACAGAAGACGATTTCTGTCAGTGCGTTAAAGAATCGAAGCAGTGCCAACTTCCGAGTCAGTGCGTTAAAGAATCGGAGCAGTGCCAACTCCCGAAGTAGTGCCCTGAATATTCTAAAACGCTATCGTCCAGTGACGACAGGTCAATAGCAACTCAGAAACAGCGAAACAAGGTACAACAAATTACTTCAATGCAGACTTGAATTTCTCTAAGTGCAATGCTTTGAAGTCCTATTTTCACAGACAGGTACCTGTGTTCATATTCACCATAGTCATAGCACTTGAAGAAAGCACTGTCGTTCAAATTATATGCTGCTGTTCATCAATGATAAATAAGCCTCTGGGTTCGTCACCTCTGTGTCTCATTCTGTTGTTAACATAGTTGAACAAAGTTTGATGTTGCTAATGTGAAGCTACTATGATCAAAATGATGTAAGTTAATTCTTACATTTTAGTATTTAAATCGTCATACTTTATTCATTTACCTTCAAGTACTGCAGACTTGCGGCAGAAGGATTCAATGTGAACTTCTGTTATAGGGCATTAGGAGTAATGACTTCATTGACTGTGTACTTTGTAACAGAGTGGGAAGCATACAATGGTGACATCTGAAAGCAACGAAACACTGCCGGAAAACTTGGTCACCAAAGACAAAAAAGCAGCATCACAACGGAGGAGTACTAGAGGCAGCACAAAGGTAAATGAATCTTCAGCGAAAAACTTACAGAATTCAGTTCCAGATGTGCCGAATAGTTCCTCTAGACGGAGGAAGGTTGTGCCCGAGGAAGCCAATAGGGTCATATGCACAAAGGGGAAAAAAACCCAGAAAACTCTATCTCCTGCCGTTGTCAATGTTGTATTTGGGAGAGGACATGGCTCCGTAGCAGACGTGGAAGAACTCCGGCGAAAAAGGGAGGAAGACATACGGAAATGTAGAAGAGTGGTCAGAAACGTGGGGAATTCATCAACCACTAGCCGCAGCTCTAAAATGACTGCAAATGCTTCAAAAGACAATGGAGTGCAGACCCATTTGGCAGAAGAGATTCTTAATGAATCGCCAGAACATTCTCCATGCATGACACCAAATGCGACATCCACTGGTGAGTTACTTTAATATTTAAGCTGCACTTGCATTTAGTTTGGAGGGACTAGTGGAAAATTTAATAGATCAACTGTCATTAAATTTTCATTGGCATGTTGCAGACATTGACAAGCACGGAGACAAAGCAGCCAACACCTTAATTCGTGCGAAGGTGAATGACCTAGAGCATTCTCCAGTCCTCAAAGGAGTTCAACCAAAACCGAGGATACTAAATGTTGATACGGAGGTCCACAAAGTCTCTGGTTCCTGTAGCAAAATTCAGCCGACCAAGGACAAATTAGCATTGCACCAGGACAGAGAATTTGAAGACTTAGATCCGTCGCCTGGTCCGCTTCAGGATCCAAGAAAATATACGCGTTCTCCATCTCCAGTCGTCTACTACAGTGACACTGTAAGTTTCTCTTACTGGCTTCAGAATTCAAAAGGGAGATTTCTCAGAACTCTGTCTTTTAGAGCGGTATATTGTTTGTGAACTTCATAGGTCCAAGACGATGTCTCTGTTTAATTTAGTGCAAATTTTTAGACATGTATGTGAATCCATTATTTTACCTTCTCTTTACACATCAAATGTAACTTAATCACCTAAGTTATCTTTACATTATACAATATATTTTAATCAACTGAAATTATTATAATTACGTTTATTAATTAATATTATTTACAAAATGTTTCTCTAGCCTGATAGGAGGGAAGGAGTAAGGGACGTTTCCCTCATGCAGGAGCCTCCATCACAGCGTCAACGCTCTGTACAGGACATGCGGAGGGAACCTACTGATCATCGACCCAGAAATTTCAGGAGACCCCAGTTTGTGAGTCCACGACGGAATCTTTCGGAAGATTCGATGTATCACAGAAGACGAGAGGACTCACTGAAGGCTGGGAACTACGAGGAAGAAGCAGTGGGATGCCTTTCTACAGACAGGTTTTTTGAAAGTATGCAATTAGACCAAGTGCTTTTCTTGAAGTAGGTTATGTCCTAAATTAATTCAATATCCGGAATTTCTAAACAATGTGAGTCAGTAGAGGTGAAGGCCTTGAGCATCGGTTAGGTAACAAAATGAAGTGCATGTCGACAACGGATAATATACATTATTATCCTTTATGATGGTGTTTTAGCATTGCATGTGAAATTAAATTCTCAATGAATGAAGAGGGACAAATTTTTAAAAGTACTCTTACAGACAGTAGTGATGAAAGCGGCACTGGCATGGCCGTATTTGAGAATTGTAATTCTTTTTTTGCTACAGGTAATCAGAATCAGGGACTAGAGAAGTATGTGCAACGAGTACGTCGCAGCAGCAAGGATTCAACATATGTTGACCGCCGGTACAAGCGTGCAAGGTCTGCGTCACCTGATCGAAGTCGAAGACACCCGCAAAGAAGTCGAAGTCATGAGAAGTCCAGGTCGCGTTCCGTTTCTTCGGAGCCTTCATCGGAGGATGTACCTGTCAGAATGGAAAGCCGAAAGGAAATTGTGAAGACAGAAAACATAGCAGTATCTCCTTCATCAGTGGAGAGAAGAATGAGACGCCAAAAGTATGGAGTCCGTGAAGATGTAAGATCAGAACAAAAGAGAGAAGGAAAAAAGCCCTTCTATTTGACGCTAAATGGAGAAGGAATACCTTACGAACCAAGTAGATCATCATGGGTGGCAGAAGTGAATAAGTTAGCCACATGGCTCGATCCATCATGCACTCACATTCGAAAACAGACTTACGAAGACATGTGCATATTGAAAGACCGCTTGAACGACCATTTCGAATATTCGGGAGATCTGAATCAAGACTTTTTGAGAGGTCTACTTGGTAAGGCTGTAACTAGGAAAAGAACGGAACTTATAGCGTACATCAAGAAGGGGGGAAAGCCACCGCCAAGTATGAACGCCAAAGTTTGGAAAAGACTAGAAAAACTGGCAACCAGTAAGCAACGGCAGGAAAGAACCGAACACGGACGCTATGCTAATGGATGTCGACGAACTCTGGGGAGGACGGGTTCAGTAGGTGTGGATGGAGTGCGTCAAAGACTTGAAGAACAGTACGGTCGGTCACCGGATCCTGATGAAGTTGAGGAAGAAATGCAACGTCCCAAGGGTTATGGAAAAGATGATTTGGAAGCACGTAGACTGATGAGGAGACAGAGAGAAGGATTCACTGACGACGTCATGGAGGAATGTGGTATTGAAATCTATTCTCCTCATACCAAATTTCCCAAAAGCAGCATTGACGATTGCCGGATCGATAGCAGGAGAGTTCAGCGGACTTCTGACATGGAGGTGAGTTCATGAAACATATAGGACTTTGTTGACCATGTCAATGTAAAATTTTCTTTCTCTGAAAGTAGGTAGGGCACAACAATATTTTATGAATGCAATACATCACTAAATCAGCGCTTGCAATATTCTAGGGTACAGAAGACCGTGTTCTTCGAGAAAGGGGAACAAAGAAAATAGAAGTTGCGCTCCTTGGATGCCAAACTCAGTCAAAGGAAGAATATATTGCGCAACTTGAAGCTGAACTTCGAGTTTTCAAAGAAAACAATACGAAGGGGTCCTCATCTAAGGCAGTAGCTCTGTATGATTCATCAATACGTAGACGTGACGACAAGGACGGATGGTTGGTAAGAAAAATTCTTATAGTGACATGGAAAAAACAATTACACTTGGAATCATGTAGTCGATGTTGGTGCAAAGTACCTTTGCTTTATCTCATATGCGTACTACTGAAGATTGCTCAGCTGAATGGAACTTTCAATTATTGCATGCAGGTAGGAAGTTCAGGTGGAAAATTCAAATGAAGGCAGGACTACGCACATTGAAGTCCTGAAGGAAGTAGGTGGAGGACACAATTACTCAGGATAAATAGAAGGCTAGAAGAAAAACTATCGCCCCTTCTTTATGCAATGAATGACAAGAAGATATACAACTACTATGCTGCAAAGACAAAATGCTGAAGTAGAAGCCGTTGCAGAGATGAATAACGGTTTTCCCTCTAGCATTTCTCATAATTGCGTAACTGAAAGTAATATAAAAGAATGCGAAGTATTAGTTAGTATTATTAATTATCAGTGTATGTAAGAAATTAGCACTTACGTGTTAAATTTCTCAGTGTGTGGTGATAACTAATATATGTGGCCGTTAGTATGCGTCATTTCAATGTTCTAGTGAGGGTTTAGGTAGTAGGACTTTATCTGTTTATATCATATTACGATTTGTATTTCAGCTATTCCATGTTCAATGATGATAAGCACTTTAAGAGTTTACATGTACAGTATGTGATCAAAATTGGCTAATCAATTAGTGAAAAACAAATATGTATGTTTGTATCACATATGGGACGCTAGGATTCTTCTGAAGTCACTCTGAAGACAGTACGGGAATGTTTGCTGATTTGTATGGAAGTCGGAGGTGCTTCACTTTATTTTGAACAAGATCGCCTTGTGGGAAGTTGGATGGGCTTCAGTAAGTTGTACAGGATTGTAGAAACAGACAGGTGCATCACTAAACTGAACTTAGGAATCACTTTTGTACCGATTGATGGGCATGTAGGTTCTTCATTGCAAATGATATTTATTTTTCCGTTCTTCTTTTTTTTAGTATTCTAAGGTGGTATGCTAGCTAGGAGTGCAGGACTATCTTCAATGAAGAATAAATTTTTTTACTATGGTGAACCATGCAGATGTGTAATTCATTGATTGATACGACAAGCATGAAGTTGCAAGAATGAAGTAGGTTTTAAATTACGTTGTTATTTTCTAAAGTTTATAAATTTCTGTCATTTCATGGAAATGACTGCCACAATTATCGCGTGGAGGCGATTAGAAAACCAAAATGGTTCAAGCTTTATTTTCTGGCTATTCTGCTGAGGTTAGTAGTCTTTGGTATTTCCTACTGCGTCACTGTATTTGACATGTTTGTGGTCATTGTTTTGGACGGGTATTGGAACATATTATGGAGAAGTCTGTGTATTTGGGAATTGAGGAATCCTACAGGTTTCTAGGAGCACGTAGAAAGAGGATGAAGTTTTCTGGCTCGCCATGTTCCTTGCAGTTGCTTAGAATAATGATGAATTGTTATTTGTTAGGGTTGATGAATGTGTACTTGTTCCCCCTACTGTTTTTGCAATGGAAGCTGTTTTTTAATTGTGTGCGGCACACAAATTTGTCTGCATCCAAATGGTAGTTCCTTCTTCATGCAACAATGACAGGGAGGCCGGGAGGGACATAGTAGCCTGTGAGCACTTTGAAAGAAGGTTTGTATTCTCATGCTCTTTGTTTTTTAAGTGTTACAGTGCAAATACCGCACATGGAGATGGACATAGAAATCTGATAGCTGAGTAGGCAATTAGCAATTACATGTCTAGAGTGAACTAAGAAACTGAAATTCAGCATTAGTCAATTGAAGTTTACAATTATGAAATTTGGTCACCTATTACAAAATGCAGGTGCACTATACTTAATTCAAATTACTAAATTCACTTCTATTTGGTTATGACTGTACAAATGCAGGGTTCATATGTCTTGCGATAAGATTCATGGGGCCATAGCATTTCCTCGGTAAAACAAAGACGAAACTGAAGCACAACTGTAACCGGGAGGTGGTAATTGTGCTAATGCATGTCCAATGTTTATGACTATAGTTTTTCACCTTGAAGGCAAACACAGTCATTTGAGAAATAGGCAGACAGGTAAAAAAATCTACAACCGTGCTTGACTGAATGTATAAATGTCTAAATGTTAGTAAGCGTCATCGCTGAATGAATTAGTGTCTAAAGAGTCGAAGTTAATGTTAAAATAGCCTTGTACTATATATACATTTAAACAATAACAACACCTTTACCAAAAAATTGGCCTTAACTGGAAGGCAAAGTGTTCGTTACCAAATACTATCGGCTAGTATATATTCATATTTCAAAAGATTTTTGCATAAAGGAATTACTTCCGCAGAATTATTAGAGACGGATGGTTGCGCTCTTTTCAGATAATCCATGAGACATCAGATGAAATGAAGTTTCTTTGTGGATCCACTTATTTTGTACTAGATGAGAGAAATTGTGTTTCGGCATTAAATTAACGAACATAGAAATTATCTTTTTGAATCTTGCATTGCTATTTTTGTTTAAGGATTCATGAACTAAACAAAATAGCTAAGAAATACCCTTATTGAAGCTCTAAATGTATATAAATGGAAAAGATCTGAAGTTGCTTTCATATGTTTGTTCATTTAATGATGTCTCAGCAGGTAGCGTGTGTAACTATTTATTAATGAAAGAGGAGAAGTAGCATCAACAAAAATTAAGGTAAATGTTCAAAGGAATATTAAAAAAACAATCAGAATAGCTAAATGCATACATGTGTTCATAATGCAGGTACTGAAGATGTGACAAAACAACCATGAAATAGTGACCTAGGTATTCAAACAGAAATGAAGTATGCAAGCAAGTTTTTGTTGACGTAGGTGCTATTAAGAAATGTTATATGATTTATCAAAAATTTCAAAACTGCTGGTTTCATTGAAAACAATAATTGAATATTTCTTTGCTAATTTTGTGTTTGAAAAATATAAGGCTTTTTCAATGAAAATGCTTAGCTGTAGAAATTTGACCTCCAACAAGTATTAGTGAAGTACTGAAATTGTAAGAGTGTTTTTTGTGTTTCACATGGTGGAGAAATATGAATCCGCTACGGAGGACTTACAGTGTTGGCGATGAAAGTTGCAAATTCCAAGGCCTGTACACTGACAACGAATACATTGGAGAAGCTAGGGGAGCGCGTACTATATGCTTTAGTAGGGCAGAGTAGATTTTATGAAGATGTAATGTCGTTGCTGCAGACTTCCTGGAATCCCAACACGGAGTCCGCACTTTCGCTGCAAATAGCATGGGAAACGTTGAAGAGTGATCTCTCAACAAGTTCAAACTTCAGTACATCTCCAATCTGAATTTCGTGGCAACGACAGAATTCCTTGAATCTGCCTCCGAAAGATACATGGTCCTGTTTAATCGTCAAGTTCACTTTCACGTTCACGTTCCACGCGGCTGCTTCTCCTGCGTACCCCAGGCGGACCAATTTTGTGAACTGATGTCCATGAGAACGGACAAACCATGCCGGTACCGTCTGCAATAACAGGTAAAGAAAAATAAATTTATGAATGAAGGTGATCAGTAATTCATGAAGTTGAAGGCAGCCAATTAAAAAATGAAAGACAAGTATACCATTGACTGGAAAGAAGTTTTCTTCATGGTTTTAATGAAGTATGTGTGAGCATAATTGCCTCCGTCGTCAGTTTTGGTCATTGTGAAATCTTTTTTGTATATGAGAAATTGTATCAGTGAAATTAGTAACTAGCCCAGAACCAGAAATGTTTGCTGCAAATGAAGCAGAGAAATGTCCTTTTCTGGAAGCAACTACTTTGATGTTCAAGTAATCATGGGAAATGAAAGATTTGTGGAGATGGATACAATCTTTAGATTACAATTCATAAATGTCAAATATTTTGTGATCATATTTCCAGATTTTAGTTGAAACGGAAGTTCATGAAATTGCAGCACATCATGAAAGTACATGAAGTCTAATCATTTTGAAATTGGCTTTTCAGTCATGTTTTTTTTTAAAATTTTTTCAGCCATTCTGGAACAGAACTTTGATATTGTCATATTGGAACTGTGCAGCTCAGCAATCTCGAATTTTTTCCAGATTTGTTTGAATGTGTAGGCTTTCTTGGAATGTTAAATTGAATGCCACTTTGATTCTCAAAATTACACCGCTGGAATTTAGCAGGTGCAATTCTGAACTTAGCGGGTATGCCTTCAAATGGAAGAACAAATAGACAATTGAATTTAAAGATTAAGGAATTCGTCTTCTTTTATAATGGTTAAGTTTTTATTCATCGGGGTCATCTCTTATGACTGTTTTTATTAATCGTAATTGCGTATTAATGTTCAGGAAGAGATGATTGTTGAAGCAGGAACCTCTGGTTATATGTACGCTGTTGGTAAATGGAAGTGGTTTGCATTAAATAATGGTTTTCCTTATTGTGTTTTGAATATTATTTTTTGTTTTTCAAAAGGTTGAGGATGTGATCATTTGCTTTCCGTCCACTCAATTGTATGCCATTATGGTAGCCTCATTGAAGCTTACGTGATTGAATGAATTTGAAAGGTAAGGCCTTCTTGAATAGCATGTTTTATGACAAGCTAATTTTTAGTAATTCACGGATGCTCTAATGGATTAAGAATTGAGGATTACTGATTAAATTGCAGTAAGAGACAGTGCGGAACACATTGGATAAGGAATTATTTTTTTCTATACACCCCACACCCCTGAATTAGCGACATGTGAAGAGGAGGTCGTCTTCAGGAACATGAGAAATTCATCATGGATTTCAGTTGGTTCGTATGAAAAGAGAAGATTGATGTCCCTTTTTTTCATGTTTGTGTGCTGCAGATTTGTTCATTGACTGAATTTCTATAGTACTGCCAAATGTTAGAATGCAGAGAAGTTAGTGAAGTTGAACTTCATTGTAGGAAAACATGTATGTGCTTCCATCTGTGTTTGTTATGTATCCATTTCTGCTACTAAATATGTGTTCTTTGTAAATCTTAGTGCACGAATGTGTTATTTTCAGAGGTCTTCTGTCGTATTAAAAAAAATAATGTAGGAATCTGTTGGAATGTATCATATGGTTCTCATACGTTAAAGTGCAATGATGTGTTATTTAGAGGACTGCTTCTATTGAGGCTATTGTTGTACCAATTGTAGTGGACATGGAAGCATACGGCAAATGCATGTGTGTTTCACTTTCCCTTATTGAAAGTGAGATTTACCTTCAGAAAGGTTGAGATCCTTTTCTTGTGTGTAGGGCTATTGAATCAAAGTTACAGCCGAGGACAGTGACTCAGAAAAAGTGCTGTACTGTGGAACAATCATTCATCAGAGAATGACTTGTGCAAATATTATTTTTGAAGTACATACAGTTTGAGATTATATTGTCTACAGAAAACGCAAAGTTATTTAACTCGTTTCAATGATGGTGAGCATGTACAATTTGCTTACGAATGTTCAAATTGAAGCACGATCTTTATGGAATAGTTTTTCTTCTGTGTACCATATTATGCATGTATGTAAGGGTTGCTAGTTGATGGAAGAATTAGTCCTCATTTAATGACTTTTAAGTTGAATGTAGAATGGCATGCATTTCTGTGCTACTGTGTTGTAGTTTGTTTTTATTTTCTCTTGCAGTATGACCATGTTCCTTCACATTTGTACAAGTAAAGCTGGTAAGATTTTCAAATGTAGTGATCATGAGCAGAAAGCATATGGAGCTCGGATGCAGGTAGTGCTATCCTTTCGTGAGTGGTCGTAATCATCCAGTAGGTAAGTAGGTGATTAATTATGTGAATATTAGAGAGGAATTTAATGGCTACCCAATAATTAGGAAGGAAATGAGGGCATTGATAGAAGCCGTAAGTTTCCTCTTGTAGATGGTATTAGTAATCCATGAGGAGATTAGATATGCAGAGTTTGAATTCTCTATTCAAAGCATCCTGAGGTTATGTGCTTTACCATAGAAGGTATGGGTAAATGAAGATGGACTAGCTCATGAGAGGAAGTAAGCAATGGCTATTTATTTTATAAGTTGTATATTGTATCAGTAATATCACTTTTGGAGATTTCTGTGAAAATGAGAAACAATTTGTCTTTTTATGAATTAAACTTGCTTTAAAATTCGTTTTGGAAATGTATTGTCAATGTGAACCCGGACTTCTGAAGTTGGATGTGCAATCTGAGCACATGAACTTATAATCAATTATGAAGTTTGAGACGGTGAGGGGGGAATGTGGACTTTGGGTTGGTACCATGGAGTAAGGTGTGTTCTAGTGATTGTACTAGTAGAAATTATGTAGTGTATAATTGTATATGTAGAGGTTCCGTATTGAATTTTTGAATTCGTCGTCATGAATTGGCAGCTGAGATGTTAGACCGGGTGACTACAATTTTTTTTTCTTGTTATTGAAGTTTTAAAGTTCTAAGAACATATTTTGATTTTGCAGGAGTAGTATGACATTGCAGATATCACTAACTACGATGAGGTTCATCCCAAGGATTGTTGAAGTACAGGTATGTATCGTTCTGTAATAGAACTGAGTTGTCCTGAAGGTGAAGGTACGTAAAGGAGTTCGTCTTGGTCAGAGTTTTTGTCTATGAAGTAATCTTCATGGTAATGTGACATTGCAATGGTGTTGAAATGATGAATAGTGAAATTTTTAATACTAGAATGGAATTGTAAGAGAAAGTTACTGGCATTTTGTCGTTTGTCAGTATTTGTTGAGGAAAGAAGTGAAAACAGAAGAGGCTTGTCCGTTTTAAGAAACATTGCATTTGTGGTTTTTCACTTTTGGTTGAATTCAATTTAGTGTTTAAAATAAGGAGAGAATGCTAAAGTCTTTCTTAATTCTGTTGGAGCATGGTTAGCAAACATATTGTCAATTTGTATGTATGTTGGAATTAATTATCATGCTTTGGATTATTTTAGTTCATATATTAGTATAGGCTGACATTTATGGATCAGCATCATGGGATGAAGTAGTTATGCCTTCTCAGTTTATTATATAGTGTTTAATTTATTTTTTTGATGTTAGAGTAAATTTTCAGTAATGGAGTGCTTTGATGTTGTTGATCAACTGAGTAGGTAGGTTGAAAACTGCAGTAGAACTTAGTGTTGTAGAAGGGGGCGCCTAGAAATACATATATATATAAGGTTCCCGAAAGAATACATGAAAGTTTATTTGAATGTGCGACACTACTACAATCATTTGAAGCACAATTGTTTAAAATTTTGAAAAGTAGTCCAACTGTAAAGTGCAATATGGATTTGACAGAGGTGGCTGTGGTTCTTGATAACTGAAGAGGAAGAGTATTGCATGTGTCAAATTCCAGGAAAAGGTTGTGAAGCTATTTTCACAATTTAGAATGAAAGTATGATTTGTTTTACTATGTGCGTAAGTGAAGTGTACTCATGATATAGAATGAGAGGTACTGGAGAGATTCCCTGTTTGAAGAAAATGAATAGAGCATGAATGTGAAGGACTTCTCTCATGTAATTAATTAATGGGTGCAGAATTGGAGAACATAAACGTCATTGAATTTTGAGTTTGCAATTATTGTGGAACATGTATTTGTCCTTGGAATGTGTTTAGCTTTTGAAGGAACATGTTAGCTGCATTGTGCAGGACGAAGTGATTATGGAAAGATCACAATAGAAGAAAAATGAACCAGTTGATTATTTATGTTTCCTATATGTGAGGAGGCAGCTAGCAATTTAGAAAAGAAATTGCCACAATACATGTGTGGAGGGAGAAATTTTGTAGCTCCTTCAAGCAATGATTGATTATTGCAATGGGGTCAAAGAAGTGAAGATTCTAATTTTCATTTTTAATTTAAAAATATTTGAATATTTGGAATAATATCTTGTGTTTGTAAGTCTCAGTAACTTAGTGAGTTTCTTTAAGTGTGAGTTCTGAATGCCAGTGTGATCAGGTGTCAATGACTGACTTTACAGTTGTAGATGTTCAGAATCTAAATTCAAATTCAAGATTGAAGTTCGATGAAAAGGTTAGTGTGCATTTCATTTTATTCTTTTCTTGTTTTTAGCAGTAGCGCATGTGTGGTTTTTATACATGCTATGCAGTGGAAAGTAACTAAAGCTGTATGACTATGAATTTGACGTTTTGGGACATGCGAAGTACTGAAGTAGCAGTTTGGAAATTAGAAAATTGTGGCATAAGGTACAGTACTGAGTCCGTAAACCAAGCATGTGAGGTGTGGAACAGAATGTTGGGTATGTAAAAAATGTTGAAATATGTTTTATTGATTTATCATGGAAAGTAGAGTGAAGTTGGCATGTAACCGCAGTCATTTTATATTTTTTCGAGGCTTGTGGAATTAGTTATGAAATTGTAAAACTGAACTGTTATAGGTGAGAAGAACCCTGCACTCTTCAAGTGTGCACTGTTTGTACATGACTGAGGGCTATGACATAACAGCATGTACAAAGCATGTACATTTTGCATAAGATATGGTTGGAAATGACCAAACGCAAATAGTATGCAAAATGAACCTACTACCTGAAAATTATAATTGCTGGTACTACAAGTTCATTTTGGTCCTCCAGTATTATGTATGCCAGCATGTTCAGGTTTTCCTTCATGATTCCATATGGGAAGGAAAGTTTCATGTAGGAAATGATTAGGAAGAGGTGGCATTTTGAAGAAATCGCAGGAAGTAGGTGTTTGATACAATTGACAATGTTCATGTGCAGCTTGTTTGTGAAGCCCATATTGCATCTTATAGGAATAGATCCACAGTGTGACTCAGGAAGGCTGCCAATGTTTGCATGTGGAGGAGAAGGTGGTAGCCAGAGAAGTTTAATGATGAAGGCTTCCTGTGGATGGTAATGCTTCCTGTGGATGCATTAATGATAAGAATGGAGGGTAGAAGTTGTTAGATTTTTAATTTGGAAGTTGATATGATGCTGTGGAAGCCAATTCTAGCATTTGTGTAGTAGTAGTTTGTGTGATTTTTAGAAACAGTGTGTTCATTCAAAGCCATATAGAAGATGGATTTTCAATGCAAAGAGTGTTGTTTTAAGAAAATTATTTGCAGTTCATGTCCATGGCTTGGGCATGAAGATATAATTCATTTTACCATCAGAAAGTGTAAAACTTTCTGAAACAAGTGTTAAACACATTTATGGTTCATGCCACAAGAGTCTTCTAGATTAAAAGAGAGTAAATTACATGAAACATGCACTGTATTTTGTTAACCCATCAACAATATTGTATTATAAAATTAGCACTTCCTTGTTACAAAATGAACACTATTGAACAGAAGTTAACACTTTTTTGCTACGAAATCAGCACTTGTTTGTTAAATAATCAACACTTCTCAGTTCTGAAATGCCCAAATTAACACGTCCAAATCAACAAAAAAAATCAACAGTTCTGTGTTCATTTTTTGTTGATTTGGTCACTATTTTTCCTAGTAGTGGTACTAATTGTATGGTCTTCTCTATTCTCTATATTGCTAGCAGGTGCGGGCTTCTGAGGATTTAATGCAAGAGGATACTGGACCGGTTGGTGTTACAGTTGTCCATTCAGCCGGCGCAGAAGTTGGTGTCCCTGAGCTTCCTGAGGAGATTCCCATGGCAGTGGTAAACCTTGACAATCTATTACGTGACCTAGATCAAGCACTGGATGATATGTATAGGGATGGTCACATGCCCCCTCCTGAGTCTACTTGTACTGCACTGGGATCCAATGATGTTGAGATTCATGACTTCTGTACATGTAATCATCAAGATGATGAGGTTACCTCTACAGTAGATGGAGACAAGGACATTTATATCTTGTCCTGTGGAAACTACAGATCCTTAGCAGAGAAATGCATATATGGCATTTAGTTTGTTTTATTGGGGGGCCGTGGTTGAATCTCCTGGATTGTTCAATCCAGTAAGTTCATTCTCTTGAGGATATAAACAAGGTTTATCATTGGCTTACACACCCATAAGTCTACCATTCATTGATTGGAGTAATATCAATATTTATTAATTTTCTGTTTCATGTGTGGCTAATAGTGGAAGGAACCATACGATTGCTCCACCGACGAGGTCATCGAGGTTGACGAGCTGGAGGATGATAGAATTCGGGGAATTGAACCCCACTACATGAAAGATGACATTCGGCGATCCCAGACGATGGACACAGTTTCTATCATTTCCAGTCTGAGGCTCACTTTCTCTGATCAGTCTCGTACGAAGATACCTCTATGTAGGATGGTTCCAATGCCAATGGTACGACCAACCCTGGAATGTGACCTTATATTGTTAGAGAATCAATTTAGTCGTGGATACGACGAAGGCGCAAGAGTATTCTACGTCTCTACATCTGATGAGCAGGGACAATCAGCTGTATTTTCAGATGCTGAGAAAACTGAATGGGGACCACATTGGAATGCGGCGAACGACAAGTTCAACGTATTCTTGAAGTCGCAGACATCGTTGAAGCATTTGCTGGATTACAAGTTTTATGTCTGTGATGGTAATCACAGACAAATTGCTTGGATGAAGCACATCCAGAGGCTTCACAGCACCGAGGCGGCTTGGCATATCAGTGTTGATGCTATTGTCCTCGACACTAGGAATCGAATTGGAGTGGCTATGTAGGCAATGCACGACATAAACAAGTAAGCGAGGTCATGCTGGGTTCATTCATGTGTTGGAGTTTCTATAATTCTGGTATTGATTCAATTCATTCATGTTTCTAGTGATATTTGATGTTCTTGTCATTCTCTAGTTCAGGCAGACGGAGAATTCTCATATTAAAACAAACCTCGTACATACCCTATATCGGGTCCAGAAGTACGGGGTCATGGGACTTGAGAAATTCCATGAGCTCCTTAGTCCAGAAGAAGCGCACACTTGTAGCCAAAATTCTCGCAAGACTTGGTACAGTATGCCGCTTGAGATCTTTACGTCGTTCATATTCAAGGTATGAAGTTCTGTCTATTTGATGATATTGCATGCTTTGTATGAGTGAAGGATCACTTCGTTGTACTCTAAAATGGTGCTACCGTGTTGAGGTCCGAAATCAATTTTCTCTTTCTTCAGCAAGACATTGCGTCGGCTGCTGATGCCGCAATCAGGAAGTATAACGAAGAAACTCCACCTAGTGAAGCTACGAAGGAGGGAGTGGCAACGGCCATGCGAGTTTCCATTAAAGATTCTACAGAGAAGCTCTATAAGAAACTGTCAAAGATTGTTGCGGTTGCGAATCCCGCGTTTGGTTCTGAGTGGTTGAAGGAGGTATTTTGTCTTCCTTTATTCAATTATGTGAAGTCAGATGTTTCCATTTCGATTCTTCTCACTCTCTTTTCATTGACTGTCTGCAGATTGAGAAGCATTGGAGCTTATATTCGGTCCCCGAATTAACATTGGAGAAGTTACAAATGATTGCGACATGCAATA
This sequence comes from Antitrichia curtipendula, assembly GCA_951230915.1. Lineage (NCBI taxonomy): Eukaryota > Viridiplantae > Streptophyta > Bryopsida > Hypnales > Leucodontaceae > Antitrichia > Antitrichia curtipendula. The sequence continues at coordinate 1,265,571 of OX579642.1, read as the reverse complement.
CGAGTCCATCATTCAAAGTGAGGTGGCTGAAATGGATGAATTCCTCCGGCCCCTCACGAGAGGCACGTAGATTTTCGGCCAGACCGATCAACGAGGAGAGGTTATTACAGTTTCTTGCAAAGGCACGTTGGTATGCTAGGGTAAGCATTGGAATTGTCTTGTTTGGTGCTTTTTGAATAATCCATCTATTGTATTTCTTCAATGTGTAGGATATTTTGATGGTGCATGAGACCCTTAATATTTTGTCACATTATCCTGTGCCCAGATCGAGGACTCTGCTTCTGAAATGTTTGATGCAATCATTCGATCTGATAACATTTCTATCGATCTCACTGTTGCTATGGAGCCGAAGACTCTGTTAGAATATATCGAGAATTGGCGCATGAAGCTCTGGGAACATGCCTACACGGGGGTGTTCAAGGGTGCTGATGTATACAAGAAGTCTGAGCCGTTCAAAGATTACAGAGGGTCTATTCTGGCTGTCAAGCGAGTTATATACCGGTACAGTGTTTTTGCCCTTTCCTTGTTGGTCAGGTCATTGTGTATCGGACAGTATACTTTAATTGATTCACTTTATAAGTTCTGTCAATAGCCTTGAATTCAAAGTGGACCTCGGGCCCAATGGAAGACGGGCTAGCAGGCGTCATTGCACCCTCCACTTTTCCCTTCCTGATACTATGTGTTTTCGGGGTGATGTAGGTACTTCAAGTTTGAGTTGTACATCAAGAAGGCCATCTCCAAAGAAGATCTACCGCCGTTCCTTACGACATGGTTGGATCGCTCTTCTCCAGACTGCATGTTTTCTCCTATGCAGTTGAAGAATTGGACCAATGCTCACCTGCAAGCCTGCCCGTGGTACCTCGAGTGCAACTTCGGCACTACTCCACCCGAAGAGGAAGCACTCTTTGACACTTTGAATGACACTGGGATTGTGGACCCAGAGTTCGATGAGTTTGCTGGTCTGGATCCCGATGCTCGAGCGAAGGCCATAAAACGACGGGATATATCAGACAAGAAGAATCTGGAGAAGTTGGAGGAGGCTAAGAAGAAGGCCGAGGACAGCAAGATGAAGAGACTGGCCGCTCAGGCTGAGAAGGACCAGGAGAAGTCGAAGAAGAGAGGGACAAAGAGGAAAGCCTACACTCCGGATCCCCAACCTGCCACAAGTGCAGCTGACGTTAGGGAAGGGTCATCTGGCTTCTCCCTTACTCAAGAGAGACTTGTACATGGACTGACACCAACGGTTCAAACTCTTCCTGCCGTTCCAGACATTGATGAGTGCATATTGAACTTGTCAGTGGGTTCTTTACCTACAGATGAAAAGGCCTTCGATGACTTCCTCGCCTTTCTAGACATGGTTAGTCATGTTAACATTTATTTGTTCGTGCATTATTGGAACATGGATAGAATACATGTCAATTGAAGGTCTTTAGAACATGTTCGTTCTGGCCATGGTGTGATGCTCCAATTGCATGTTTAGGTGAATTAACTGACACCTCTTTGTACTCTGCAGCATTGTACTGATAAGGACAGGTATTTCGATGGTGTATTGAGTACTCAAGAGGCAGTGGATCTCATCTTTGTGGATGTTCCTGAAGGTCTACATGTGCCGACTGTGTCTGCTCCGCCTGCCTCGATTCCCGACTGGAATGAGTTCAAGAAAGGGTTCCTAGTTCCCGTTTTTGACTTTGCGAAAGAGTACCTCCACGATAAGGGCGCCTTATTGGTGATGTATCCAGCACCTTCCACTCGACACAAGAGTCACCTTCTCGGATGTTGCAAGACGTACAATTTTAGAATTCTTCTTACGTGGTTCGGCATGAACCACCTACATCTCACATCACCAGTTGATCAAACCAAAACGGTAATTACATTTCTTTATTTTTATATTTTGTCAAATCTTGTGATTCTTTGATCTATTGTATGTTAACCTCTCTATTGTTTGCAGACCATGCGATTCTCAATCTCTCTTTTAGTGAAGGAGTCGGGACCCAAAACCGAATCGGAGTTTCCATTCCAATTTGTTCCATCCCATCAAGAGGTGGGTGTGGATGTGGCTAGGGACGATATACTCCAGAATTTCTGCAACAAAGAAGATGTCACCATGAATGGTTCCATTCCGTGGAGAGGTCCTCGAGAGAAGGCGCGACAATTCATGCAAATGCTTGTCGAGGCGTTATCGGAACCAGGGGACGTTGTGGTAGACTGCACAGCAGCGACAGGTAACAAATCTTCTCTAATTCATTGATTTTTTTAACCAAGACCAAATTGAAAGGGATTTTCAGAAGTAATTTTTTTTATTCGCATGGATGTTTTCAGGATCAAGCATTCAAGCATGCCGTGCATCGCGCCGGCACGTCTTGGCATTTGAGGAGGATAAGGAGATTTTTGACGCTCTGATTGCACCGGTTCTACGCATGCTTGGATATTCTCGACCAGCACCGGCACAGAATATTCCAAAAATTCAGGATGTGGATGAAGAGGACGTGGAGCCTGAGCATGTTGTGAAGACATCTCGATTTAGTAAGTAAGTTTAACTCGAAAATCTATTCTTTACATTGTCTATTCTCATTCCACTAAGCATTCAGTCTAATTATCTCTTCATTCCATTATCCAGGCAGGCCAAGAAAGTGAGGTCTCTGACACATGTGCCGTTCTTTGGGAGGCCTGAGTTCTTTCCAAGCCCCCCTAAACCATTTAGGCTACCTGTGTATGCTGAGTCCAACGCTGGAGAGTTTATTGCCCTTGAGCTAAAGCCAAGCTCTCGAGCTTGGTGGGTAGATCCTCGTGTTCTAGACTTCGTGGATGACTGTGCTGTTGAGTCACAGTCAGAAACGTCAAACAGCGAGAGTAGTACAATATGAGATCTCTCTATATCCTAAACTTCCAAACCCTACTTTTATATCTTCTGTATATGCTTATGTCCCTAAATCGGGAATTATTTTCTCTACATTGTTGCCGGTCCTATATTTATTTTTGCTGAATGCATTGTCTACTTTTTGCCATCTTCCTGCGATATTGTGCTTGTCGTATCATCCCTTGTCCTTCGTATTACATATCATTCTCTTGATGTGCCCTTCGAGGACCGTAATGTTTCCATTTTTATTACTGTGTCTAGAACTTACTTATATTCAAATCATATATATAATTTCGTTGACCGCGTATTGAACTTGGTATTTGTGTTTTGGTACCTCTGAACCTGATAGTCCCGTGTTGCATGAGCCCTAAACCCTAAACGCATCTCTTGGTGTCGAGACGGGACTATATTAATTTTATTCGTTCATTAAACCACGTGTTTGATTTCATAAAATACTTATCATTGTGAACTATATTTCCCAAAAATTTGTCATACCTGTTCGAAGAAGCCAACACTCCCGAAGTCTTCTTGGGCCGAAGACATGGACCTTGAAGACCTCTTGCCCATGCACATGCCCTGGGTTGGACTGTCCGTTCCGCATTTGTCTTCCTTTGCGTAATCTGCCACTCTTTTTTGTCTTCGGTTGTACACATTAGTTTAGGATTTGAAATCGCATTGTTATCCAAGCATTAATGTTAGAGGATAATTTTGTCCAGATTATCTCGCGGAGCTTTTTACACTGCGAAATACGAACACCCTCTCCGTGTCAGTCGTCGTGCACTTCTTTCAGCCATGTCGTGTAATTGTCTACTAACCACTTTGAAGTACTACACTATGTACTCGACTAATCACAACATGTAGAGGCTTTGTTTTCCAAAAACCGCACATGCTACAAAATTGCCTTCGCCGGCTATTGTCACATTCTAAATGAACTAGGATACAAGTTCTTCATCAGTTTGCATCCAATTTTTTATCCACTTTTTCATCCACTTTTTCATTTAATTTATCATCCACCTTCTTCATCCACTTTTCATCCACTTTTCATCACCTTTTCATCCACTTTTCATCCAATAGCATCAAGTCCTCCCTCAACTTTTTCCTAAACTTTAATCTATTTTCAAATTTCTCACTTTCCAAAAATTATATTATAGTTCTAATATTGTGGCTCCCCGCTCACCAATTCCCGCTTCCCGCTCGCTGCTCGCCGCTCCACGCTCACATACCAGCATTCCCCCTAAAGTAACATACTCTCATTGTCCTTTCTGCCAGGGACAAAATGGATTTTCGATAGGCTCCTATGATCTCATTTTTTACTGAAAATTTTGAAATTTTTTTCATAAGAATGATAACATGGAATGATAGATAAACTTATGAGTTTATTCATAATACAATTTCTATTCCAATCAGTGCCTAGGAGCAAAGGGTATGCCACAATAACCTCAAACAGGGGAGATCGGGACACCGGGCGGTCCAAGACTTCGGGTAGACAAAAAAATCCACAAAAAAATGAAATACAAATTTGTATATTTTTTTTCCAGTTGGATTATATTTTCTTTTAAATGGGAGGCTTTCATTCATCCCATTTGGATTAGGAATGGAAAAGTTATGGGTTTTTTGTGGAGCGGGCAATCCTAGCAACTTCTTAAAATAAATTTGTTTCTTTCACTTTGAATGCTAATAACTTTCAATCCATACGGTCAAACATCACAAATTTTTTATCACGTCATCTAAGATAAGTGTAGAACAAGATCCTTTGGTTTGATTCCAAAAAAAAATTGGAAAATTTAATTCATAGGTGAACATAGCAAAAGTGGTGGTTTAGGGTGGTTTGGGCCAAAAAATGGACTTCGGACTTTAGGGCTTCACCAAAAATAAAATAGAACACTCTTTTACCTACCATCTAAGCATACAAGCTTCTTCTATACTATTACAAAAAGGTCCAATAGATTACAAAAATAGACAAAGGCGAAGCAACAATACACGAGGTGGAAAGAAAACAATAAATGTACATATTTTATAAATCCGTTGAAGTACATGGTAAACTAATAAAGGCTTTACATAATTACATACGTTTGCTTTGTACAACTTCCAGTATTTAATTCTATACATCTATCTAGTTATACACAATCTAGTCTACATCTTCGATTACAACGCCGTGTGCTATGCTATTTCTCAAAAATCGTTGCAGTTCTTGTTGCGATTCGAAAGTCCTCAGAAGCTGAAGTGCTTCTATATTGTATCTATCATGTAAGTGGGAAAAAATGTCATTCACGAGGGCTGGCTCATGGAAGGTATTGTCTTCAGTGTACGCCATTTCTTCCTCATAGCTCAATTCCCCCTCAAATCCGACTGGCTGGCCTTGAGAGTTAAACATGATGCATTGTGGATGTGGTGCGCGTATAAAAATTAAGCGTTCTGGGTCCCAATGTCCACCGGCAATCTGACCAAAATATAGTTGACGCCCTAGATCACTGTCTCCAAACACCCTCTTGATCACCTCTGTCACTTGGGCGTCACTCGTCCATGGTATGTCAGCCACCGTTCCTGTCCGGAGGTATCGGTTGTGGTGGCCCCACTTCCAAAGCCATGTCATGTCGGACCCCCAATGTACTCTATTACCGGGGCCCGGTAAATTTTCTTCATTGTACTCGTAATGTTGAGGCATGTGGTCTTGAAGGCCAAACGTTTTGTACAGTCGTGCATGAAATGGAGCCCTGCATTGCGCACATCTCTTTTTGGTGACCATGTGTGGAATAAGACACACGGGGTGGTATAGATGGCCACATGTACCAAGATTCCATCCACCCTCGGGGCCAAACGGTTGTTGGCACATTATACATGTTGTTCCATCTTTTACAAAATCTGGAATGGAAGGCCACACTAGTGGCGTAATGCCATCGTGGTTGGGTGGCCCGTACCGTTGGCGATCGATATTATATTGGAATTCCAAGTCTGGATAGGCATTCCAATCAATGCTTGAATTCTCCCTATACGCAGGTAAATCATCGGTGAACATTTCTGCCACCCGAGGCCACGAGGTCAAGCCAAAATAACGTTGACCGCCATCATTGAATTCTGCAGCCACTCTCCTCACTTCACGTTGCATTTGCTCAGCCTCGTTTAGCGCTAAGCTGCATGTCAACTTCATGTTGCACATTTGAAGCAGCCTCTGCTCCTTCTGAGGATTTTGGACCAACCGCATATTTTGAGCACTCATTGCGGTCATGGTATGCTCCAAGGCTGTTCGAGCTGTAGTCAGCACCGCCATCTCTGCCTCAGCGTTGTTGGCACGAAGTTCCAAAGCATGCATGGCGTTTGTTAATTCTTCCATGTTTGTGCGAGTACTTCCAAGCTCTGCTTCAACTCGCTCAGCACGTGCACGCATAATATCCAATGTGGCACTTTCTGAACTTGGAAAAGTGGATTGTGATCGCAGCACAAACTCAGATCTATTGCTCGGGCCTGGTGTGTCTTCATCTGCACCGTATGTAGCACGTTCCACTACAAGATCGAGTGGTGGAACTGAGTCTGTGCTGACCCGCCTTTCACGCTCTACGAGCTCGGCTTCACATGCGATGAGGCGCACATTTTCATCTTGAACGGCCCGCATCCTTGCACGATGAACTTCCAATGCTGCAGCATATTGTCGTCGTGTTTCTTCTTTTTCTGCTTGCAGTGTTTGTACTAATTGGCGCAAGCGAATTACTTCTTCACCGTCAGCTTGCACTCCACCAATCACAGCTTGTTGGTTTACATCTGGACCGCTGCCCTGACCAACTTCTATCTCCATCAACTCCGTCCCTGGACGCTCCACCAGTGGAACCACGTCCATTTGCACATTTTGGACATCAGCCAATGGCACGGCAAGATTTGGTACATTGTCCAATGGCACAGCAGGATTTGGTGCAATGTGGCGAATTCGATTTGGAAATGCATTATTCCGCGATTTGCCCAAAAAGCTGCTCTAGTCCACATCCTTGCCAAGAAAACCCTCCGCATATGCCATTTGGCACAATGAAAGTGTCCCGTCTTTCTTGGATCTTGCCCCCCAAAGTGCCAATGATACTTCAATCATCCTCTTCTTGAAGTGCGGATGTTGGCACTAGTCAATATTTACCACGCCAGATTTCACGTGCACCTCGTACCGATCGTGTGGCCAATGGTGGTTGATGTAGGCCCAATCTATATATTGACGACATATCACTCTTGTCCATGGGCCATCTGCCTCCAACCACCCAGGCTTTGCCATAACCTCTTCGGCATTAAGTGTGCCTCAATCCAAGGTTGCTCTGTTTCCTCTCTTCCTTCTACCTAGGGGTTCACCTGCAGGTACCAAACCTCCTGGGGGGTCACCTCCAAGTTCCAAACCTCTTGGGGGGTCACCTCCAGGTCCCGAACCTCCTGCTACATCCTCTGCGTTCATTCTTGATACCTGAAAAATGACACACACGATACTGTATGCGAATACAATGACAATTTGCTTTGCCTTCTGATGCGTGAAGGCAACTGAAATGTGGCAAAACAATGTCAAATGTATAACACTTCCCCTCAAATTGCAGAGCGAAGCTTTCTCAAGCTCGGACAGTGCAACTCAAAAGAGGAAGCACGTAAACTGTCCAAAAAAGTTTACTTATACCCCCCAATTACCGACCCGATTAGGCAGGGTAAATAACATAACAACAGTCCGTCCCCCCCCGAATCCAGACCGTCCAGGGCGTGGGACAGCCCTGGAATGGACGGCCGATACGTCCACAGAGGTCCGACACAAGGTTGGGACGCCGTCAACGGGTTCGGGGCGCCGTCGACAGGTTCGGGAAATAATTACACCGCCGCCCGAGACTTGGACGGACGGATTTTCCGTCCTCTCGACGGTCTGCCCGTTCCGTCAACGGCCTGCATGTCCCCTCGACGGCCTGTCCCTGGTCGGGAACGGCCTGCCCATCCTCTCGACAGCCTGCCGAACGTCCTGGACGGCCCTTTAAAAATTTTATTTTTATTTTTTTGAAAATTGATTTTTTATTTTTAGTAAAAAGCAGTTTTTTTATTTCTTCATATCATGTCCATGTTAGAATGTCTTGTAGCCATCTTAGAAATTGTTATGACTGTTTTAGGTGGGAAGATGACCATCATGGAAACAATTTTCTGCTGATTTGGGGTAGTCTACAAACTCTTTTGGGCTTACTGGACAGTACACTTCAAAAATTCAAACAAAAATCATATTTAATCCAAAAAATAAAATTCCAGTTGCGTTCTTCATTTCTAACATGTGTCTTTGTATGGAAAAAATTTGATTATTTTTGCTAAAGGCAATACAACAAATCAGTCATTCTGCCTGTCATAGGCAGGTTTACCTTATATCACAAGGATAATGACATTAGAATCCATCATAGCATAAACTTAATTTCCATTTCATGATTTATTTAGAATGTACTAAATGTAGTAGACATTAAAAACACATTCGAAGTGCAAATCGCAATAATGAAATTTCATTTTTAGGGTCGTGTTGGGGGATTTTACATAAAATAGGAACTAGAGAAAATGAACTTTTGCTTGATAGTTAGACTCAAACTCAGAAAATATCAATTTGGGGGAGAAATTTCAGATTTAGAGTAAGGAGCAACAACTTCCCAAGATACACTAAAGTAGCATTTTTTTTATTTTTTATTTTCCTAAACTCTAAATTACGCGGAGGCAAATATCGGAAAGACTACAAAATCATTTGGATACACTTTGTAACTCAACATGGAAGGTCCCCGAAAAATGAATTGAACGCTTCCACAATCTTTCCATCTCATTGAAGTGATTGAATTGTCATCAAATTGGCACTAAATGATGTCGTTGGGCATTCAGAGGTTGAAGTTTATTGTAAATATCTTGCAATCTACAATTCTATATAGGCAAAGTTTGTGAAATTTCTTCCGGTCAATTGAACACTACTCTAGTACTCTAGTATGAGATCTTACATACTACAAGTAGATGTACACCATAAAGGCCTAAAGTCCTAAACACATTCATTTTTTTTTTTTACATTCTTTACTATAGAAATGGCAATTTATTTCAGATATAGGATGCAAAAGAGGCCTTGGGACTTTAGTCAGTTTAGTGGTTAACATACGGTACTACATAAGCAATTAATAAACAATCCATATGAAAAAATATAATAATTCACCGCTAGTTGCTTTATAATTTAGAAGCCATAAAAAAAATATAGAGACCACAAAAATGTGAAGTTCATGTACTCAATGTTGCATTTCAATTTTATTACACCAATCCACTCGTATTTGCTATAGTTACATAAACTTGAACATCAAATACTCTTAAAATTGCAACAGTGAAGAGGGTTTAGGGTTTGGGATTTAGGGTATTGGCCTATAGGATTTACTTCAAAACCTAGCATGGACCGGAAACCACGAAAAATGTTCTTCCTTTTTTTAGTTGGCATTATAAGTGCAAAACTTGATCGAGATGTAGTCTTTGAAGTTTGAATTGGAAAAAAATAGATTAATGATTTAAAATCAAAGTTTTATAAAACATATTGAAGACACCAAAAAACCGCATAACAATATCTTTAGAAGGTAAAACATTCTTAAGTTTAGATGTATAGGGCTACATTCTTTTTCTGTAATGTATGAATGGAATTATGGAAAGCCAAAACAATGTTTTACATTAATCAATGATATGCATATGACATATGTTGTTTAGGAGGTCTTTCACTTATTTCATAATTAACCATTTCAGAGTTTTAATCTTACTACCTTTAACTAGAGCATTTAGAGGGTGGTTTTTGTCTTGGTCTTTGTATATTTGATCCGGGCTTAGTAAGTTATCGAATGTTTGTATGTTTGAGACTTTGAGTTTAGTATATTAGTGTAGACAGGGTTTAAAATTCAACAAAATACTAAATTGTCAGGTGCACTTACATGCAGGGAAGGATGGAATCAAAATACAATAATTCCAAAGGTAAAATTGTACAAGTTATAATTGATAAAATTCATTTGAATTCAAATTTGAGCCCTACAGAATATAAATTATTTTAAGGGATTGCGAGATTCTGGGATTTTTATAAAAAAAACATTGCCCAATGCCAACAACTTTCGTGAAAATGGGTGCAATTAGAATGAATCAAATGTTAACATGAACATTCAAATAGAACATTCTAGGACTGACATTAAGAAGTTTTCAATTTGACCTTCTATGGTTTTTTCTATGTTTTTCCCATTATTTACGTGCAACAAAATATAATTCCATTCTAAATGAGCAATAAACCTTGTTTTTTGAGCATTTGAATGTCATCTCTGGTATTTATTTGTCCTCTAATTGAAACAAGTGTGAACATTAAGTTAGCACTCTTAAACTACCCGCCACCGTAGTCTAATGCCCCATTGAGAGGGAGGACACCTGTCCTGACAAGTCCGAGAGTGCCAAACCACATAAATGAAAAATTCTCCGAACAAGGATTAGAAATGAATTACACTCGGCCAGCACTGTTTTGAATGGCCCGCTCGACGACCTTCCCGTCCTCTTGACGGCCTTCCCGTCTCTCGAAAGTCTTCCCGTCCTCTCGACGGCCTTCCCGTCTCTCGAAAGTCTTCCCGTCCTCTCGACGGCCTTCCCGTCTCTCGAAAGTCTTCCCGTCCTCTCGACGGCCAGTTCGCGGGCTGGACGGCTTGGCTCCCTGAACGGCTAGTCCGCGGGCTGGACAGCCTTCCCGTCCTCAGGCCAAGCAGTCTGCAGGCTGGACGGTCTCCCCCCGTGGACAGCGTTCCCGTCCTCTCGACGTCCAGTCCGCGGGCTGGACGATCTCCACCCTGGACGGCTTTTTCGTCCTCTCGACGGCCAGTCCGCGGGTTGGACGGCTTGTCCCTCTGGACGGCCTCCCCGTCCTCTGGACGCCTTGGACGGCCTTGGACGCTCTGTCCGTCCTCTCGACGGCCTGTCCGTTGACGTGAATGATTGGGGTGGATTGACCCCCTCGCTCGGCCTTACTAGGGGTGCATGTAAAAAAAAGGCCTCTATTTTCGGCCGATCCAGGGCTATTATTGATGTGATTGAACTAATTAGGGGTCTTTATGAATTCATAATTTGCAAAAAAGGAATGGTGCGGAAAACAGGGTCGGCCCGGAGGGCCGAGCGAGGGGGTCAGTTCACCCCGGCCACGTGAAATGGGTATATAAGACTGTTTTTAGGGTACTTTCGCCATAGTCTCTCCTACTCTGACGGTGCTCTCTTGTCTTGGATTGGTTGCAGTCTTTGCTTGCGAGCGCGGGTGCTGGGTAGAGGCTGTTTTGAGGAATAAGGGGGGCGTTTTTTCACTTTGTGGAAGCCGAATTCCTAATTCCTTTCATTTTGTTTATTTGTTACTTGTTATTGTCACAATGGCTGGTCGCGATTTCTCGAAGAGAAAGGTTGATGATTGGTGGACAGGTGTTGGAGATGCACCGGTTATGGACCCGGATGCGGAATCACCAGAGTCCGTTTCAGAGTCCGTAGCTGCAGAAGGGTCTGTAGCTGCTGTGGGGGCGGAGAGTCTTCGAAGGGGAAGAAAAAACAATAAAGGAGGCACAAGGCTACAAATCCAGAGAAGTGGCCAAGCAAGGGTGCAACGCAAAAATTGCATGAAGTGGCGTTGCAATTTTTTGATCAATATTTGATTTTGCAGTTGAACTCAACATACGTCTCACGCGGATTACAGGGAGTGGATAACATTAAACAAAAGTTCCACCACATGTTCTGGACAACAATGAGTGCGGATGATTGGCATGAAGACCGCACGAAAGAATGCTTCGATCATTGGTTGGAGTCACAAGTGCAAACGTATATCTTCAACCTTGCCCAAGTTGCGGAAAAAATAAAAGGTTTTGAGAAGAGTGTAGTGCCCAGACAACAAGCATTGAGTTTGTTGCACAAGAAGGTGTATTGGTGGCATGATGTAGTGCGTGGATTGTCTTCAAGCAATATCCGTTCCGCTCCGTGGTTTCAACGAAGTCAGAAATTGGCCTTTGGTCAACAAGCTGTAGGAGGAGTGGTTTTCCTTGAAAGAGGAGTGGTGGTGGTTCCTTTGTCTGGCCATAGCAAACAAGGGGGGCATGGGAGGGTGCGCAAAGTATGTGTTCAAAATTCAAAACATATTCCCGAGAATATGGAATTAGCTGGGAAGTCAGCCTTGCGCGTGGATGAATTGAAGAAGTCCAGGGAGAAGTTGTCCATCGAGGCATTGGTATGTCCGTGCGAGCATCCAGGGGTCATCAAATTCTTTGCTATAAATGACATGACCATGGAGTGTTATTCGCAATGGTGGAATGGCAGTATTCTCGGCGCCATGTTTACCCTTGATGAGAAGAACCGAGATCCAGATGAAATTGGGGAGTTGGCTTACCATGCAATTCTCCAATCAATGCAAGAAGCCAAACGACTCATGGCATATAGACGCAAGCGCACTGAACTTGCGTGGGCGATGATTTGCATTGTGGATGCAGTGCAACAGTGCTCTGTATTGCACAACGACATCACACCGGAGAACATTATGCTTCATTTTCCGAATGATGATGGAAGAACCGTGTGGATTGATCTATGTGATTGGAAAATGGGTAGCCGCATCAACGAAGAAACCCCTTCTCTTTACCAATTCAATTGTCCAAGGAAGTTTCAGGCAACCCGAGCGCAACGTTGGTGGGTGGCTCCTGAGTTGATGTACTTGATTGGAGAGATAGGAACTTCATCATCTCCCACTCGCAGGGTTAAGCCACCGTGTGTTAGTATACACACGGACGGATACTCCATAGGGAAATTGGCTATGAAGGTATGGAAAAAAGATCGCGGAAATGTAGATATGATTCCGGACCTTACGGCATTTGGTACGTTTCAAACCATGTTGGGTGAATTGTGCAAGGCGGAGCCACTACAACGATGCTTGGTGACTGGAGTCGTACAACGTCTAAGTGGTGCTCCAACATTTTGGATACCACCCATGGATTGCTACCGCGAGGCCTGCAAAGAACAAGACCTTCAAGAAGAACAGGCGTGCAATGAAGATTAGATAATAGTGTATTACCATGTAGTTGCAAAATTAGTGTTTACTTAGTACATGCGGTTATTATAGTATGGGCTTGAGGACATCTATAGCAATGTAGCACACTTTGTGGCTTCAATGCATTTTGTACTCATTTTGGTTTATATAAAGTTATAAACGTATTTTACCTAAACATTGAGTTGTAAAAAAAATTTTGTCTTCCCTAACTTTATCATTTAAATTGCGTGTAAACACACATCTTATATCTTTAGTACTAAAAACTTTGAATTGTATATCACTACAAGAAATTTCAATTAGTTTTGTGCAAAATTGTAATTGTCAACATTTTTGTTGCACTTCATGCCATAAATAAGTAAAAATAGAAAAAACAATTCAAGAGATTCTAAATTTTTAGTTTTTTACAAGAGGTACAAATACCAATAGAGATTTCTAGTCAGAAAAATTTTCAATTGTTTATTTAATTTTTCATGCCCAAAACTAGTAAACAACCACAAAGAAAAGCTTGAAGTTAAATTTGACTATCAAACCAAATTTATATTTTTATTGAAAATCAGCATAATATTTTAATATTTTTCAACATACGTAAGAATTCATTTTCTATTTATGCTTTTTTTTTCCAGAAAATTCAATGGAAAATTGATTTTATTGTGATTTTATAAAGCTAAACGTGGAAATCAAATTTTATCAATTATAATATGTATGAGAATAATCTGAAACTGGGGCCATAAATGAATGAATGAACACAAAACATAGTTTTATAATTTTAATTTTAATGAAATTTGAAAAAAAGAAAATATACATGAAAAAAACACCACACTGTGTTATTTGGATTGCAAACATAGTTTCCAATTGCAATAATTCTTTCAAATTTTGACCTCGATTCTTGAATATTCAAAAAAATAATTCAAAAACAATAGTGCCGCGAAGGCCCAATTTTCCATAAATCACACTCAGTGAAAGTTAATCTGAAATTGCAAAGCCCGCATTCAGAAAACTAGTTTTTCCAAGTTTGAATGCTAATATCTTTCAATCTATTCGGTCAAACGTCATGAAATTTTTACCACGTGATAAAAAACATGTGAAGTATAAGATCTTACAGTTAGATGTTGTAAAAAACATTTTTTCCGTATATTGAGGCAAATGCAAGCGAAAAGACAGTTTTGCGTTTTTTTTTGTGTAATGACTTTGGGACTTTAGGGGTAAATAGTTCCATGAGAATGAAAGGAACAAAAGTCATATTTCATATTAATGCTGATTTCAATATGCAAGGTATTGAGCTGCTAAAACCATTGCATTTGAAAACATGAAGACCCTATTGTCTTTTCAAAAACATTCAACGTCTTCCATGCCTAAGAATGCGCATAGAAGTATTTGCATTTGCTTCTTGTACTATTGGTTTACTACCACCAATTTCTTCGAGTGGACCTTGTCGAGGCACCAGCCCCCTGTAATCACTACTTCCTGGAACCTCACCATCTTCACCTATAGTACCACCGATGGATTCACCATCATCATTGGATGGTGCACTACCACTTTCGCTGGAGGCCTCGGAATTGCGGTTTCGTTGTGGTCGAGCTATAGAAGACAACGTCCGAAGAGGTCGTTGGCCCATTGCGTCCATAATGCCATCTGTATTGGGTCCTCCTGTTTGAACTTCTCTTGAAAATGGTTGGGAAGCCGCTTCTTCCTTCCTCAGCCTTCTACGTGTTCTACTACTCACACATTCACTAGTAGTACCTTGTGGTCGTGGACGCTTCCCTCGATTATTGGCATGTACAGGTGGCCGCAATGAAGTCGTATTTCTAGTTACACGCTGTGACACCATACCAGCCAATCGTGTACCTATCGACGAAGTTGGTTCGTGTGGACGGACATCGGAATTAGACGGCCTTGATGAACTTTGGATTTGTAGATTTTCCAATATTGACATTTGCCTTTGTGCAACCGAGACTCGATTTGGATGTGCCATATGTGCTTCTCCACCTTGAGGGGGCCCTTCACTGCGGGTGGTCCTCATGGGCAATGACGGTAGTACTACTACGTCTTCTTCACGTCCTCTTTGAACGTCAATACCATCTCTTTCTATTGTGGCATCAACTTGTACATCCATAGGGTCTGGACTTAGTGGTCTCGGTGCCACAACATCCTCATTTGTATTGCCCCCACTTGGCCCAGCATTCCACATTTGTGGCATTCGTGGTGGACTTCCTTGATGTCCCTCGTATACATTGTCGTCGTTATCCCCCTCTTCAAAGTCAAATACAGATGCATCAATTAGAAGACGAACTCCTCCCGCCCCACGAAATCTATCAAACAGTGGCTCATCGTCGTCATTGGAACTATCATCTGAATCGTCATCATTGGGATCAGAGAGAACCGAACCACGGTCTAGACCATCAGATTCATCTGCCATGGAATCCTCTGACATCATGTTTTCAGTATACCACCTTGTCGGATTTGCTGCAGCCTTTTCTTTAAGAATCTTGGAATTGGTATAAATGTAAACCAATTCCTCAGCACGCTCTGATATCAATCTATTGCGTGATTTGTTATGGACAAACGAATACATACTCCAATTGCGTTCACAGGACGATGCAGAACACACTTGCGCGAGGATCTTTCTGGCAATCGGTGCAAGTGTACGAGCATCGGCTCCGAGAAGGTCCCACCATTCGTGAGGTTGCAAATTCAAGGCGTTTACATCAGGAAGTCCACCAAAAATGCCTCGCCGATCTCTAAATGCTTGGTACTCAGACAAAGCTGAAGCAAATGCTTGATCTCCAACAGCCAATTTGCGCAAAACTCTCAGTATGGCTTCTCTTGCCTCATTATCTAATCATCCATTAGCATGACTTCGTCAAGTAAAAAGGGATTCAATAGAGCCCCAGCGTAATGCAAATCTATCCTGAACATGTCCCAGCGCTTTTAGAAATCATCGATGGCGGAAATTGCATATCTCCGTTCTAATGAAAATGGTGGATCCTCCAAAGATAAAACATTTTTTTCCACCTTTTTCATCACAAGCCATGCCTTGTCTAAGCACGGGTGCTTGCCATCAAACTTTCGAAGAGCAATCAACACGGGCTCCACTATGTGCACAAAATTCAAACATTTCCTCCAAAATTCATCCGTTCGCACATATCGTCGCACATCGTTAGCTTTTCTTTGCTTTTGATTGGATGCCAATCTCCGCGTGTACTCATTCCACTGCGGATCGTGGACTGTCGATTCTATCGCTTCCCTCACCTCCACCAAACGTTCGATCATGAGGAACATGGTAGCAAAGCGTATTTGAACGGGATTTTTCAAAACGTGATTAGGAGAATGTCGTCGAAAGATTGCAAGTGGCATGTGATGCGTTCGAATGTATTTCACAATTGACTTGGCTTTCTTGACCATACTTGTAATCCAATCTTGTTTTCCCCAATCTTCAAGTAGAAGGTCAAGTGCATGTGCTGAACACCCTTGAAAATATATGTGTGGAAATCTACGAAGTAACAGAGCGCCAGCGGCCAACATGTTTGCTGCATTGTCTGTACAAACTTGTACCACGTTCTGTGCCCCTACCTCGTCAATGTAATCACCCATGCAATTAGCCACGTAAGTAGCATCTTTGCATTTGCCTGTTGTGTTTATCGATCCAAGAAAAACCTCTCCACTTATGCATGCCAACATGACATTCATCAATGGTTGATGTGTAACGTTGTCCCATCCATCAGAGCATATTGTAATGCCATATTTGTGGATTGGTGCCCTCGTCTTCTCTGCTACAATTGCTGCCACTTCGTCTTTTGTAGATTTTATGAGCTTTGTACGAAGTGCATGGTATGCTGGAGGTTTGTAGCCAACTCTTGATTCCGATGTTGATTTCACTGCATCCAGAAAAGCAGGATGCCTCACTACATTGAATGGTATATTGGCTTCATAGAAAAACTTAGCCCACTTCTTGTCAAGTACTTGCTTGTTTGATGCGTTCAGTCCTTCTTGTAGAGATAGTTGCCTCATCGATCGACTGTGGGTCAAACTAGGGTTGGGCGCCTCCGATGATCGTACTTGAGAGCTTTGCCCCCCAGTGTTTTCTCCTCCATCGTTTGCTGAGATTGAAGCATCATGTTGTTGCTCACCACGTACTACACTTGGTAGTATCGTTGATGGTGATGTCACTTCCACGTCGCGTCCAGTTCCATGCGAAGTGTCCGTAGGTATATGTCCTCCACAATTAAAAAACATTACCTTTACGGCTGCATTGACTTTAGTGCATGCTCTCACTCCAAGGAGGGTGTCATTTCATCTATATCCCAAATGGAAAAGCAACCGATCCTTTTGATAGCTTAGCAAAGCTTCGCAAAACTTGCAAACAACTTTTCCATCTGGCCGTAGTGTGTACCAAGGTTTCCACTGTGATCTTCCTCCACCCATTGCTCTTATCTGTCCTCCTTTACCTGCCCCTGCACCAAAAAAAAGATTAGTACTCTGTTTGAAATGTGATGTGGAAACAACACTTGTTGCTCTCACAACAAGTGCCACCACAACACACTCTTCTTGGACTTCACTCTACCGCAATGGTTGTACTCCAACCAAGTCATGAAAGGCAAAATCAGCAAGGGAAAGTAATCTTGAATAGGCAGAAGTCCTTAATATACACCTTGAAGCCCTCCCTAAAACCCTAAACCCTAAACCCAGCTAGACGGAGTGACGGCTGATGGGGTGGACCCTAAACCCGCAGCCTTGCCAACGAAACCGTCCAAGCGGCGACTGTCCCGTCCTGTGATATTCCGGTCCAAGGAACGGGACGGTTTCCCGTCTAGAGGACGGAGAGGCCGTCCAAGGGACGGATTACCGTCCTGGAGACGAGAATTCCGTCCAGAGACGGGCTCTCCGTCCAGGGGACGGCTTACCGTCCAGCGACGGAGTCTCCGTCCAGAGGACAGCTTACCGTCCAGCGGACGGACTCTTCGTCCATAGACGGGCTCTCCGTCCAAGAGATGGATGTCCATTTGGCAACGGAGTCACCGTCCAGGAGACGGCCAAACGCCGTCGTAGAATAGACAGACTTCATCCGCGCTCCGGATGGTCCCGTCAGTATCGGCGACGGGCTGTGACGCGTCAGGACGGACGCATCATAACATCCGGACGTGAAAAGCCCACGTCACGTCCGGATAGACAACCCTGAAAGGAGGAGAGTGAATCCGAATCCAGATCCAAATCCAAGTCCCAACTCGACTTGGAAGAGGAAGAGGAATCTGACTTGGCCTTGATTTCTCCGTCCAGCTTTAAGGGGAAGACTTCAGCTAAGGGTAAGACAACTAAGCCTTCAACCAGTTGAACACAATCACTAAGAAAGGGCGTCTCCAAAACCGAGGGACCTTCTCCAAAGAAAGGTAGAAAGTAGAAGTAGAACTATGAGTTCTTAGGATAAGCCTAGGAATAGTAGGCGGAAAGTACAATAAAGTAAAGTAGAATTTAGTTCAGTTAAGTGAAGGAAAGTTAAAGCTTTTGAGTGTTAGAAAGTTAGTTGACAACTACTTTTTGAGATGCATGCACCTAGACGTGAGTTTCTATGATTTTAGGATCTAAAGATCCACCTTTTGCAGATTGTCTTGTAGTTAGACAGTTAGTTTGGAAGGATAAGGAATGATCCTAGTCCTCTCTTTTTTTATCCTTGGGCCTTTTAGGATTCCTTGGGATTAGTATTTAAGGGTTGGAAATTAGTTTCAACTCCGGGGCGTTTTCATATTCTTGTTTTCATATTCATCTTGCAAAGAAAGCTAGGATTTCTACTTCATTGAGTACTGGTCTGAAAAGTCTTGGTCTTGTATGAGGGGTTAGGCGGTGCTTTGACCATTGTTAGATCTAGTGGCTTGGTGGTGGGAAACTTGAGAGGAGAAGCTACCCCCGGATTCTGTCTAGATCCGGTTTTAGGAGTATTGGAATCTGGTTGATAAACCTTTGTGTAGTGGGAGGAAATTCTTATTGTTGAAGTTTCTTAAGTGTCTTCTGAGTGGGATAGCCTTTCTTAGGTTAGGTAAGTTCTTTAGGTAGGAGAGCGAGCGCTAGCCGACGTCAGATGAGGTCCTATTGAATCCGGAAGAGAGGAACATGAAGATAGTCTGGATCTCCTAGTTAGCAAAGTACCAAGTCTGGCTTTTGGTATCGGGTTCGGATAGGTCCGTCGTTGTAGTAAGGAGGAATGTGGAGGTTTCATGAGTGACCTACTAGTGGGGAGTGATGTCCAGATCAGTTGTGAGGAAGAATCCGCATTTGAGATTTGTTAGCTTGTGTGTTTTGTGTTTTCTCTAAGTGGAACTTCAGTCACTATAATCTATTGAAGGGTAGGGTATACGTTCCCTTCCTTAACCCCAAGAGTGGAACCCTCTGATATAGAGGTTAAACTATTGCATTGGTTACTTGGTTTATTGGATCCGGATCCGGGAAAGGCACATGATAACGACACTCTTTCCAGTTCCGCATCTATTAGATTGGATACTAAAGTATTGGATGGTACTAGACACTGATACTTATTTATAAACCTACTTTATGTGGGTTTGATACATGAAGAGTATGTGAGTTGAAAGGGAAGAAGGTTTAGAGGATACAGATAGGGAAATACAATTCCTAGTTTACAGTTCCGTATTCTTTTTGCCTTGGATTTTGGTTGCTTCCCGTATTGAGAATTCCGGAAGATTGAAGAAACTATGAATTAAAATCCTGTGGGAACGATACACGAGTCATCTTAGGTGTTTTACGCAAGTTTTACGTCTAAAGGTAGGATTTGTGCTTTCTTGTGCTATGACATACACGCTATTGTAGAATGGAGGTTCTTTAATTTTTTTTTAGCGAAGTACAACTCAAACGTGAGTGAATCATTGGAGGTGGATGACATCACGAGACAACATGATACAAGTTTGATGCAAGAAGAACTCGGTTGGGTTGCAACTTATTGCAGAAATTGCGTGAACTTGGCTTTATCATTGCTTGACACAGTGGGAAAATGCCATGAAGCACAATATTTACACAATGACATTACTCCATCCAACGTTTTGCTCCATTTTGATGAATGAAAACTTGAAAAGAGAACACAGTGTACATAGGGATTTGCGACTGGAGGCTTTCTGGTCAACTTGTAGAGAAGGAACCATCAAGGTATGGTTATCAAACCATGGAGGAGCTCGTACGGGAGAAAAATCAACAAAAACATGCAACCCTCGAATTGTTCTACATATACGGAGAGAAGGGGTCACAGACCTCGCTTGAAATCATGCAAAAAAAGAAGATGTATTCCATAGCTGCTGATGCATATGCAACGGGGTGGATAGCATATCAAATTTGGAAAGAAGAATGGGATTCCAAGTATTTTACGACAAAAATTCAGAGCAGTATCAGAATTTGTGGACTAAGTTGCTGAGCCTCCAGAAAGTAGATGTAGGCGAGAGGGCGTCTGTGCCTGACGTTCTAGACACTTTGAGGAAGGCACCTCACTGTTGGACTATGCCTGATTGTTGTTATCGTCTATAGTGTATAGTTTGTTTGAAAGAACCGTAGCCCGTAGCTTGTAAGATGCAGGAAGGAATGATTTTGAAATATATAATACTCTTCAATATGAAAATGAAGTGAATTCCTAACTATTTTAATTCACCAAGCTTCCGACAGAAAGCGGGTCTGAATGAGGCAGTGAGTGAGTGAGCAAGCCAAGAAGGGCCCCCTTACCTTTACTTTGAAATTCACAATGGAAAAAAATATGGTTTGATTGAACAAGGGCCTCCTTTCATTCCCCAAAAAATTACTTGAATTTGTGTCTAATTTAAAAAAATGTGGTTCGCGTGAACAAGGGTCCCCCCTTGTTAGAAGTTATTACTTATTACTTATAAATTCAAAAGGAATTATCATCTTTCTGCCTACAATGGAAAAAAATATGGTTCAATTGAACGAGGGCCCCTTTAGTGCTCGTTAATGGCGAATGATTAAATTCATTCGCTTACAACTTACAAGGAATAAAAATACAAGTCCACGGAGCAAAGTTTGTCCTCTTTACTTTTAAATTTACAAAAAATTAGTTTTTCAGCACATTGTGCGACTAGATGTTTTGACTTTGAACATTTTAAACTTTAAATTTTTGCACTAATAATTTTTGAGCTTTGTGGGCGCAAGATTACCCACCCTTGGTAATCGGGCAAACACCGACCAGGTTCTATGCCTTTATCTACCTTTTTAATATATGGGGGTATTATGAGCGCGGTTCACTGTGCCTTCCAAGCAATGGATCTTTTTTGCTAACGTTTCCTAAGTGTCATGGATGGCAGCAAAACTACTAGAAATGCATGGGTAATTAACAAGCTAACTACAATGGCCAGAATCAATGGAAAGTCCTAACTCTCTAGCTATCTACCCTATGTCTAGAGTTGGCTGGGTAATTGGCGTCATTTCTAACGTCCCTAACTACGTGAAAAGGGAACCCTCATGTTCCTTCTACGAACCTCTAATACTACTTCTCTCGGAAGTTCCAATTCTACAAGCTAATCCTAAGCTTAGCTTTTATTCTAATTTCTAACCTCTGAATGTAACTCTATGTTTTGGCTTTTATCCTTGGGGTTGACTCCTAAATTTAACTCTAGTTTTTTACTCCTAAAACTTAACTCTAAATCTTTACTCCTAAATTTAACTTTAGCTTTTTACTCCTAAAATTTAACTCTAAATCTTTACTCCTAAATTTAACTCTAGCTTTTTACTCCTAAAATTAACTTTAGATTTTTGCTCCTAAAATTAACTTCTAGACTTTCACTCCTAAATTAACTCTAAATTTTTACTCCTAAAACTAACTCTACAATTTTAACTTCTATTTCTAATTTTTACCTTTACTTATCACGGTTTACTATTCACGTGAAAAGGGCTAATTTAAGGAAATCAACGCCAATAAGGAGGAAATACCAAGTATTGATTCAAAAACTCACCTCGTCGCTACCGGTGTCGAAAATACGCTCGTCCGCATCCGTGTGCACATCTCCATATTCCATGGTGGTCCTTGGGTTGTGGGAATCTCTCCCAAGCTCACCGCTTATTTTTTGGACAACTAGTACACCCATGTGATCTAACTTCTTCTTTCCTTTCCTCTCCCTTTCTCTTTCCTTTTCTTTCCCTTTCTCTCTTTTGCACTAGTACTATTCTACCTACTCTTTTATGGACGTCTTACAACTATAGATTCGAATCCCAAGTAGGTGTTAATGTCTCTCCTACTCAGTTACACGACCTTGTCTTTGTGTCATCCTAATCCTTCTCCTAATGGTCACTATGAATTCCCAAGATTTTCTTCTTTAAACCCACCTAGCCTAACCTAGGTCACTATTTATCATCTCTCTCCTCCTCTTCTCCTATTTCACCCTTTTTCTCTCTAATCTTCTTCCATTGTGTGTGGGAGTGATGTGGTAGTGAAGATGTGCGTGCAGGTTGCGACACGTGGAGCTTGGACATCGCTCTCTTTTCTTTCTTTCCCCCTTTTATATTTTTGTGGTCGTGTTTTCCCAAGATAAATTTTTGCCTCTAGTTTCCAGATGTGGAAAACCGAATCAAAAGACCAAAAAAAACAAAGCAAAAAGACCAACTAGCTTAGAACTTCCCTCCCCCCTTTTGACTGCTGGACCTCTAGCCCCTGGACTGCTGGCCGGCCCCTTTGCGACCTGCCTAGGGACTCCCGACTTCCGAAGGACACCGACTCAGGGACTCCCGACTCCCCAGGGACCCCAACTCTAGGGACTGTTGGGCCTCCCTTCTAGCTGCTGAACTGGCTGGGGGAGGTCTGGTTGTTCCCTTTTAATTTGAAATTTTCGGTTTTCTTGGGTTTGGAATTAGGCTAGGGGATTTTCTCTCCCAAGATACAAAAAATAATCCAAACAATTAAACTTGGGGAGGGCTAGGTTGCTAAGACTTTGAGGGATAACACGAAAAAAATGGACGTACATAGCTTCGAAACTCGGCTTGCCAAAACTAATTGTCTTGGAAGCCAAACTTTGGACTTCGCTAAAACTTGGATAAAACTAGATCTCTTGGAAGCTAAACTTTGGGTGTTTCCAACAATGTCTTAGAAACTAGACTTTGGAGCTAAAATCTAGGGAGGTTCAAAGCTTTGTCGACCGGCTGGGTTTAACACCAACTGTAGGACTTGTGGCACTCCCAGGTTCAAAGCTTTGCCGTGCGGGACGTTTTTAACACACACTGTAGGATTTGGCTAGATCCTAAATTCAAGGCTTCGCTGTTCGGTGGGGGGGTCCACACAACAAGGTTTTTTTTAGAAGAGGGTAGAATAGACACACGTAAAGAAACACACATGACAAAGCCAAAGCTTCGCCGTCCCGAGGGGGGGTCCACACGACAAAGAAGGTGTTAGAAGAGGATGGAACACGTGAGTAAGAGATCAAACACATTATGACACTTAGAGACACACAACTTCACGTGCTAAAGGCCCCCCAAAGCGGCAGCGCCAAGGTATGGTGGGGGGTTGCTCTAGGGTTAGTGCAATGACACCAAAAGACACTTTAAAACGCACAAGTTAGTTCACAAAGATGCCCAAGGAGACAAAGACTTCTTGAATAACAATAAGAGTATCCACAAACACACCTAAAGTGTGTATACGGCAAGATAGAAGGACCCCCAAGGACCTTCAAAGCTTGAAATACAACAATAAAAGGAGCCAAAAGTGCTCCGAAAACACCGTAGAGGTTTTTGGCTTCAAACTCCAAAATATCCAAAATGATTTGGACCCACGGGCCCAACAACAAAAAATGAAGGGGGGTGTTCTAAAGAGAAAAATGGGGACCTTAAATAGGTTTCCAAGGCCCCACCCCTCCCTCAAGAGTTCTAAGGTAACCTTATCAACTTGGATTTTCATCCTCATCCTCAAAGATTTTCATCCTAATCCTAAAAAACTACTTCTACCATCTATGCTGGACCAACATCCTAACTTTTGGAGATTAACTCCAATCGTCAAATGGATTGCGCCGTTGGATCCAGATTGCCGTGTTTCATCCATAATCCCCCTACCTCCGTATCGAGGCCAAAAAACCATCATAGGCTAATTTAGTTTACAAACCAAATCGTGGTAAAATCCTAGATTTTGGGGGTCTCTTATTTTGAGAAATGTAAATAGCCTAGGGTCTCCGGTAGGTGCGAGAGAGTCGGAAAGGACTCTTGGTTGACTTTGTTTCGCCATCGTATGGTCTTGGAATGCCGGTCAACGCGGCGGGGACCCCGCCACGTGATTAATTCCCAAGGAATCTCGCCGGTTTGGGTACTTGCCTCTATTGGAATGTCGTGAAATTTCACAGAGCGCATTATTAACATAAAACAAGCTAGTCTAATTTTTAGTGAGATTTTTCTGTAACCTGGGTAGTTTCCATGAAATTCCCGTTGGAGGATAGAAGGGTTGACCACCCGGAAAAGGTTCTTCTGCAAGTCGGAAGATGACGGGATTTTTCACGTGACTTCTCAGGGAGTCACATGAAAGACATGTAGGTGCATTTCCGTACCTGGCACGATTGGTCAGTGGAGATGAAACCAGCCATCTCCTTGAATTATCGTTGGTGCGGGAATCTTTTGCTGATAGAGGAATCTTGGCGAATCGATTTCGTCGTTGTACTCCTGGCATGGGATTTACCCTAGGACACCATCCTTGGGCTGTAGATTCCTCCACGGGTCTGGTCTTGCGTCAGTGGCTCTTGCATGCTAACAATTGGGGTTTGGGGAATTCTAAATCTAACTCTAGGACCCGACCTTGTGGCCTTGTTGTGGATCCCTTGGACCGATTTAGCCATTAATTGCCACACTCATGGTGGGATTTAGCCCTTCTGGCCTATGTGACTCGAATCCTCCAACTCTAACCATTTCGTTCTTTCTACCTATTTTAAGGTCAGGTTTGGTGGGATTCTAAGTTTAAACACAAATCTAGACCAAATACTATAATGGGTATGTCACAATCCTATTTTGGTTCTACACTCTTTTTATGGCTTTTTGTATATTTTTCTTAACTTTAAATTGCAAATTTCTAAAAAAATAATTTTGCGAGTCCCAAGTGACAAATTGGGAGCTCACGAGATTTAAATCTTTACAATGGAAAATTGAATTGAGAGTCTAGCAAAAAAAATAAAATTTGAAAAGGCTTCATTTTCATTATTAAAAAAATTGTTAAGTAGAAGTAGGTAGGAGATAGTAGGAAATTCTAAAATATTAATATCTTTTATATGGAATGAAAAGGCATTAATTCCATTGGTGAGATTGTTCTAGCAAAAAACGTCCGCGTCCTGATTACTTCCGTCCGTGCCCTGTTTGATATCCGCGCCCTGTCTGATGTCCGCGCCCCGACACAGTCTCGTCCCCACCCCTACCAGTGACGTCCGCGCCTTGGATCCTACTTGGCAGCCAGGTGGCATCAAAGTGGCAGCCACATCACTTGTTTTTTCAATGGCAAAAAGTCAACTTAGTGTTGACCGCATTGGACGGGCGAACCGGACGTCCGTCCACTATGACAACCCTGGTTAATGGTTCAAAATCCAAGTACAAGGTGATAAATAATCAGGATTAAGGTATTGTCATGCATCTTAACCCTAAATATTGCATACCTTGTACTCTAACCAAATTGTAGGAAAAAAAGCAAGTGTTGAAAATAGTTTAATGACATTTACCATCAAGGATTTTTTTAATGGCAATATGATACACTTAATTCATGGACAATTGGTAAGAATGAAGGATGAAGAGGTTGTTTTTATAGAGAAACCAAAATTTGTCCATGGTGAATCCTCAAAGGGAATGGGATATTTTGAAGAAAGATCACTCATTGTCAAATGCAAGAACTATACTAGTTTAAAGTCAAATTTTAGACCCCATTTAGGCATAGAGGAATATTTTTTTTCACAAAGCTTTGAACTAAAAAAACAACAGAGAATCAATCTAGTTTTCATCTCTAAGCCTCAAACGGATTTTTAGATATAAAAACTAGATTGATTCTACAATTTTTTTTAGTTCAAAGTTTTTTGAAAAAAAAAATCATTACACTATGCCTAAAATGAGATCTAAAATTTGACTTTTAACATAATTCCTACTTTTCACTTAACTATGAGCAGTTGTGCGCTTATTAATCCTAATTTACATATCCCACATAGATTGTTTTAGCTACTACTATAGTAACATCCCACTTATATAAATAACTCTTCTTCTCAACTTCAAATGCTCTCAACTAAGTGGTTTGTAAACTTATTACAAAAGCATCAATGTTTCTATTTTTTTTAGTAACTAGCTTCAAAAGCCACTTTACTTGGCTTAATTTGTTTCATTTGTCAATTAATCATTGTGTAGCCTGATGCCGGTGATTATTAAACATATCTTTGCTACACCCTAATTTTTGAGTTCTGACACCCTTTGCAAAATTCGCACAAGTTGACAATGCATTACGCCTAGATTTGTTAGGCTGCCTATTTTCAACTAATAGATTGATTTGGTCACTTTTTGGCGGCCCTCTTGATGCCTCATTTTCCCTCTAATAAAGACCTTTGGCATCCTGTAGATGACAAACACTAGGGCCTTTTTTGCGTTTTCCTTTCTCAATTTCCCCTCAATAAGCAACAACCCTGTAATTTTTTCTTATGGCAAATTCCTTTGACACAGGGGAAAGTCACAAATTTGTTGCTCACAAAGGGAAAAGTGAGAGAGGGAAACACAAAAATGGCCCTTGTGAGAAGATCAGCCTAGTAGGACAAAATTGCAACTATTCATCCCAGTGTTGTTTTTTTGGGCCTCAAAAGGCCCAAATGCCTCAAAAAAAAATGGGTTGCACCAAGCCTATAGGAAATTTTTGAAGAAAAATTGGATGATAATGCCAAATTGCTCCAAGTTTTTTAAATAAATTGGATGAAATTGCCAATTTTAAATGAAATTCATCCAAATATGTAGATGAAAAGATAGTTTTATTCAAAATATAGATGAATACTAAAATATTTGGCTTTATCATTTTCTCGTATGTTGCCACTTTAGCACTTCTATAAAAACTAAAAAAAAAAAACTGATTCATTCTCAAAATTTGGTTGTGAAAAGGGAAGATCTTCTATAGTTCTTTGACTTTCAATAATTGCTTTTGCTATTTCTTAGGCCAATGATTTATACGGCAATGAAAAGAGATGGTTTCAAGGTCACCCCTCCATCTTTTAAGGGTTAATGCAAGATTATAACTTAACATGCACAATTTTTATCAGTTTCAGCAAGTTGTCGATGAAGAATTCACCATAGGTATATTTTAGTGTTGGGCATCAAAAATAACAATAATTTTTGATAAAATTTTAAATGCCACAAATGTGAGACTTAAGTGTTCAAGGTTCAAGGCTTTAATAATATATTCTCCTATATGAAGTTGACAACTTCCTCATGTACGAAAAGAAAAGCTTCTAAATGTGGTTTGAAAATTCTTCTATGTATTTGATAAAAGTTTTTTATTCATGAAAATACCTATAATTGGACCCTTAGTTCAAGGTTCCCTATGCACATAGCAAAAATATAATGATAGGAAATTTTGGAGAATATATTATCAAAGCTTTGAACCTATTAAAATAACAATATTCTTTGTAGACTGCATGGCCTAAACCGCAAAAGTGCCATCTAGGATTGATATAGATTCTAGACCACATAGTCTAAGCTCTAAAAGTGACATCTAGTTTGATACAAACTTTAAGCTACATAGTCTAAACCATAATATTATATTTTCAAAGTTTGTGGCATGGTGCCATTTTAACAGAATTCTCCATATTTATGTTTAAAAGTTATTTCATGGATAGGACTAGAGCACTCACATGCTTACTAGACTTACTTCTTGTAGGATTAAAAGTACTCCTGTAAAATTTAATCTCTCCCAAATAAAATAAAATAATAATAATAAATCTAGCACAAGCATTTGAAAATTTATAGTCTACTTGTGTCCACACATTGATATGTTTGAACTTTAAAATGGACAGAAATAAACTTAATCTTATTTCAAATATAGAATTCAATATTTAAAATAAACCAAAGAAAAGATATACAATACCAAAGTATTCTAAAATTAAAGTGAAAATCACACAGTTTCTATTTGTTAACCCCTAAATGATGTGGGGGTTTCCAGGAATTCCAGGGAGACATTGTCAAATACTGCAGGGTTTTGGTATGTTATGCAAAAATGAAAATTGAAACTTATTTTGAAACTTCAACTATACAAAAGTGTGGAAAAATTTTACCACAAGGATTGAAAGATTATTACGTGAAAAAAAACACTTTCTTTCATTTCATTCCTACAAAACACTTTGGCCCCTTTTAAAGTAAGATTTTTGTTCTACACAAACTTGAGAATTTTGGTCATTCATAAGTATACTATAATAGGTTCACTCAAAAGAAATTCAAGAAGCAAATATAGAGTCTAGCTTATTCTAAATCCCCTGCTATACAAGGAGGTTAAGTGAATTTGCAATACAATAGTTACTTTTTGATGATTTTTTGTGCAATGAGGAATATTTTATTTGAAATCCAAACGCTGAAAATTTAGAAACAAACACTTAGATTTTGGAATCTATAGAAAAAATTTCAAGAATTTTAACTTCATTGATTGCAAGATAATGGGAGTTGAAGTTAGTAACGTTTGGATGGTTTCAAGAAAAAACATTTTCTTCTAACAAACTTTGACTCCTCTTAGAATAGGGAATGTTGTTGCATGAGCATGGAGCATAGAGCATAGAGCATAGAGTAGGGATTTCAAAAAAAAAAAATTTAAATTTAGAGTTCAGAAAACTGAAAACCTATGACCGTGAGTGTTGAGGACCTAAACCCGTGCAAGAAATAGGTGCATTCAATCTAAATGGATGTCAAGCCAATCATAATTCAATTAATATAATTTGACTCTTTGAGTCTTTTAGATGTCGCATATTTTACTTTCATATTAAACTTGTCACACAATAAAAGTACAAATAATACAATTTTTTGAATTATAATTTATAAATCAATGAAATAAAAACAAGCATTGACCATATGATTCTTTTTACTAAAGCCTAAATAGATAAATCCACACAAATCATGGCCTCTGTTGTGCTATTTTTCATAAAGAATAGATCCATTTGCTATTATGACACCTGAAGACTAAAATTTAGTAGATGAAGACAAAAGCAAAGAATCCATAGATTTGTCAACACTATGTGCTAATAGCATGTATAGCAACAAATATTAAACGCATATCCTTAAATGAGGTTGTTTGATTTGTTTTATTTGCTTTGTTTGTTAAGATGAGATCTTTAGAACTATGCGTCCCTTGGTTGTATTCTTGGTACTATGAGAAAGCTCTCTACAATGAAGAATGCAACGGATTTGTTTTGTGACATTCTAATTGACAACAAAAAAGATATTGAATTTCAAAATTTATATGAATTAGAAAATTAGAAAATCTTTTATTTTTACTTTATAGCAATGTGGCAGTGGCACAATTCGCACAAAGCTATATAAATATAGTTTGAAATAGAACTTGTGTAATATACAAATAATTAAAAGTCAACTATTAAAATCAAGTATATTTTTAAAGGTTTCCTAAGTAAGTAGTTCATTTGGTTCTTTATATTGCAATTGCATTTTTTAATCAAAAGCTTGTTGAATTATTTAAATATTTGCATTCCTTATGTTTTGATACAATGCATCGGGCCATGAATCAAGTTTCTCTTTACTCAATCATTCTCACTCAATGGGTTGCATAATAAAAAAGAGCAATTGACACGGCAACATACTAATGAAGTTTCAAAAACAACAACTCAACCACCTATTTAAAAACAAGGTTCATGCAACATGCCTTTTATATTCTTATGTGACTTATAGTATTGTATAAAAAAAGTGATTTTATGAATTTAAATAACATGGATCCTAGTTAAGTTGTGATCCTGGTTTTAACTTATTGTGAATGGATATTTCCTAAGCATAAAACATGTGACTACTTAAATGGATGTAGTTCACATTTAGAGATACTTAAGCATCAAATGTTAGGTAAGTTCAATCTTTTGTATCATGTACACATTAATAATGCTATTATGTAATGACTTGGCATTCATTATAGACAAAATTATATAATTGCAATTGTTTAGCTAGGATGTAGATTTGGATTAAATATAACTAATTTTTGTTCAATCATCAATCACCTTTATTTTTGTCCACTATTAAATCATTGGCCATGTTAATTGATTGAATATGGTCTTTTCTTGAAGTTGAAGGTGAAGTATAATGGAAATTATCAATGGAAATTCAAGAATTATTGCAATTAAAAAAGTAAGACTATTTTGAAGCCTAAAGCATTTGTTAACTACAATATACAAGTCCTTGAAGCAATAAAAAAATTTACATTTAAAAAACCAACTAGAATCATCTTGCATATTCAAAATCCATTTCAATATCAAGAAGGTCAAATGTAAGGGTGACAATGCCTAAATTTTATAAATAGATATCTTTGTATTTAACTAGATTTTGGCAAAGTAATTGTTCCATCATGCTCAAATATAAAAATTAGTTGTAGTCAGAGGGTTAGATACCAAAATCTAATTACAATAAAGCAATATCTATTTTTTTAAATTTGGATCTTGTCACCTCAAACATTGAAATGTCTAGAAGATATTCTAAATTTTTTTGGAGATGTTTGTTGAAAGATGACATGAATATGTAAGATTTCTAAATATTTGTGCAATCATATTTTAAAAATTCATCAATAATGTTTTCCAATTAATTATTATATTAAAAAAAAAATTAAAAAAAATTAAATTAAATTAAATTACTCTCCAAAAATGAAGTTTTTGTTTTTTGAAACTAAGAACTCGTATGCTTAGTTGGAATTGCGTAAGAATTGAATGTTACTTATGCGAGACAAAAAAATGCCAATTGTATACTAGATTATGCAAAATTCCTTGAATGGCTAGCACACTATACATTTTGTAAGATTACTGGACTCTACTATACCAACTACATTTATGGTACTCAAGCTCCATCTCAAGTGATGGATCCAAACACTCTTTCATGAATTTAATTTGTACATAAAAATATATTATCTTTTAGATGTTGTCATTGGTACTCATTGCACTCTACTTTACACCAATAAGTATCCTTAACAAGTGGTGTTCAACTATCAATATATTATTCAAAATTATAAATTAATAATAATAATAATTTCATTTTTTCTTTGCATGTTTAATATCTTGACATAATACTAATTGCTATTGTCAAGTCTCCTAAGATATTTCAAGTACTATTGACTAAATAAAACTAATTTTTTAATATATAATAATGTCACACCTATATGATTATATCTTTATATCACTATAAACCTCTAATATTTATTACTTTAATCATCTTTTTCTCTAATTTTTATGCAATTCCTTGTAATTAATTTGTCAACAAATATCTTTGGAGCTTTCAATTCTCCAAAAATATTTCCAAAAAAATTTGTATAAGATTTTCTTAGATTTAATTTTCAGATACAACCCTTAAAACTCAAAATGCAATTGCAAAAATCAATTTTTCTTTTCAACTTTTTATATGATATATATATACATACATGTGTGTGTGTGTCTAATTATGATTAATGCTCTAAGAATTGCAACAGTCAACAGCTAACTAGCTCATCAGAGACCTAGTTGGTGTTGGCAATGTCTACATAGGGACCAAGCTACAACTTTAAAAAAAAAGGATATGGTATTTTTGTTTTTTAAATGCTTGTTAAAATTACAATTGCATCAAAGATCTATAAAAATAGTGTTAGCTTCAATGAGGTCTCTAGGGATCTTTGAATACAAATGCAATTTAAAAAAAAAAAATTGCACCCAAGGGCCCCCTAAAAATATTGTTGATACCGACAAGGTCTCTAAGGTATCCAAGTCTAAGTGCAATTAAAATAAATATATTAATTAATTTAATTGCAGCTGCACTTGGAGTATCCTAGAGACCTTGTCGGCACCAATGGGATCTCTAGAGGGTCCTAGGTGCAACTACAATTCTTTAAAAAAGTCTTTCTAATAGTTAGTTTTCAAGATTGTTTAGTTTTTTTTGTAGAATTATTGCCCAACCTTTAGGACCTTGAGGTGCCTTGTTTTTTTCTTTTTTGAAATAGACGATGAGATGTTGGATAAAAAAAGAATACAATTTAATCTAATTCTCTAAAAAGGACTACTAGATTGAAGGTAGTAAGAGAGAGTTTCGCCAAGAGGTGCAAAGCTCACTAGCATAGAATATCCTATTTAAACACCAAATATTGTTAATTTTGGTTTGAATGATGGCATGACAGTCATCACCACACTCATTAATGAAGCTAAGAATATAATTTTTCCTAATTGATCTCAC
This sequence comes from Antitrichia curtipendula, assembly GCA_951230915.1. NCBI lineage: Eukaryota > Viridiplantae > Streptophyta > Bryopsida > Hypnales > Leucodontaceae > Antitrichia > Antitrichia curtipendula. The sequence goes on along the minus strand of OX579642.1, from coordinate 1,233,325 downwards.
ATTAGATGATTTGAGGGGGGAGGGCTGGAGGGTTGTTTCAGGCCTGTTCCCGGCGCTGTTCCCTTGGCAGCAAAAGAACAGCCACTATCAGAAGAAAAATTTGAAAAAAAAAAAAAAAAAAAATTCGTAAAATCTTTAAATGGAAAAACAAGATGAACAATTTTTTTAATTTTTTCTGTATGACGTGGTAGTCGCTCGGCCACGTCACGCAGTTGCTGCGGCACAGTTCCAGACAGTTTCAAAATCTGGGAACCCTGGGGAACTTGCAGCCTTGCACAGGGGCTGAAAAACATGTAATGAAATTGTGTTTCTAAGCAAAGTGGCAGAGTCTAATAGAGTTGATAGTTTCACCAATGATGAATAATTTGCATCTAGTACACCAAATTTGCCATAATATAGTAGCTCTTAAAACAGTGCAAGTTACATTTAAAACATGAATGTAGGGTGAATACTTATGTACCAACATCGTCATACTTTCAAGGAATAATGCAAGTGAGAAGTTCCTTTTAGGAAAGGGTAAGTGTTGTTTTGAAGTAAATAAATAAATAAAACACAAAACAAGCTATTGTTTTTGAAAGTTGTAATTGTTGTCAAGGACTCATAAGGATGATGTTACTTTCAACAATAATCCTACAAGACCTAAGCTACAGCTGCAAGTTTTAGAAACATACATAACTTTTTTTAACGATTTTGATTATTTTCAAAAATTGTTGTAGGACTATTGGCCTTTTTGGAATCCTATTGGTATTGATAAGCTTTCCACTATCACAAATTTCCACAACAAGTTTTAAAATTTTAAAATTTTGATATTTATATACATATATATGAATATTTATTTAAAAAAAACACCAATTGAAGGATTTCAAATTTTGTAGGGACCTTGTCAACATTGACAAGTTTTCTTTGAAGCTTAGGTCTATCATTAATATGGGGCACTCTTCTTTTCTTGAAAGGTTGGGGAGAAGCAATTTTATTTTAAAATTATTTTAAATTTTAATTACATCTTAATTATTTAATACATATCAATGAATTTTTTTGAGTCTCAAGTTCAAGTTCAAGTAAGACTTTAGACTGCCAAAAGAGAAAAAAATACATTCCAATGATTGTGGAAGTTCATTTGGATGAAACATGCCATTTTAAAAAAACCATTGCCACTGGACAAAGTTATATTAGTGCTCTAGTTACAAAAATATTCAAGTATTACATAACTTGAAAAAAAAATAACAATTGAATATGGAAACCCTACAAGAATAGGTCGTGCTAGTCCGCCCAAATAGGTCTGTTGTACATCCCTAAATTCTATTGTAGTTCTTGCCTTTGTGCTTGTTCACATTAAACAACACAAATTGTAAGTGTCTTTTTGAACGTTTTATCATTTATAAATATGAAAATATCATTGTAGAAAGTGACTGACAGTGATATACTTTAAGTTCAAGTATATCATTAAAAACAAGATGGTTATCTAGTAAAAAATCTTAAAATATTCTAAAGGGCACATTTCAAAAGATAAAGCTACAATTACACATATAACTTATAGAAGTCCCATGGAAGACACTAAGAAATCACAGTTGAAATAACATATTGTACCAAGTACATTTTCAAAGTCTACAATTCATATTTCGTTAAGAACCAAAATGAACAATAATCCAAGATTAGAATCAATAATCATATAGACTTTCATCCAAAGAGAAAAGAAAAACATCATTTATCTAATTTTTTTAATGAAAAACAATACAATAAAAAACAAAGAACAAAGAACAAATTTAAAAAAAAATAACAATCAATTGCATTTTTTTTGTAAATATTAGTTCATTAAATTTCAGATATAATTAAAATTAAGAAGCCTAGATCCAATGTATGATTTTTTTGCCATTAAAGAGCACAATACTTCAAAAATTGACAAAAACTATAGTTTTTATGACAGAATTGTAATTCCAATTACGTTTGATTAGTGAATTAAGCCCACACTCCTAAAAAAATTTCAAATGATGACGTTTAAAAAAAACATCCATACATGTCATCCATTAGGAATTCGCTATAACATATTCAAATTTGTTCAATTATATTAACAAGTTTATATTTGCTTATAACCTTAAAAAACAATTTTTATTTTTTGGAATTGTTTCTTTTTGGTATTGGTCCCTGTTGTAGCACAAGAAAGCACTAATCCTCTTGTTGGTGTTAAAAACTAACTAAAACACCATTCAAATGACTCGTGTATTGTTCCACAGAGATTTAGTTTGTAGTTCCTAAGAAGATGACCGGAACAGGATACAGAAATCAACTTCAACTCTCTCACACACACATATAGGATAAAGAAGTGGAAGTACTAGACTTACATCCTGACTTACTTCTAATCCTTTCTTACTACAATACTATAATTTTGTATTTATCTGCCAACCCAAAAAGAGAGTCTAAACCCTGTACTTCTTCCGGTTTTGGTTCCAGTAATTAAAGTAATTAATTTAGAAGTTTAGCCTCTATATCAGAGGCGTCCGCTATTTGGAATTAAGGAAGGATGCGTTGAACCCTACCTTTCTAGAGATTAAAGTGACTGAAGTTTCACTTAAAAATAATAACAATAAGACAAAGAAAATAGGATGCAAGTATTTCTTCACAATAGATCGGAAACTAATCCAAACTAGTAGGTCACACAAAAAAACCCTACAATCCCAACTTACTACAACAAAAGACCTATCCAATTTGAGTTCTTTAAGCCGAGATTGGTAACCGGATAACTAGGCGACTTCTATCCCTTTGCTCACCACCACTATCACAACACGAAAACTCTTACTTCATATAGATAGAGTAGAATAGATGTAATAGAGTAGTAATTTTTCAAATTTGTGTGTAAGATACAATGGTTTTAGTCCGAAATAGACGTAAGTTTGCAATATGGATCCTTTCGAAAAGAAGAATCTGATCCAATTACGGATCTAGTATCCGAAAGCAAACCAAAACGCCGCCACCTACGATCTAGGGATTTGGCCTACGAGGCTAGAGTATGAGTCTCGGGAACAAAACCCTAATTCAGTTCTCATTCGGGAACTGGCGGGGGCGCATCGGGTACTTAAGGGCCACCACCATTTCATTTCTCCTCCCTTTGAGTTTTTTTGAACTCCTTCGCACGTTGATAGTTGAGAGAAAGTGTAGTGAGATAGTGATCGTGACACGGTTAGAGAGAGGTGAGGACCGGACTTAGTGAGCCGGATTAGTTGAATCTTGTCGGTATCCGATGGCGGAAAGTAGTGTCCCGATATCCGCCAAGGCGTCGGTTACAGTCCAAATGGTCTGTCCGACCATACCCAATGAGCCGGCCGCCCGCCAAGAGTTAGAAGAGGATCTCAGACAATTTGGGTGTGTAGGATTGTTAGAGAGGCCATGGAACCTGAGGAGTGACAATCTCATTCAGGAGCTGATTGATGGAACGCCAAATCAATACGAGCTGATTGTGAGGGGACAGAGCAAGGGTTGAACGGAAGACGTCTAGGTGGAGGTATACTCGTTTTGAAAGTTCGGAGACGGATTGGCCTTGTACATAGATAAATACGCCACCGAGAAATTCTGGAATCCGCCCAACTCGAAGAAAGGATACGCCATTAACGATTGTATAGACGCAAGGCATAGATGGGTACTAGAATTCATGATCTTGATTTTGTATCTGGAAAAGCCTAGCCGGATTACAATCACGGTGGCCAACACCATTTTCGGAGCGATGGAAGAAAGAGTAATACACTGGGGGGAAGGTCATTGCAGCGATGGTAGTAAAATTGGCTGATCATGTGGCTAAAAGCAAGTACAACCCGATCAGCTTGTATTTGTTTCACCTGTACCACCATAGAGATGTTTTGACGTTGGAGGAGGCGCTCGTTTACAACACCAGATGTGAGCTCCTCAAGTACAATCTGATGGACAAGGTGCAAGAAGAAGATCTGGTATCCGAAGAGGAGGAGGATCCAGAAGAAGACCGACTCAAGCGCAGAGGCACAAAGCGGAAGTCATTGGATCCGACGTCACAAGGAAAGCAACCCGAGGTGGATCCGGTGGAGTCAGGCGAGGTTCCGGAAGAAGAGAAGCCGCCCGGCCAAGAGTTCTTCAATATTGGATTCCAGTGGATGGGGCAAGCGCGGCTCTTGCACCAGAAGGCGATTAGGTTTGTCAAGGAGATTGCGGACGAGCTAAAGGTGCCATCGGAGGAAATCTTGGAAGAAATCAGATGCAGGCCAAATCCGGAAGTCATCCGGTAGAAGGATGAGCGGATCCGGATCCTTAAGAAGAACCAGGACGAGCTCCAAGCTTGAACGAATTGGACGGAAGAGGAGTGTTCATTGGCAAAGTGGAATGAGAAGGACGCTTTCCACGTGGTTCGGAGCCTGCAGTCCCTCATCACGTAGTCGGCCGAGTTGGTGAACAAGGCCAGCCTCTACGACATGCAATTGGTGGCGGATGGGCATGTAACTGGATCGAAGGTGGTCATGATCCTGATGGATTTCCAAGCACAGATGGAGAGGGTGCTGAAGGAGATGCAAGCCTTGGTGGCACAAGTCAATTTGGACCGGGCCATGGACTTTTCCACGTTTCCGGATCTGAATCTGTCCACCAACCCATATCTTCAGACTCCGGTCAAATCGATGGTGGGAATTCCAATCTGTTCACAATCGGAGGGATTTGGATCCCTATTGAAGCCGCATGAAGGTCCTCATGGGTGGCTGACGTTGTGAAATCAGACTTCAATACAAATTCTGGCTCAGGAGCAAAGTCTTTTGGTTTAGCCGGAGGCCTCCAATCAGACCTGGATCAGGTCATCCAAGTTAGTGGACCCGACCAAGTTAACAATCTCGAGTAATCTTCTCGAGCAATTGGAGGCTATGGCAAATCCGGCCCGGACCAATCCGGAGGACTTCGCGCATACGCAAGCGGGAGCTACACCAGAACATCCTTCACCAAAGCCGAGTGAGGCACCCATTGACCTAGACTCATTGGAGAAGATCAACGAGATCCTGGAGTCCGAGAAAGAAGAATTCAATTCTGGATCCGTATCAAAGACGGAAATGGATGAGGACGTCCCGCCGGTGCCAAGGAAGATTCAGACTCGAGCGACGGTCCAATTAACTCCCTTGAAATCAAACACGAAGGCAACTGGAAATCAAAGCGGAAGCAACTTGAAGAAGACGTGCCATGGGAGATAGATAGTTAGTTAGTGGTAGTTTATTATTTTGTTTTCTTTTCCGGAACAAATTTTCCGTGTGTGGGCCCCATTTTTGGATTCATAGGGATAACTAGCATTGGCGTTCTAGATATTTCGGAGTGTCAATGGTTGGTCACCTTGATTTTGGATGGCCTTTTTGTCTTTTTGTTTTAGTTTTTAAGGGTGGGTAGGACTGTTGCCCATTTCATTCCCTCCAAACACATTTTTAATGTGTACCTTGTTTTCTTCCTTTAGTTTGAGCCACTAAGTGGACTTTCAGCCTCCAAAGTGTTGTACGAAGTCCTTGATTTGTATGTTTGTGTGTGTGGAGTAAGGAGGATCGGGTAGGAGGAATCCGGATCCGTGTTGTTTTGATTTAGAGTGTGAGGGAAGGATTTGTAACGGAGTTAGGTCTGGTCTAGAGGACTTGTACATTAGTGTCTTTAAACTACTGGAACAGTAATCCAATTGGAGTGGTGCAGATGAGGTTCTAAGACTGAGAGTGGTCCCGTGCGGAGTTAAGAGGCCGCTAGGGGGAAAACCCCACTTATCAAAAGATCTACCAACTGTTGTACTCGTCTAGCACCTAGTAAATCCCCCTCTGCTGAATCCGGGTAGCATGTATCTATTGTTGTAGTAAAGAAGAGTGACCGGATTCTGCATGACCTGCTTCCTGGATAGGCCATCCAAAAAGTCGTGAGAGTATAGAAACTTGCTTCGTTGCAGCATTTAGATTGAAGTGGTTGTTTTGGATAGGTTACAGAGTGTGAGGTTCATAAGTGGTGGAGTCCTTGCCCCTTTAAAGATCAAAAGAAGACCCCCTGAAGGTAAAACAGGGATATAATAGACCGAGGGGTAGTAAAATTGGATTCAGAAAAATGACGGATCCGAGTCAGAATCCGGAAGATTGTTGTTTCCGGAAAATAGAGTAAGAGGTTTTGTGTCCTGCTTGGGTGTTTTTGGATAATCCGGATAACTTGAACTCATAGACATCCGGATGTATACTATTTGATGGGTTGATGAGGTTCCACTGCAATCGGAACCCAGTCAAAGAGTGGTTATTCCCCACAAAAGTTTCTAGACAACAATCCCGAACAAAAGTTTCCATCTAGTACATGCAATTTTCCAACCAACTCATTAAAACTACAGGAACCGGATCAAACAGAATCTGGGGGTTACTCTCCCTTCCACATTCAGCAAACCACCCGCACTAAACAATGATTCTAGTATTGCCGGCATACCCTCATAGCACCAAAGGATCAACTCAACGCATTGAAGTAGAATTCTGTAAAATCAATTTGCTTGAATGAAAGAAAACAAAAGCATGAAAACACCCTAGGCATCAATCTAACTTCAGCCCCTAAATAACCAACCCCCGGGAACCCTAAAAGTCCCCAAAGGAATAAACTACCGACTAGGGAATGACATGTTGCATTTCCTAATCCAAAATACCTTGACTTCCTATCACACGACAAATTCCGCAAAAAGTGGATCTCAGATCCGAAAAATCTGGATCCAGGTGTCCAAGTTAATCACAACCAAAAACAACTAGTAAGGAACTTCCTAAGTCAAAAAATTTAGTTTTCTCCCCCTACCTACTTTTGCTCCTAAAATTAACTACCGCTAAGTCTTTTTCAGTCGCTTAGGAGGTGCTCCCACTTGTTCTGCCGCTCCCTTTCGAGCTAGCTGCTTCCTACTAGCTAAGGCCTTGGTGACACGCGCTACCTAGCCTTTGCTAGGGGTCTGAGTTTTTCCTTTACTTTTTTTACGCGGAGGAGAGGCAACTTCCGGTTCCAAATTTGCCAACTCTTCTTCCGACTTAGCTGTGCAGCCTATATTGCCTTCGTTCTTTGACGTTGTTGGGGACTCATCTTCCTCGGTTTCGATCTGGACAGGTGAAGTTGACTCCCTTGCTCTTTTCTCAATTGTCTTCCCGCTTCACCAAACTTGCTTCCTTCGGGGAGAGATCAGAAACCTGGATCTTCGGGATGTCTTGGTCTCTTTCTACAGTCACGGATTGGCTTGTGGTCTGGGATCCGGGCGTAGACCCTTTTTTGGTTCTAGAATCAATCTAGTTGGCTAGTCGTGAAGACTGCGGAGTCTTCATGACGCCCTTGTCTTTCCACCCCAATGATGCAGATGAAGAGAGTGTTAGGGTTATTTTGGAATGAGTCGCTTCTTTTACCCGACCAGATCATTTCCCCGTTTCTGTAGCCGCTGAGTCGATCGTTGCGCGGTTTGTGCGGGATTTCTATCCATTCAACGTTCTAGTTTTGCTCCCAATAGTGACCGTTGGCATCTGGTTCATTTCTGATTCTGTTCCCAGTATTACCAAAGTCTCCTTAACGCTCCGAGTTGACTATTCCGGATTCCGTTTTCTGGTTAGGGTGGAAACTTTAGTTTTCCTCCTTAATCCTTTTATCTAACTAAGATACCTTATGTTTTGCTAATCCATAACTCTATTAATTCATCTACTTCTAATCCATAGAAGCAAATTTTTTTGCTAAGGATGGATTTCTTACTTCTAATCTATTTGAACTAACTCAAACCTTGTTTTCTAGGTTCCTACAATCCCTTGCCAGATACTATGTTTCAAAGGTTATCTAATGTTATCTATAACTTTTTCAATATTTTCATGAAGTATGGTCTAAACCTAAGAGTCCCAAGTTTGTGGAATACCGCTATTTTTATGAAATATTCATTAAATGCTCAATTGCTCTTATCTTTGAGATGAATCATATTAGCAACCAAGCTACTTAGCTACTAAAGTAGGCCTTTGCAAGTCATGGTCCTATAACACTTGCTGTCTGATCTATTTTTCTATTTCTTTCCTCAACTTGTGCTCTTTGGACTCATTTGCAGGTGCTCCAGTGCTGTTGTTTATTGTTGTAATGTTGTTTGCTACAGTATTGTTCAGTTGTCAATTGTTGGAGATGAGAGAACGTATGTTCGGAGGTACGAAAATCCTTGTCCATGCTTCTAATTCTTCTGTTAGTGGCTTTTAGTTTGTCCCAACTTTTTTGGTTTCTGATATCAATTGCCAAAACTGAACTTCAATTCTAAGCAAAGCCAATCCTACAGGCATGCTGCTAACAATTCTCTATGAGTTTCTGGTCCTGCAGCTGTGCATTCCTCAAGCCGCTTCTTTTCCATGAACTAGTTAAATTTGGTTCAACGATTCAACTCTAATTTGTCATTTCGAAAAGCTTGCTATCGGTGTAATTAAGCTAGCAAGGCACTCTTCTTTGTTGTTGCAATTCACCTAGTCAAGCCTAGACTTTGATTCGCCCACCCGAACGGACGTCCGGTGTCAAGGGTGCCATTTGTTTTTCAGTTCATGGAATTATCTTGTAGTGTGCACCTCTGCATGTTGTCGAGATTGATAACTCAAAATAGTTCTCTTTTTAGTCTTAACTTTCCTTTGATGGTTCAAAGTGCAATATAGTAGCGCACAAAAATATGTAAGAATTAGAGTTTTACACAAATTTCTTGTTGCTAAGACCCAAATTCTACAATTATATACTAACTATGTATATTAGCTATCATTTTTGTCCCATTGTCTGCATCATATCAACGATCATCTTTTTCAAGTTCTTTTGGTTGTTGGCAGGGTTCGAGGCAAGGTTACAACTTACACGACAGTCATGCAAACTCACGCCATGAGAATTTAGCGAATTCAAAACCCTAGAAAAGAAAGCAACACAACATGGGAGCAACAATAGCAACGGTGTAGGAACGGTGCCTGTTGCAAAGTAGAGACACTTGGTGAGTAGCAGCGGAGCAACACCTGGTGAAGCGCCGAGGAGCAGCAGAGGAAAACTGCAAAGGATGAGAACTATAGAGGAGTGGAGAGAGCAACGGTGAAGAACTAGAGATGGAGTAGAAGAGAGCAACCGTGAATAAGTGGAGACGCAGCAGATATGGAGATCCAAGACCGTGGTGCCACCGTTAGTCGACCCTACGGAACTCCGTAGGGTCTTGCATGTAAGGTTTCATTTTTGGTCCCTTTAGGTCCCCTAGTTTGAATTCGGTTGAGTTTGGTTGAAGTCGGTTGAAGTTGTTTAAACGCAAGGTTGAACGCGGAGTTGAACTCGGGCTTGAATTTGGTTGAACTTGGGGTTGAACTCAACGTTGAATTTGGGATTGAACTCAGTTGAACTTGGAGTTGAACTCAAGGTTGAACTCGGTTGATCTCGGGGTTGAATACGGGGTTGAATTTGGGATTGAACTCAAGGTTGAACTTGGGGTTGAACTCGGTTGATCTCGGGGTTGAAGTCGGTTGAACTCGGGATTGAACGCGAGGTTGAACTTGGTTGAATTTAGGGTTGAAGTTGGTTGAACTCGGGAATGAACATGAGGTTGAACTTGGTTGAATTCGGGGTTGAATTTGAGGTTGAACTTGGTTGAAGTGGGTTTATTTGGGTTTATTTGCACTATAAGAAACCCGTGTTTTTTTTACGTCTAAAAACTAGACGTCAACTTTTTTGGACATCAAACATAACATTAGGATGCTAGTTTTGACATCAAAACTAGCATCCTAATGTTATGTTTGATGTCCAAAAAATTTGAAGTCTAGTTTTTAGATGTCAAAAAAAAAACGGGTTTCTTATAGTGTTGGTTTATTTGGTTTATTGTCAAGAGCAGAGCATCTTTGTTATTTATGGAGAGAAGAAGTTAGAAGTCAAACAATATGGATTTCACTTCATTCCTTGGTCTCACTCCTTGGCCAATGGTTTCAATGGTACCAGGGTTGTCACTGTCAGGTCCTGTCTGGAGGGACGTGATGTTGACGAAACGTCAGGATCCAATCCCAACGTCTTTCTGTATCCAAAATAAATAAATAAATTTGTGGACGGTCTGTCCGTCCTGTCGACGGCTGGTCCGTCCCTGTCGACGGACGGTCCGTCCCGTTGACGGTCGGTCTGTCCAGGTCGACGGACAGGCCGTCCTCGGAAAAAAAAAAAAAAAAAATTTGATCCTGACGCGATCCCAATGCATCTGGACGAGTCCGGACCATCGCTGACAGACATCTCGACGTGAAAAGCCAACATCACGTCAGGATGGACAACCCTGAATGGTACTATCTAGGGTTGTCTTGTCGGACATGTCCCAGGGTAGTGGTGACGTGTTGGACATTTGACATCATGTGTCGTATAGGACAAGTGTTTGACAAAATGAGATAAGGTGTCACATAGAAAATTAAGGTTTCACTTTTTTTAACCTCGGGCTATCCGAATTTGTCTTACGTGGTTGTTTGTCAAGAGTGGCGTGGAAAGAGAGGACTATATCATCAAAGGCGACTTTAGGTCGGGGCGCATGCGGATCTGAGTAGGGCGACCGTGGGTACAAAGATTAGGGCGACTTTGGGTGCAAGATGTAGGGCAACTTCAGAAAAGGGGGTGACCGGGGGTTCAATGGGCGACTGCGGGTGGGGCAACCGCGCGTCCAAGAGGGAAGCAAAACCATTGAAAACCAGAAAAGAACGACCGCGGGTGTGGCGACTGCACATCCAGGAGTAGGAAAATTCAACATTTGGAAATCCCGCTTTCAAGACCAGTGGCAACCGCGGATGGGCGACCACGCGTACGAGGAGGGAAATTCAAGGTTTGAAAATCTTGCTTTCCCACAAGGGGCGACCACGGGTGGGGCAACCACAAGTCTTGGCAAAGGGAAATTGAAGGTTTGAAAATCCTGCTTTCAAGAATAAGGCAACCGTGGGTGAGACGACCGCAGGTCTAGGACAGGGGCTAGAACAACCATTTCAAATCTAGGCATTGTATTGATAGTGGAATGCATTGTAGGATTTAGGATTTGGGCCTAAAATTGTTGAGTACAAAACATGAAAAAACCAGATTAATTTCCACCTTCTCAAAATGTATTTTAAGTTTTTTTTAGATATATTCAAGGCTTATAGTCAAGACAACTAAACGATACAAAATCAAGCTTACCAATGCATTTTCTTGTACAAAATCCTCTAAAAAAACCCTATAATCAATCATTTTTTGAATCAAATTATTTTACAATCCTTAAACTACCCTTTCAAAAGAATTTAAAAAATATATATACTACTAGAACAATCAACTTGGTAAGATTTCATTTAATTACAAAGTACTGTGGAAACAATTGTCAAGTGCTTCGTAAATTTGGGAGCTAATAGATGGAGGATTAGGAAAACCTTCACTTACCCAATGGATTTAATTTTGCCTCCACTAATCATCTTAGTCATAAACCATTATTAAAACATAATTGAATGTGAAAACTATTGGAATGTATAGAATTGAAGTTTCTATGACTTTCAATGGTTTTAAAAGTATATAATAATGCTTCCCAAATTCCAAGTGAAATTGAAAAGTGATATATGATAAAGTAGATACATACATAGGTGATAATTAAAAATATTCTGAAGTAATGTGAACCCTTAGAAGTTAAATAAAATCTTACCGAGTTATTATTCTTAGTATTGTATATTTTTTAAAGATTATTTTTCAAGTGTACTTTACCCCCTGTAGTCCCAAGCTTTTCTACCATCAAAAAACACTCAAAACTGTTATTTCTATTGGAAAGAACAAAAAACTTGAACAATTATTTTTTTTACATATCTAATTATAGAATTTAATACTTAATTAATGGAAAAATTTATGGAAAAAATGCACAAAACTTGGACCGTGTAGATTGCAAGATAGTTGCATTTAAAGTGAAGAAAACAAGTTTTTTTACACCTTGATCAATTAGATTTTGGGGCTTCCCAATCTTCTTACCTTAAATCTTTGCACTACTCATTTTGATTTTCTAATGTTTAATGTTGAATAACTGAGTTGAGAATCTAGGAAAGAATTCAAGAAAAAAACATTTAATTTTCACTCATTAAAAATGTGTTAAGTAGAAGAAGGATCAAGATTGAAGGAATACCTAAACCGTTAATAGCTCTAAGGTGGAATTGAAACACAATCATCCCAACAACTGATTTTTCTAAAAAGCAAACTTAACCTAAAATAACAGATTGTTCTTGAAAAATCCTTAAAATTGCATTAAAAAACGGATTCTATACCTATTCTTTCAAGAAGATGCTTAATTGCCTAAAAACTAAGATTGTCCGTAACTTTCTCAACACTAATTCAAATAGAATGAATCAAAGCTTCAAATGTGGGTAAGAATATAATCTCCGAGAATAAAATTTTAAATTTTAAATATTCTACTTTATGTGATTCTAAATAAATATTTTGGACAAGGATGTGCATTGCTAATCTTGACATGGAGACATTGGAATTTAATCAATATTTTTCATGTTACGTACTCAATGATTTCAGGCCTAAATCCTAAACCCTAAACTATACAATGCATTCCACCATCAATACAATGCCTAGATTTAAAACGGTTGTTCTTCCCCTATCCTAGACCTACGATCGCCCCACCCAAAGTCACCCCTTGTGGGATTTTTAAACCTTGAATTTCCCTCCTCCTGGACGCGCGGTTGCCCCACCCGCGGTTGCCTCTATCCTGGAATGCGGGAGTTTGAAACCATGATTTTGCCTCTGTTTTGGTTCCGGGGTTGCGATTTTAATTTTGGGGCAAATATAGGTGGAGAATTTCTAGGGCGACTGTAGCTCTGGGAAGTGCAATCGCATCTATAGGAAAGGCGACCTCGGCTTTGGGAAAGGCAACTCTGGGTATATTTAGGTGACCGTGGGTTTTGCTCCCTACTTAACCCATGGTCACCTTTCTTGTTCTTAGAGGCCTAATCACCCCTTATCGCGGTCTCACACCCGAGATTGCCCTTATCCATGGTCGCCTTGTACCAGCAGTCGCCCATCCACGTCAAACCCGCATGCATTTTTGAATGTGCCACGGGGCCGCCACATGGCATCCAGGTGGTCGGGCAACAGAGTTTTAATAAAAAAAGTCAACAGTCAATTTGACTTTGCTGGATGTTGCGTGCCGCAATGTCCGGGAAGACAACCGTGATACTATCATTAATAATTGAAATATAGGGTCTTACATCTTACTAGTATAGAAATGGGTGGTAAAATTTTTATAAATTTGGACAGCACATATTGCAAAATATTTGAGTTTAAAGTGAAGAAAAATAAATTCTGAGCACATTGCGGGACTACATTACTTGACTTTAAACCTCCTTAAATTAAAAAATTTGCACTACTAAGGTTTGAGCTTCAAATCTTTATTGTAGGGCATTGAGTTGAGTGTCCAGGAGAGTTGAGAGTCCAGGAAAGTTGAGAGTCTAGGAGAAAGAAATTTTTAAAAAAATAATTTCTATTCTTTCAAAAATTATTAAGTACAAATAGGTATGAGATAGAAGGAAAATTTAAATTATTAAGATCTCTAAAATAGAATGAAAATGCAGTACTCCCAACATTTGGTGACATTGTTTTAGGAAAAGAACTAAACCACTTAGAACATTTTTTTCGTATAAAATTATAAAAATTGAATTGTTATAAGTTATTTCTTCAAGAGGATGCTCTAATTGCCCGATAAAAAAGATTGTCCATAACTTTCTCATAACAAATCCAATGTGAATGATTCAAAGCTTTCCATGTAGACAATCATATAATCTATGAGAAAAAATAATTAAATTTCAAATTCAAATTTTTCTATTTTTTTCAATGCCCTTGTCCCTTATTTTGAGTTTATTTAGGCATTATTTTTGTTCCCGGGTACCAATTGGAAAAAAAATAATATTCCCATGAAGCTTATCAATTTTATTAATTTCAGAAAACTTGGTGAAATACTTCACATATTTTTACATTTTTAATTGTAGAAGAAGAATATACTCGCCTAAAACATCAAATCCAACCATTAGGTAGGTCTACAACTTCATAAAGTAACTCCACACATTAGGTTGACTTTCATCCAAAGAGTATGCAAAAAAAAAGGATATGAATATTTTCATCGTGCATAAATTGGACATTAGAACGCTTTAGTTTTTAAAATCTACAATTTAATTTGTATGTTTCCTAGAGTAGTTAAGACTAATTTTTTTTATGAAATATACTTTCATTGTTTATGAGAGTTTGTGGTTGCTTTTCTTGAATCATGTTTTGAACATTTAGGAATTGGGTAGTTTATTTGTACGTTCTCCAAAGCAAGCATTTTTTGAAAATCTAAAATATCCTTTTATTGTCAAACATGATACCACCAAAGAAATTCAATATAATAATGACAACCATGCTAAATTGCTTATTTGTGTGTTTTTAGGTGTTTGAACTTTACTTATGTTTTTATCAACAAGTTCTGGTAAAGTTAGAATAGAAAATTTATAAACTATTGATAAATTGAACTACAATAAAGGCATTTTGAGTTTTTCCTCATGAGTCGTTGGAATGCAATTGAAATGAACGTATGTTGATGTGGTGATTTCTTTGCAGTTATTGAGTGTAATGATAGTTATCTTGTCTTCTCAATTTTGATTTTAATTGCCAATCTAAGGAATGTTGTCTTCAATTGTACTAAATGAATAAGTATACTACATTCTATGAACACCAAATTTGAGCATTATATAAAAGAACAACATTATGACCCCTAAAGGCCTAAATAGCCAAGGTCTTTAATTTATGAGATTTGAGGAATTTAATCCTAATTGAACAGAAAGCGGGACAGAAAGCCAACATTTTGATACAAGATGTACCAATTCTTTTTGAATTTCACAAATTTGAATTAGATATGGTACGAGTCACATTGAAGATAAAATATAACGTCACTTATAAATTAAAAAATTATAATGATGGAGCATGAGCATTAGAAATGTGTATAAATGATTTGAAGTCTTCCAATCCGTGTCTCAAATGTTAAATCCAAGAAAAAGGTCAACAAAAGAAAAATGTGTTAAAGCAATTAAAATGCATAATTTCAATCAATTGATGGCCTCTCAAAATGTAAATTTTTGAAAGTTTAATATGTAATGTGATTTTTTCTCAAAGATTTCCAATATTCCTTAGCGTTGTGGAAATAGAACATTACAATGGACACCCTTGCATAATGCTTTCAATGAAAAAAGCATAATCAATCGTTTTTCAAGAGCAAATTTGTAATGCTGAAATTGAATTTGGAAAAAAAAAAGGTAAGAAAAAAAAACCTGAAAATTGAAGCTCAATTAGAGTTTATTAAAATTCAAAGTTTTGTAGACACTAGAACATGGTAGTGATGAAGAACACAATGCTAAGAAACTATTAAGTAGAAATGTTGTTCATCTACGCATAGTCGTTCTTCATAAAACTTACAGCACATCGTATTTGAAGAGGTGAAGAACAAAATTGCATAATATTTTAATGGAAGAAATTGTTGTTTTTGATTTTATGGGTAAACGTAGGGGAACAAACAACTATCAGTGGTTACTAATAGGAAAGAGCTCGTAATCATTTGTAGAGTAGGTGAGAATAACATTATTTGAGGACCAGTGAAGCATAAGACAATGAAGAATTGTGTCAAAGCAAATTAAAAAGTATGAAAGTTGTTTGTTGTTACAATCCAATTTTGTTGTTCGGAAGTCTTCTATTTATATGTTCAGTTTGAGACACATGTATTCATAGTGCAATGATATGACATCAAGAACCAAGAATGGAAATGGATGGAAGAGGTTTTGGTAGTCCTGGGGCATTACCAATGTTAGCAACGATGGAAGGGCCGAATTAAGGGAGTGTTGGAGAAAGAATTGTCTGAGCCTGTTGCGCAAGACTATTTGAAGGTGGTGTTTATTAAGATGTGTAGAGCAAAAAAATAGAAATGAAGACATTGTGCAGCTCATGTCTAAAGGAAGAGTTGTTGTTGGATCAGGTGTCATTGATTCTAGTTTTACATGTGGGATGGAACTTCATTATGTTAAGATATGGTCACATGAAGTTGCCGTGCAAGTAGTACATGTTGTGGATGAAACATTATGGACTAGAGAGTTAGTAGGGGATGTGGACGTTAGATTACTCACCCTTGGTAATCAAGCGAACACCAACCAAATTCTATGCCTTTATCCACCTTTTTAATATATGGGGGTGTTGTGAACGTAGTCCACTGTGCCTTCCAAGCAATGGATCTTTTTTGCTAACGTCTCCTAAGTGTCATGGATGGCAGCGAAACTAACTAGAAATGCATGGGTAACTAACATGCTAACTGCAATGACCAAGGGTGATAGTAAATCCTAACTTCCTAACTATCTATCCTATGTCTAGGATTGGGTGGGTAGTCGGCATCATTTCTAACGTTCCTAACTACGTGAAAGGGGATCCCTCACGTTCCTTCCATGAACCTCTAAGACTATCTTTTGGGTTTTGACACTTCTCATGGAAGTTCTAATTCTACAGGCTAATCCTAAAGCTTAGCTTTTACTTTAATTTCCAACCTCTAAATGTAACTCTAGATTTTTACTCCCGAGTACTAACTCTAATTTTTACTTCCAATTTGACTCTATGTTTTGACTTTTATCCTCGGTTTTTTACTCCTAAATTAATTCTAGAATTTACCCTCGTAGTTCAACTCTATCTTTTGACTTTTAACCCTGGTTTCTATTTCTAGAGTTAACTCTACAATTTAACTTTTACTCTAACCTTTTGCTTCTCAATTGACTCTAAAAATTGACCTCTAATTTTAGTTCTAACTTTTGACTTTTACGTCTAAGTTTTTACTTTCTAACCTAACTCTAAGATATTTGCTTAAAAATTTGACTCCTAGATTAACTCTATTTTTACTCCTAAATGAATTCCTAGTTTAAATCCTAGATTCTCCTTCTAACCTAAATCCCTAATTTCCGTCCATGGTTCCTTTTGGACGAAATTTTAATTCAATTCCTCCATTTACTTCCTACTACTTAACTTATCCTAACATGGTCGATTTGAAGCCAAATCCTAAGTGTGATATGTTTCCGGAACCTTCTATCTTTAATCTATCAAATTTTGAATCTAACACCTACTTGTACTAATCACGGCTTGCTAATCACACGTAAAGGGCTAATTAAGGAAATCAACGCTAATTAGGAAAAGACACCAAGGATTAATTCAAAAACTCACCTCTTCACTGCTTGTGTTGGAAATAAGTCATCCACGTCCACGTACACATCCTCACGCTCCATGGTGGTCTTTTGGTCTTGGTTGAATTTTTCCAAGCTCACCGCTTATTTTTTAAAAATTAGTACACTTGTGCAATCTAAACTTCTTTTCTCCTGTCCTTCTTCCTTTTCTTTCTCCCTTTCTTCTTCTACACTAACACTATTCCACCTAAGCTTTTATGGACGTCTTACAACTATAGACTCTAACTACGAGGAGGTTTAATGTCCCTCCTACCCTCTTACATGACCTTGTTTTTGTGTCATCCTAATCCGCCTTCTAATGGTCACTACAAATTCTCGAGATTTTCCTCCAAACACCTACTTAGCCCAACCTAGGTTACTATTTATTGTCTCTCTCACCTAAATTGCCCATATAGCCATCCTCTCTTTTCCTTCTTCTTCTATCTTTGAGTGGTTTTGCAAGTGGTTGGACGGATGATTATCCTACGTGGAGCTTTAGCTAGGACTAGACCCTATTTTCTCTTCCTTTCTTCTCTCAATAGTTACCTTGTCGATTTTTGTTTTAAAAACAAGCTCGACTCCCCACCCAGACTCTAACTTCAAGTAGCCTTTTATTTTTGTGTAGAATCTGATTTTTTGTTCTTTGCAACTAGTTCTTCCCAGCCCTGGACACCGAGTTTCCCCAACCCCTGGACCATCGAGTCTCCCCAAGCCCCTGGACACCGAGTTCCCCAGTCCTTGGACCACCGAGTCTCCCCCCAAGTAGCTGGACACCAAGTTTCTCCAAGCCCCTGGACCACTGAGTCTCCCCCCAAACAGCCAGTTCCGCCCCCCTGACAGCCAGTCCTGACCCCCCTTGATCAGCTCAGTCCCGTACCGTTTGATTCGCTCAGTCTCGTCCCGTTTGATTTGCTCAATCCCGCCCCCGTTTGATTTGCTTAGTCCCGACCCCCTTGATCAGACCTCTGGTTGTCTCATCTTGATCTGGCCTTCTTTTGTTGGAACTAAAGGACTTGAACTAGGGTAGTTTAGGCTAAGGGAAAAGGAAAAAAAACAAAAAAAAACAAAAAAAACACAAGGGGAAGCTTGTGATTAGCTTAGGAGGTATCACAAGTTTCTAGTATTCTCACCAACGGACGGTTATATTGCTTCAACTATTTTTGGAACTCTTGGATATCTGGACACTAGCAATAATATCCCCACATGGATATTTGGACACTAAAGTAGAAGGATGGTTGGAATTTTGTAAAAAATGCCAAACTTTTCTAGACCCTAGAATCAAAGCTTCGTTGTTCCAAGGGTAACTATAAAAAATGCTAAACTTTTCTAGATTCTAAAGTCAAAGCGTTGCTGTTCCCGAGGGGGGTACACATAGCCAAGCGAGGGTTAGACAAAAAAAGAAAACACATGGAGAATGCACATGATAAAGCCAAAGCTTTGCCGTCAACGGAGGGGGTCCACACAACGAGAGGGATGTTAGACAAAGGTAAAGTACTCGACTTAAGAGAATACACGTGAGTTAGTATAACACGGTAAAGCAAATGACTCACACTCTAAAGGCCCCCAATGGCGGCATACGCCAAGGCACTAAAGGGGGTGGCTTTAGGATTAGTAGCAAACACAAAAGGGTCTTCAAAACACAAGGGTTAGTTTATAAAAGTATACACGAAACACAAGAGAAAACACACAAGGAGTACGCAAAGCAAGATAGAAGGACCCCCAAGGACCTTCAAAGCTTGAAAAAACAACAACAAAAAGAGCCAAAAGTGCTCCAAAAACACCGTAGAGGTTTTTGGCTTCAAACGCCAAAATATCCAAAATAACTTGGATCCACGGACCCAAAACAAGAATTGGGGGTATTCTAGAGAAAAAAATGGGGACCTTAAATAGGTTTCCAAGGGTCCACCCCTCCCTCTAGAGTTCTAAGGTAACTTTATGAACTTGGATTTTCATCCTCATCCTCAAAGATTTTCATCCTAATCCTAAAAAACTACTTCTACCATCTATGCTGGACCAACATCCTAACTTTTGGAGATTAACTTCAATTGTCGAACGGATTGCGCCGTTGGCTCCAGATCACCGTGTTTGGTCCAAGACTCCCCTATCCCCCATATTGAGGCCAAAAACCCATCATAAGCTAATTTAGTTTAAAAACCAAATTGTGGTAAAATCCTAGATCTTGGGGGTCTCCTACTTTGAGAAATATAAATAGCCTAGGGTCTCCGGTAGATGCGAGAGAGTCGGAAAAGACTCTTGGTTGACTTCGCTTCGCCATCGTATGGTCCCGGACTGCCGGGCAACGTGGCGGGGACCTCGCCACGTGGTTAATTCCTGAGGAATCTCGCCGGTTCGGGTACTTGCCGCTATCAAAATGTCGTGAAACTTCATGAAGCGCATTATTAATATAAAAAAAGCTAGGCTAATTTTTAGTGAGATTTTATTGTAACTTGGGTAATTTCTATGAAATTCCTGTTGGAGGTTAAAAGGGTTGACCACCCGAAAAAAGTTCTTCTGCAAGTCAGAAGATGACGAGATTTTTCACGTGACCTCTCAAGAAGTCACGTGAAAGACATGTAGGTGCGTTTCTGTACCTGGCACGATTGGTCAGTGGAGATGAAACCGGCCATCTCCTTGAATTATCGTTGGTGCGGGAATCTTTTGCAGATAGAGGAATCTTGACAAATCGATTTCGTTGTTGTACTCCTGGCATGGGAATTACCCTGGGACACCATCCTTGGGCTGTAGATTTCTCCATAGGCCCAGTCTTGCATCAGTGGCTCCTGCATGCTAACAATTGAGGTTTGGGGAATTCTAAACCTAACTCTAGGACCCAACCTAGTGGCCTCGTTGTGGATTCCTCGGACCGATTTAGCCATGAATTGCCACATTCATGGTGGAATTTAGCCCTTTCGGGACTATGTGACTTAAATCCTCCAGATCTAACCGTTTCGTTCTTCCTACCTATTTTTAGGCCAGGTTTGGTGGGATTTTAAGTTTAAACACAAATCTAGACCAAATACTATAATGGGTATGTCACAATCCTATTTTGGTTCTACACTCTTTTCATGGCTTTTTGTATATTTCTCAACTTTAAATTGCAAATTTTCAAAACAATAATTCTACGAGTCCCAAGTGACAAATTGGAAGCTCACAGGGGAGTGTCTAGGTCAATGTGTGGGGTTGATCATTTGTTGGAAGAAATCAAGAGCTCGTACCACAAGGAGAAGGACACCAAGTACCTCGGAATCAGGGTGAGGGCAAAATATTCAGTTTTCTACTATATCATTACCGGAGTTTGAGTTTCACGAGAGCAATAGCAATCCTAGTCCTTTGCAATTTTCTTTTAGCACAATTGGTGCTAGTAGAAACCCTCAACAGAGATCTCCTACAAGTGAGTAGGGAAATAGCAAAAAAACTTTTAAAGAAGACATGGATGAATTACCTATATTCAGAAGCATCCGAAGCTATTCAATGTTAACCCCTAAAGGACCAAACACCATTTTTTGACAACATAGCGTTTTGGGGCAGCTCACCACGTAAGGAATTTTTATTTTTTTTCTTTGAAATTTTCACACAAGATGTGCCCGAGGAGTAGCTTTAGGGCCCAACAATTTTCATAACTTTTGACTACATGGTTAAAAAGTTATGGTATGATATGTAGTTTTCATTGTTCGGCGGGCAGCCCGGGCAGCAAAAAAAACTTCTTTAAAAATCATTTTCTAGAGAAATAAAAATTTGAAATTGGTTCTCTAGATTTATGTGCACAAGGAAAGCTTTGAATCATTCCACTTTGATTTATGAGATGAAAGTTATGAGGAATTTTAGTTGTGGGTAGTTTGCGGGTAGTTATAGAATCTCTACTCTAAAATAAACTTTGAAGTCCTTTATTTAACTCAATTTTCAATATTTTTGAAAAAAAATATAAACACAAGGTGTAGATTGTTTATTACAACATTACAATCGTTTGGATTGGCATTTTTCAATTCCATAATTAAATCCTTAACAATTTAGTGTTTTGAATCATTTTCTACTTCTTTCTACTTACTATTTTTTTCCTATATGTTATACAATTCCAAATGATCTGAAATTTTTCAAGCATGTAGCTAACTTGCTTTGAAGAATGAATCCAAAGAGTTACCACCATTTTGGACATTTTTTCATACAAATGTGATCATGTGAAGTGCAGCTGCCCGGTTTTTTGCAGGGACAAAAAAAGGGTTTTTGTCGCTTCAAATGCTAATATCTTGCAATCTACACGGTGAAAATTTCTGAAATTTTTTCCACATCTTCTCAAACTAGTTTAATACAAGATCCTACGGTTACATGTGTCCAAAAATGTTTTTTTTCCAAAATTTGGTACTTGTACTAGAAATGGCAGTTTGGGAGCGTTTTTTGTGAAAACATAGTCCTAAACCTTTAGGGGTTAAACTGAAAGAGATGTGAAAGAAGGCCACGTGTAAGAGGAGAAGCAATGAGTCAAAAAGTGATGTTGCAGAGTGTATTAGTTGTCAAAAACCAAGGTGCATGCAAGACGAATTGCTTGAGGGAAATAGATGAAAAGTACATATTGAACCAAAGGTATATGGCATGGGATCAAAAGTACAAGCATTGGTCCACATGGATACTACAAATGTTGACTGCTTTTTTTTTTAAATGGAAGGAAGGAGGCACAAGTATGAGACAAAGTTGGATAGAATTTAAGTCTGCAATGCATGCTATGCAGCAACTCTGGATTATTTGCAGCGATGTTTCAAGCAACTAAAGCAATTGCAACAAGTGTACGGGAGAGTGATTGCAGTATATGGGAACACATTGCATTTGAAAGAAGAAGCAAGAGTGTTTGCAACACGTGCAAATTTTGAAGAGTTTGTGAAGGAAGCTGGATGCATGCAACCACATAGGCAAATACGGAGGACAGATGACAACAGTATAGTGCCGTTGATATTGTTACCAATGAACAGAATAAAGTTGGATGTTTCTTAGTATGTAAATAAAGAAGTGAAGAAAATGGTAGATGGAGAACCATTGAGTCTTTCTTCATTCCACTGTTTGTAGCAAAAGGAATTTTTACATGTACAAATTCCTCCATACTCCCGATTTTCAAAGTGCTACAATTGTTGGGAGTCTAAGTGTGAATTGGAAGGTACAACAAATGTAGTTGCTCGTGAGGAGATAAAGAAGTGGTTCATTATACATATTCAGCATCAAATGGAGGAGAGGCGTGATTATTGGTTGTTCAAGAGGTTAGCAGTGATCACACCAGAGTTGTATATGTGTTTGATAGTAGATGCCATGGACCAGAGCACGACCATGGTTCCAAAAATGAGGCAATCCGTGAAGAACATAGAGTCTTGGTTTGTGAAAACTCATCTTTGTGGAGTACTAGTGCATGGAATTAGACTGTATACAAATGTGTGGATTGACGCATACCACAAGTATGACAGCAATCAAGTGATAATCAATATTAATAATGCATGTATTATCTGATGTGTTATGATGGAAGGGGAAGCTACCACCAGCTTTGCGGATTCAAGCGGACAACACAACTCGTGAGAACAAGAATATATACATATTTGCATCACATGCAATTCTAGTGGGCCTCGGTTTTTTCTGAGAGGTGCAGTTGTCTTTTCTAATTGTTGGATACACACATGAAGACATTGACTAGAGGTTCAATATTATTTTGAACCCGCTAAAGAGGAAAAATATTGACTTTATGGATGAGTTGTTGTCTTTGGTACAAAAAAGAACATCGTATACAGAGGCATTTGTCAGTGTATGGAAGCTTGAGGATGTTCGGGATTGGAAGAAGTTCATCACACCACATCTTCTAAGGAAAAGAGACCAACTCACAGGGATCACGTTCCCACACCACATGAGGTTCTACATGGAAAATGGAGTACCTAGGGTTCGGTACAAGCACTTCAACAAAGATGTGTGGGAACCTGCGGAAAGACACATGTACTTGCAATTTTTGCCTAGCATGGAAGAAAAGTCAACTCTAGCGGAAGTGACTGCAGCAGACGAGAAGGAATTGAGAGCATTGGAAGACTTCATCATTTATAAGGATAAATGTGTTGAGAGAGGTTGGGATGTATTGAAGAACCTAGAAGTGATATGCAAACAGAGGAGTTCAAGAAGTATTTGAAGGATTTTCCTACTTGGAATAGAACTATAGCAATGAATATGCCGTTTTGGCCATCAATCATTCAAGAAAACAAAGGGAATAATGTTGAGGTCCGTACAACTCATACTGAAGGAGAGGAATCAAGTACAATGTTACCAGCAGTGAACTTTATTATGGCGACAATGCCCAATCCAAAAGTTTGAGGCTACTTTGGACCACAGAAGAACAAACCAATACAAATTGCGGGGACAAGGGTTCCTTAGAAGAAGAAGGATAAATGAAGGGGGGGGATGCAATTTTAACAATGAGCACTGCGAAAAATCAGGATCCATTTCCAGTGTTTAAAATGGAAAAAACCTTCAAGTTAGACAGTTTGTAGTACTTACAGTGGAGGCCATTGAGATAAGAATGGAGGTGTCGTTTTATGTAGGGAAAGTGTTGGAATTCGGCCAGCAAAAGTGGGCTACAAAGATGAAGGTTATATAGTATTGACCAATTATGAGGGCAAGAGTGGAAAGAGGAAAAACCTCAAGCAAAGAACAATATACAAATTGTATGGAATCTTTATGGGAGCCATCTGGTGAGAGGCATGGATGGATAGAGAAAGAAGCAACTATATTCTCTTAGAGTGACATTGCAAAATGAACAAGAAGTGGGTTTGTGCAAGAGAATAGTGTATCGGTGCATGGAAACGTAACGGAGAAAGAAGTGAGCATTCCAACACTAGCAAAATCGTATTTGTTGGAGTACATTGTGATGCAACTGAAGGAATTGGACAACAAAAGATTGAGAAATGATGTTGGTTCATATAATCATATTGAGTTTCTCTTTTATGTTGACTAGAACTTATGAGAGTGATGTACTTAGTTTCAAAATGTGTGAGTAGGAGAATTGAGCTAGACATACATCAATAAAGAGCCATGTAAAGTAATATGTGACTGCAATGAAAGTTCTTTTGATTTGTAAATTTTCCGTGATTGTGTAGTGAAATGCATTATGGAAGTTGTGAAGTTGTGAAGTTGTTTGAAAAAAAAACAATATGTATTGTGCATGATATATAGATAAATATGAAGTTGCTAAAACACTACAATTGCACAAAAAAAACCAATGTCTTTTTCAACAGTTTTGTATGAACCAAAAAAAAAGAGGAAAAAGGGCCCCCCTTGTCGGAGATAAGGTCAATTTCACTTGTATGTTTTATAAGTGCAATTTCATATGGCCAAGTACAAGAATTACAAATTATGTGTTATTACTGATTTCATTAGGAACTTTCAACTTTTCAGTGTGGATTCATTGTAAGAATTTATTTTTTAGGACTCCCAATCATATTAAAAAATACTATGACTGCTTTAGGTGAGCAAAATGAACATGATGGACTTAGATTTTGTCGGTTCTAAGGTAGTCTAGAGACTCTTTTGGGCCTTGATGCATTGGACACTTCAAAAATTCATGACAAATTCATACTTTGTCAAAAAAACATAATTTCAATTGCTCTCATTATTTTTCATACTTGTATTGCTGTAGGAAAAAAATTGAAAAAATTCAACAACCAGATGAGATTAAACTCCTAATTTTGACCACAATGGGTTGTTTTACCTTATTGCACTTGAATTGTTGCTAAGGTAACAAGCTCTAAAACCGTAAAGGCTTTAAAATTGTCCACCTCCTCAGATGTACAATATGTGTACATGCTGCTTTTTATAGCCTTCAATAATGTAAATTTTAAGAGGTGGACGATTTTAGAGCCCTATGCCATTTTAATTTCAAAAATTTATAACTAATTCCACAAAGCTCCAAAAAATATGAAACGACTTGGGTTAAATGCAATTCCACTTGTCTTTCAAGGAAAATCTACTGAAAATTTATTTGAAGAAGCTTTGGCTCCCCAAAATTCAGTTTCAGCTCTTAGGTGGGCAATTCCTGAGCCTGTTACCTTAGACTCCCTTCTGCAACTTCTGCTACGTGGAATGCAATTGTTCACATGCTCCGAATGTTCACTAGCCGCGGAAGTTTCAGTTCTGCTGAAGTTTCGATCAGTTCTGCAAAGGTGTGCTTGCAGTTGCATCCCGTCGAATGCCGGAAGCCGCCCATACTAGCGGAGACTTCAAAATTAATGGGAGGGGCAGCGGGGTGGCCGGCAACACGTCAGTGGAAAATATCAGCAGACAGTAGTAAGCTTCACAGAATCTGGGACCGTGAATCAACTTATTTGGCAAGGCCGGGGGCTCACAGACGTTACCGTTGGAGGTAGGGACGCACGAAAGCTGCAAAACAGACACTGTCCCTGCAAGACTGACCGTCTGCTGGGAAAACAGTATCTAAAGGTGAACCCTATTACCGTTCGACCTGAATTCCAGTTTCGCCCTCATGTACCTGTGGTGTTCAATTGTGTTCTGAAATGATTCCCTTCTGTACAATCATAAGGGTGGTGGCTATAGGTTGGTTCAGTGTTTAGTGTTTTTAGTGTTTAGGGTTTAGGGATGGTCCGATGGACATGGTGAATAACAAGTATGTTTGGGTAGCTTTCTCAGGGGTAGGGACACAAAGATGTAAAGGATAATTTTGCAGTTCTTAAAATGAAAATTAGGGTGATTGCAAGAAACAATTGCCGTACTTCTTGGCACCCATTTAAAAATTTAAAAAAATGCTTTAAATATAATTTTATTTGTTATTTGGGTATTGGTCTGCAACTTTATAAAATGTTGGACATGTTTTGAATTTTGCTTCATTATTTACAAAACTAACCTAGAATGATGTAAGCTTACAAGAGAAAGGGGTGTTTTAAGTATAGTCCTAGAGATAACATTTTAAGTAATGACCTTTTTAGGAGATTTTCAATAAGAATTTACAAGATATTTGTGTCTTTTTAGTAAAATTTTACTAGAAAGACACAAATATCTTGTAAATTCTTACTGAAAATCTCCTAAAAAGGTCATTACTTAAAATGTTATCTCTAGGACTATACTTAAAACATCCCTTTCTCTTGTAGTGAAGGTAGCAAGGATATTATAGGTTACTTTGACTGGTATAATATCTAGGTTTAGCCAAGAATTTGTGTGGTACTAGTTTTAAGGCATGGATATAAGGTAAATACACCTATTTGCAGAACCGGTGCCCACAAAGTTTTGGCTAAAATGTGCAGCTTCTATTTATGACAACCTAGGATGAAAGTTCCCAGTGCAATCTTTGGAGAACACCAAGCCCACTGAAACCTGAGGCAAGCCAGAAACATGGATTATCGTAGTAAGCGTCAAAAACCCAGTGAGATAGGTGAAGATGCTCTGAAGGGTTACTGAAGCCGCCTCTGCCATAGCAAGATATATGGAATGATCCCAAAATTTGCAAAGAGATTCCACAGTTGTTTGATGTATTCATTATTACAAATTCGAATTCTTGGTTTAATTTTGCTGACTTCGATCATCAGAAACCCCAGGTTGGAGAGATACTACTGAATGATTGCTAAGATAGTATGCTCTAAAAGCAAACATGCAAGAGCTGGTCTGCCTTTTTCATAGGTTTCTATAGACAAAAATATTTTTAGATCATTTATCAGAGAAAGAAAAATAGATGTGGAACCTAGCACAAGTGGTTTTGTATTTTTTCAAGCATTTTTTTATTACTTATAAATTTTCAAAGATTTGGGGCATGGGCACCTATTTGTGAGCATAGGTCTCTCCAAATCCATTCACTTACAACTTCTAAAGAGATGTTTGGAAATCAAAGACAATAATTGGCTCTTGCAATGGAAAAATAATTTTTCTTTGAAGCATACAATTGCTAAAGTGGTCCATTTAACCCCTTAAGTTCCTTGATTATGTTTTTATTTAAAATGCTTCCAAACTGCCATTTCTAGTACAAGTACCAAAACTAAAACTAAAACTTTTTTTTGACATATGTAACCATAGGATATTGTAGTACGCTGGTTTGAGAATGTGTGAAATTTATTTCTGAAATTTCCACCACGTGGTTAACGAGATATAAGCATTCAAATTCACTGAAATCATTTTTTGGCCCTGCGAAAAACAGGGCAGTTGCACTTCACAAGATCATATTTGTATGAAACAATGTCCAAAATGGTGGTGCTTCTTTGGATTCATTCTTCAAGGCAAGTTGGCTACAAGATTGGAAAATTTTAGATCATTTGGAATCACACAACATATAGGAAAAAAACAATAAGTAGAAAAAAATAGATAATGATTCAAAATACAAAATGTTAACAATTTAGGTATGGAATTGGAAAATGCCAATTCCAATGGTTGCAATGTTATAATAAATAATCTCCATCCAAGAAATGATTTATGATTTATTTTTTTCAAAAAATATCAAAAAATGTGTAAAATAAAGAACTTCAAAGTTTATTTTAAAATAGAGAATGTATAATTGCCCACAAACTAAAACTCCTCCTAGCTTTCAACTTAGTGATCAAAATGGAATGATGCAAATCTTTCTACATAAATATAACTCTAGAAAACCAATTTCAAGTTTTTGTTCTAGAAAAAAGTGATTTTTTCTTATTTGCCCGGCCTACTTGGCTAGGGAAAAGAGTAACATATTATGACGTAACTTTTGACTCATATTTCCAAATGTCATAAAGATATTCCTTGTCCCCACCTTCTATTAAAATTTAGCCTAAAATATGCAAATCTCAAGTCACACATACTTGCCTAAAATTTCTATATTGCCAAAAAATGCATGCTGGTCCTTTAGGTGTTAAGGATCACTCCATCTCCATTCTCCAGCTAAATATAGGAGCACTTTTTGAGCATACTACCTTAGAGCATCCCCACAGCTAGCTAGCAAAATAAAGGCGCCAAACAATAAAAAATTGTGGTTTGGCATGTTGTGATGTTGCTTGAAGAGCCATGGCCCCACAAGGAGACTTGCCAAGTGCTCAAAAGGTGTCATACTTCCTATTTTAGTATTTTAAAAATAATCTCTTTAACTTTTGAAGATAAGCTTTTCAAAAGGTGAGACCAAGAAGATTACTAAATTGCTTAGTGAGCCACACCCAAGAGACTCTATTTGTCCGAGCCCTCTTCATTTTTTGAAGTGTCCGGGCGTACATGTCATGGGGCAATTCTAAGCCATGATCCATCCATTGCCCGTGTTGAGTGCCTTTGGCGACTTGTTGTGAGAATGCTCTTAGAGCATCTCCACCTAGGCATGTCATATTGCCCTGGCAAATGATTTGGTGTGCCTTGTTGCTTTTTAGTGTCCAATTAGTGCAAGATTTCAAAATTTGTCAATGCAGGCCACCCTAAAAAATAGCAATGATATCTCAAGTTGCCGTGCCTTGGCCGTTTGACCTGAGCTATGCATTCTAGAAACTTAACCCCTAAATATATTTGACTATATTTTCACCAAAAACGCTCTAAAATTGTCATTTCTAGTACAAGACCCAAATTTTTAAAATAAATCATTTTTGGATACATGTAACCGTAGGATTTTGTAGTACAATGGTTTTAAAAGATAACTGGGGAAAAAAATTCAGAATTTTCTACCGTGTAGATTGCCAGATATTAGTGTTTGAAATGACAAAAATCATTTTTCTAACCCTACAAAAAAACGGGCAGCTGAACTTCAGAAGGTCATATTTATATAAAAAAATGTTCAAAATGGTGGTTACTCTTTGGACTCATTCTGCAAGTCAAATTGGCTACATGCTTGAAAATTTTCAAATCATCTGGAGTTGTTGATGATAGAAGAAAATAATAGTAAGCAGGAAGAAGTATAAAATGATTCAAAATACCAAATTGTTAATAATTTATTTGTGGAATTGAAAATTCCAATACCAATGGTTGGAATGTTGTGATAAACAATCTACACTCATTTCTTTAAAAAAATTCAAAAATATTGGAAATTGAGTTAAATAAAGGACTTCAAAGTTTAGAGTAGAGAATCCATAACTATTCACAAACTACCCACAAACTAAAATTTCCATAACTTTCATTTCATTAATCCAAATGGAATGATTTAAAGCTTTCCATGTATATACAGATCTAAAGAACTGATTTCAAATTTTAATTTTAATAAAAAAGTGATTTTTCAAGAAGTTTTTTTTGTTGCCTAGGTTGCCCAACGAGCAATGAAAGCAACATATCATATTATAACTTTTTAATTGGGTAGTCAAAAGCTACAAAAATTGTTGGGCCTTAAAGCTACTCCTCGGGAAAATGTTGTGTGAAAATTTCAAAGAAAAAAAATGACAAATTCCATTTGTAGTGAGCTGCCCAAAATTGCTATGTTGCCAAAAAAATGCAATTTAGATGTGTAGGGGTTAATTGTCTTATTCAGATATCAAGGCCAAAGTGTAGACATGGCACAAGGCAAGCCAAAGTGCTACATTAGCCATGCATTCGGGCAAGTCATTAATTTTACACCTTGTTCTCCAAACTTCCTGACATGTTGACCCTACTTTGAAGAGTTGTTGGTGGGGAAGCCGGCCCCTTTGAAGCGCTTGACACCCTCCATTCCTCCCTTGCGGCACGTCCCATTTGAAGAGTATTGCTGGAGATGCTTTTAGACTTTCAGTCGAGTTCACTGAACTTCACCAGTGCAGACATTCGCTTGTTCGGGATCATAACAGAGTGGTCCCATAAACTGAATGACTGGGTCCTCCTTGGGTTGCAAGCCGTGGAGGCGTTGCTGCCCAGGTGACAGCAAATTAAATATTTGCCATAAATAAACATTAGGAGGGGGTTTGTAAAAAGAAAGAAAAAGAAAATCATTGGGAGGGGGAAGGCCGGGCCGGCAGCCAGCGAGTACAGTTGACTAAAATAAATAAAATTGACTGTCGTTGACTGCTCGAACCTACAATACCAGTGCATTTCTAATCGATACAGCCCACGAAACTGAGAATTTTGAAGGTGGAACCACCCATAACCGGTAACTTAAGTCATAGCGGACATGATCTGCAGCAGTATTTGGGCATTTGGCTAAGCAAATATTTTTCAGAAGTGTAAAGATAGAAATGGGGCGGATAGTGAAATATTGGGGAATTTTGAGAATGAATTGAAATTATTGAATTGAATTGAAAATGGCATAGGGCTCTAAAAATTATCTACCTCTTAAAATTTACATTATTGAAGGCTATAAAAAGAAGCATGTACACATAGTGTACATTTGAGGAGGTGGACAATTTTAAAGCCTTTACGGTTTTAGAGAAAGCCGGTGAAGCTTGGGATTGAAAGTGTAGTTCAAAATTCATGGTTTGTGACAATCGCCTCCTTCTTCGCCTAGCAACTAGTACCTATCAATGGCTAGGATATATTGAATAATCCAGATTTAGTTAACATAGTCAATAATTCCATGCTTTAACATAGATGGATAATTTCGTTAAAATGGCGGTATTCTGCTACTTTGGCAATTTTTACAATTTAGACCGCACAATTTGAAATGTTCAACGGTTATAGATGTTTGAAATCTATACATTATCTAGATGTCTGAAATCTATAAATTTTCTAGACGTCAGTTTCACAGTTCAGACCGGGCGGTTTGCAAATGGCACACGGAATACCGCCATTTTAACAAAATTCCCCATATAGTTCTATTTGTACTTTGCACCAGAGTTGAATTGACGATGTAGTGTGACTTGTTTGCAACCAGCTATGGGTTCGAGGCTTTGTGCAGCCCAGGGGCCTCAAGGATGATCTACAGAAGATATTCTTCACAGTAACAAGTAAAAAGTGAATCACTGATTTTATCCAAGCTAGTGGGTCATACTAGCGCAAGGGATTGCACACCGGACTTTCTTGGAATTCCCTCCGACTAATTTGGAGATTCTGCAGTTTTTCCCTGCAAGTTTTTTCTAGTTTTCATGTTTCCCTGTGTTCTAATGTCACCATGGAGGGATCTTCAAAGAATTCCTATACAAGAAAAAACCATGGATTTTCTTTGCAAGTATTTCATAAATTTTCTCCAAATTCCCTGTGCAAAATTCAAATTGGTAGACTTTGTATACATTTTACATTTCAATGTTTTTTCCATCTGACATTTGGTAGATTTTAGAAGATGAAATTGTCCCATATCAATTGTCAAGGGTCCGGTGAGGTTTGACACATAAGACTTGTAAACTGTCATGTAATCTCCAAAATAATGAATTCCATTGTTTTGTCAGTAATCTAACTTTTCTCTAGAGTTTGTACAATCTAAGAAATTTTGAAATGTGCAAATCTGAAATGTACAGATCAATAAGATTGAAAATTCAGTATCTACATTTCCGTCAGATTTCAGCTTTCAAAATCTATAAACTGTATTGATTGTGCAAGCTAAAATCTACATTAAGCTTAGATTTTGGAGGCATAAATCTACATTCTGAAATACTAAATTTCACAAATTCAATAGATTTGGAGGTGGGGACATCACTGAAAATTTCACAAATTTCCCCCTGAAAAATGCACAAAATTCCCTGTCTCACATTTCCCTGTGAGAGCTACATTCCCTGTGTACTTGAAAAAAGGCCAAAAAACTAAATTCTCGGAGGGGATTTTCGTAATAAGGTAGGCACCCCCAAAATGACACCTGACCTTAAAGCGCCATCTACAGGTTGTGTACATTTCCAAAATCGATTATGTACCTATTTGGATGGAGCGCTTTCAGAAACAAACTTTGACCCTTAATAACTTTTGCATATGATGTCCAAATGCCACGTTCTCTGGTGCGTTGGAACCTCCTTTCACTTGCCAACAAGAATATATGAAAATTTGACCAGTCTAATAGTAGTAACTAGGCTCAGTAGCAAAAAGTGGCGGTTTTGGGTGTACCCACCTTAGTGCCTACAGGGAACATTGAGAATGTTTGGTGTGTTGTCAAGCGCAGTGAGTACGTATACGAAGTTATTAGTGCCGCCAGATCTAGTCCTAGTCAACCATCATGGGCAGCGGACCTATCACGGCAGTTTCTAAGATCCGTGTTCAGTGAAGCAAGATCACGGTATCATAGCAGTTTCTAAGATCCGTGTACAGGGAAGCATGATCACGGTCACACTGTACCTGGAAGTAAGGAAAAGGTTAGCTTTGACACTTACTGCGCCGCAGTTTTGACTTCCGGAGACGAGCCCTGACCGATCCAAATTTTGACCGGTTGGCCCAGGGGGAATGTTTCAATCTCTTCGAATTCGGCATGTCGGGCATCCACCCAATCATCGAAATACCTTCATGCTTGTGAGTGCGGGATAAGATATCTAAAATCTACACCTCTACAAGAATTCAATTCGATTTACCTGTCTAAAATAAAATACTAAGTTACAGGCTATTCCCGACCCATCAGTATCAATTCGTGAAAACTCCTGTCACAAGACGCTCTGTTATGAAAATCAGCACAACTTGAAATATTGCGATTTTCTCTTTTGATTTCGGCACCAACTGAAAAATCAGTTGTAAAGAATAAAAGGAAACGAACCAACCACACAGACCAATTAGGGCCGCTGGTGAAGGGAATCACTGGGGAAATAGTGTGACGTTGCTAATTAGTTCTCAAGCACTAACAGCATAAACCAGTGTAGTCTGTATAACACCACTTAGCTAAAGAGCGTTGCCGACTTTTGGACCCGTTTCGTTTCATAGCACCTTTCGTGTTCCCGGCCAAGTCCAAAAGGCAAGAGCGAGCCTGGAGTTCGGTCGGGAATTCATTCGCAACTGTTACGGGAGAATATTCGTTGCAAGTGACGGACTCACGACCTTGGACTCACGAGCTAGTTTACCGTGGTCAAACTTTTATTACGCCGCACAGTGCCCACACCCATGGACTGCACTTCGGTCAAGCCTGCAATTCGAGCAGGAATCATTTTGCGAAGGTGCACGGACTCATCTCATTCGCTTTTCAGGGGCAGCTACCACTAATTCCTTTCACTATAAGAAGGACAGCCCTGCTTCTCTAGTTTCATTCCGCTCTCCAGCTCACAGCTAATCGATCAGTGATAACTTGTCGATAACATCGATCTGTGAACTAAGCTCCACTTCTCTGCCTGAGCACTGATCGATCTCGTGTCTAGCTGGCTCGAGAAATTCGTGTTTAATTCCAGACAAGTAATCTGGGATCATTGTGAATAGAAGAAACCACAATCAGTTCAATCTGGTGCTGTGAAGATCTAGAGATTCATTTCTTTTTATTACCGCTTCGTTACTAGCGTCTTCAATTCCAGCTCGATCGACCGATCGATCGACATTGTACCAATGGCTGGTGCAGGAGATGGAGGTGATTCCAAGTGGAAGCCTCCGAAGCGCTCAATTAATGTCCATGACGAAATCTTCGAAAGCGGCGAACTCTCGATCTTCAGGAGCGGCGGACTCTGTCGTCTTCCGGTATGATTGATAGATTTTCGGTGCATACCTGATCTCATGCATGAGATATTGAGACGCCCATGCAATTGACTGAATTCCGTGCGTACTTGAGGGGGGTAGCATTGATTCTTATATACGGAGTACATAGTTATGAAAGTTATTGAATTTGTTTTTCTCGTTTTCCTGAAACGCAATCCATTGCGAAAACAGTAGACTAAGTCATTTCCCCTTGAATGGGCAAGACCCTTGTGGGAGAATACTCAATTCAAACTATGATTTGTATCCTGAAGCAGCTACAGTTGTAACTATTGCAGCTACCTGCAAAGATACAGCTGTATATGCTTCCACGTACATCTTTTCAATACAATTGGACACGTTGTCGAATTCATTTAGTAACGTCCACAATCTGCTGATTGGCATCACTCTGTCAGGCGCATTGGTGTTCTTCTCTTGGAATGAGTTGCAATTAAAGTCTTCAGTACTTATCATATATTGCTAGAGTTCTGATCGAGAGTTGGATTGAATCATTATGAATGACGCTGACATATTCTAGAGCTTACAACCGCAAGGTAGGTGCAGTATATGTACTCAGACACTGAATTGCCCCAGATTAGGCACGATATGTGATGATTTTGTTGTGATGAACATTGACTATGGAGTTTGGATCGGATGTAGTCGATCGATGCCTGTATTCACCGAAGAATTGCAAAAGTCCGTAAACACAACTCTCTCTATATATGAGTACGAGCAACTACGGAATTTCACAGCTTGAGGATGGAATAGAGAGCTGTGAAATTTCACAGAAACACGAAGGAATTGGGTCTTCGGACATTTTGGATTTCTATGGTGATTGATATATATATATCGGACGTACTTCAGTCTTTTCATTGACAATTAATACAATCAATATTCAGTTATCATGGCCGGCTGTGAATCCGTGATGGAGAAACTGAAGAAGCTACTCGACCAATTGCCGAAATTCTCAGTTTCGACTGTTTCGTGGGTGTATCGATTAGAAACGCACTGGAATTGCGGGTTCAGTCAACGACAGTCGAATTTCATTTTAGTACCCGGCCTGCCCCTCCCCCTCCGCCACCCCGACCTAATGTTTATTTTATGGCAAGGATTTGCTGTCACCTAGGCAGCAAACCAACATACCGACTGGGAAGTTCCGTTGACATGTCCAATTTCCTGCCCTGGGCAGGATGTCTGGATGCAATTAATATTCTTTGGGCGGATGCTAATATGCTATTTCATGGTTAGTTGGTGTTTAGTTGGTGGCTCCTCAAGATTGGGAACTGTATCTGTGCTCAGTTTGGGCTCAGTTTAGGCCAGTTCACCGTGAAGTAGTGATTCATATAAAAAATTTGAAATCAATTGAATTTTGAAACTTTAGGAAAATGAAAATTCCTATTTATTCTATAAACCATGGAGCTAGAAGGTTCGCAGAAAAACTGTTGAGTATGGGAAATGATGAATAGTTTAGCAGTGAAGTTCAAAAGTCTCCCCGTGAACGTTACTATTGCCTCATTTTGTTCATACTAAAACTAATCCTAACCTTCTTTTGCGAGCAATTAACACCCATCACGATCTCAGTCTGTAGAATCCTTATGAGTTTAGGATTCTAAATTTGAATATGACACGAACTTGATATCAAATTCAAATTTGATATGAAGGAGAGAATAAGGTATGATAAGGAGGTTCTACAGTTCTTACTACTGTATGGCTCGCATGAGGGACAATTCTTTTTTTGTCAGCCTTTACTTGTGGGTTGTGTACTGACAGTTCTTAATTTTGAATAGGACCTATGAATGTTATGTTCTTTCCTTGGGACAGTTAAATACTTGGGCTCCACGCCTTCAAGTTAAAACCATAAGGCCAGTGCTTCTCCAACTGGTCAAAACGCACTGCTACGAACAGCAAGCAGCCTTTCGGGAATTTTTTACAGCAGTGGTTTTCTAGTGATTGTTGAGTCCACGCCTCCACGGCCTGAACCGACCCAGTCATTCAATTTGTGGGACCACTCTGTTACGATCCCGAACTGTGCGTTCCATGTGCCTGGGAACACGGCAAGCGGTTGTCTGCACTGGGGAAGTTCGACTGAAATTCTCAGTGAGTTAGTATCTCTCCAACCTGGGGTTACTCGTGTTGATCGAAGTCGGCAAGATTGCGTACCCCGAGAATGAATTTCTAAGAAAGAATTCATCCAACAACTGCCGAATCTCGTGGCAAATTTGGGGATCATTCCATATATCTGAACTTGGCTATGGCAGCTCAGGCGGCGGCTGCAGTCATAACTCTATAGAGCACCTTCACCCGTGTGGGGGTTTAATTTGACGCCCAGGACCGGAATCTGCAGACTGAGTTCCATGTTTCCGGCTTGCCTCAAAATTCAGTGCTAGGGCCGAGGAGTGCTCGGCCAAAATTGCACGGTCCGACTTCCTGAAATTCTGATCCTAGGTTGTCGAAGGACATAGATAGGAGCTGCACATATTAGCCAAAGCTTTGTACGTGTGGGGTGCTTTTGCAAACTGAGGTTGCAACCAGGTGTGCTTACTTTTTAGCCATGCCTTCGTTTGCAGCCAATCAAGGTGACCCTCAGTCAGTATCTCTGCTACCCTGTGTCCATGTCAATTTTGTAAATCATTAAGCAAAATTCAAAGCATGTCCAACCTTTTATAAATTTGCAAAGATAGGCCCCAGTATCCAAAGAGCAAAGAAAATTATATTTGAAGCACCATCTGACGTTGGTTTTAAAAAAAATATTGAATGCTAGACTTATAAAAATTTCCAATAATCTGGAAGTTAGAAAGTGACATTTAGTACATTTTGAATTTCTAAATTAAATGAAAATGAAATTTGCCAAAAAGTATGGAAAAAAAAGTTAATGAAATTCCAATTAAAAAATACATTTTGATGTTTCTCCTTTTAGAAAATAATATAATAATTCAAAAATAAAATTGACCAATGTTTCCAACGTAATTCAAGTAATAACATCATAATAGATTTAAATTATATAATCTGAACACACTTACAAAAGAATTTCACTTTGAGCACATGAGCAAGCCAAATGTTTTGTTATTTGTAAAAACCACATCGATGATCTATGTAATCTTTGAAGATGACTTTATATTCCAATTTTTATAATTAAGTTTCTTTTTTAAAGCTGTAAATTGGTATACAAATACACAAATAGGCAAGTGTGACATTCAATTAAGGAATGCTTATACATAGTAATTCTTTTTAATGTTCAAAAAATCAAATGAATTTATATTAGCTATAAAATCCTTACCTTCAAATTTTGAGTTAATTGGAGTAAGTTATAACACAAAAGTTATGGTAAAAAAATTCAACTACCTTAGACAAGTGACAAAAATAGGGCAATTTTTTCTTGCAATGATTGGCTAGCTTGCATCTCAACAACTATGAAGTTGTCCTTTACATCTTGCATCCCTATTTTGTAAAGCTACCTAACCCTGAATCCCTAAGAAAACCCTAAAACCAACCTATAGCCACCAAACTTATGTACCCAAGTTAAGCATTTCAAGAATGAACAACACGGGTACATGAGAGCGAAACTGGAATTCGGGTGGATTGGTAACAGGGTTTACTTTACTCTTTTTCCAGCAATTGGTCAGTTTTCCACTTTTCCATGGTAGTGTCTGTTTTGCAGCTTCGGGTGGCCCTGCCTCCAACAGTAAGGGTTCCATGCAGTTCCAGAGGGAAGCTTACAACTGTCTGCTGAAATTTTCCACGTGTTGCCGGCCACCTCGTGTTGCCGGCCACCTCGTGTTGCCGCCCCTCCCATTTTGAAGTCTCCGCTAGTCTGACCGGCTTCCGGCATTCGACGGGATGCAAAAGCACACCTTTGCAGAACTGAAACTTCCTCTGCTGGTGAACAATTGCATTCCACCTTGCCGAAGTTGCAGTGGGGAGAGCAGCGATTCAAGTGGAGCACTTCAGCCAAACATTAACGACAATCATGTTTTGTCACTGGGAGCTTCTGCCCCTTTAGAGCATCCCCACCCGGCTTGCAAAATGCAGGCCGGGTCGTGGCTGGCATAACGCCCGGCCATCCAGTTTGCCAGCCGGGCTGGGGGAGGAGACCCACCCGTCTGAGGCAAAACGACCATCGAACAGGTAAAAACAGATGCGGCGGGTGAAATTTATATAGTACAAATGTATAGTTCGTTTTGTAATAAGAATGCAATCTGTAGCTGAGTTACTTGATGAATTTGCTACCAAGGTTCTAAAGTGATGCGATTATTTATTTATTTAATTTTTGGAAGTATTGAAGCTTTTGAAATTCTAGAATAACTGAATATGAATACGGTCATTCACTTGGAAAAGGCCAAAGGTTATGATAATTTAAAAATTGTCAAGTAATAAACCTAAACATTTTGAGCAAGTGAGGGTCATTTTCAAAGTAGTCATATATTATAGTGCAAAAGATGTGAGATGTGAAAAGGACGCGGCCCCTCACAACTAAGTTAGTCACTAGAATGCTTCAAATATTGGATCAATAGGTGCATTCTTTGTTTCAACATTGAATAATGAAGTCATGAAGATCAACATTATTTGGTGGTAGTGTCCTTTAAAGGTTAATCCCTAAATGTATTTGACTATTTGTTCACCAAAAAAGCTTTAAAACTGCCATTTCTAGTACAAGACCCAAATTTTTGAAATAAATCATTTTTGGACACATGTAGCCATAGGATTTTGTAGTCAAATGGTTTGAAAAGATGTAGAATTTCTTTTAGAATTATCTACCTTTTAGGTTGCAAGATATTAGTGTTTGTAATGACAAAAATCCTTCTTTTGACCCAACACAAAAACGGGCAGTTGCACTTTAGAAGGTCATACTTATATTAAAAAAATGTTCAAAATGTTAGTTACTCTTTGGACTTATTCTGCAAGTCAAGTTGGCTACATGCTTGAAGAATTTCAGATCATTTGGAGTTTTAGATGATATAGGAAAAAAATAGTAAGCAGAAAGAAGTATAAAATGATTTGAAACACCAAAATGTTAATAAATTATTTATGGAATTGAAAAATTCCAATCCAAATGGTTGGAATGTTGTGATAAACAATCTACACCCATTTCTTACAAAAATATTGAAAGTTGAGTTAAATAAAGGACTTCAAAGTTTATTTCAGAATAAAAAATCCATAACTATTCACAAACTACCCACAAACTAAAACTTCCATAACTTTCATCTCATTAATCCAAATGGAATGATTCAAAGCTTTCCATGTCTATACAGATCTAGAGAACCAATTTCAATTTTTAATTTTAAAAAAACAGTAATTTTTCAAGAAGTTTTTTTTGTTGCCCAAACTACCCGTCAAGCAATGAAAACAACATATCACACCATAACTTTTTTATTTCAAGGTCAAAAGCTATGAAAATTGTTGGGCCTTAAAGATACTCCTCCAGAAAATGTTGTGTGAAAACTTTAAAGAAAAAAAAAAAAAATCTATTTGTAGTGAGCTGCCCAAAATTGCTATGTTGCGGTGAAAACGCGGTTTGGGCGTTTAGGGGTTAAAGGAATATTTTCTGACAACGTGAAAAAATCAAGATTAACACAAAATTAAGTCTTCATCAAGTTTTGAATTAGTGTATTCACTGATGTTTACAAATGCCATGGAAAATAAATGTATAGTTCATATATGGGATTTTTTATAACAATATCATCATATTTGCATAACTAAAATTAATGAGATGATTGCAATGCAACTTTGCCTTAACACTATTATGACATTAACATGTATCTCAAGTCCTAAGAACTTCCTTTTAATGCCCACAAATGTTCAATGAGGTCATTTCTAAGTGTATAGTGCTTATTTTGAAGTCCTTTATTTAAATGAATTCTCAATATTTTCGGAAAAAAAAAATATATATATTGTGTGAAGATTGTATATTACAACATTAAAATGGTTGGGATTGGCATTTTTCTATTCCATATTTAAATTCTTAATAACTTAGTGTTTTGAATCAATCATTCTCTACCTCTTTCTACTTACTAATTTCTCTTATATGTTTTACAATTCCAAATGATCCGAAAATTTTCAAACACGTAGACAACTTGCTTTGAAGAATGAATCCTAAGAGTAACCACCGTTTTGGACATTTTTTCATACCAATGTGACCTTGTGAAGTGCAGCTGCCCAGGTTTTCGCAGGGACCAAAAAAAGATCTTTGTCAATGCAAACGCTATTATCTTGCAATCCACGTGGTGAAATTTTTTGAAATTTTTTATACAACCTCTCAAACTAATTTAATACAAGATCCTATGGTTACATTATTCCAATTTTTTTTTTTTTTTAATATTTGGTACTTGTATTAGAAATAACAATTTTAGAGCGATTTTGGTGAAAACATAGTCTTCCAAATGCCAGTCGCACAGTTTGAGAATAAGGCCAATCCAGGGCAAAAGCAGTTGTCAGCTTACGCGTTGGAAGTATGACGTCCGAAGCAGCGTATTCAGATAGTTTGAGGTGAGTAAGCTTAATAGTTTGAGGTCAGTTAAGCTTGTAGTTTGACGTCAGTGAAGCTCGATCACTCCAGTACTCAGCAAGCATCAAGTTATTTAACTTGCCAGAAATATGACCTGACCTTACAATGGTGTACATCTGATTCGGAGGTCAGTTAAGCTTAATTAGGTACATTTCTGTAACTACTAATAACATCAGTCATGTTCAAAGCGATGGACCTGTAAGAGCCCGATCGACCATTTGCAGAAATCTGGTGTGGTGTGGCCGACAACAAGTGCAGCGGCTGCAGAGCTAGCCAAGTGCTTAGGTCTGTTTTTTCGGGGGATGATTTGAT
Organism: Antitrichia curtipendula; assembly: GCA_951230915.1. Taxonomy (NCBI): domain Eukaryota; kingdom Viridiplantae; phylum Streptophyta; class Bryopsida; order Hypnales; family Leucodontaceae; genus Antitrichia; species Antitrichia curtipendula. The sequence goes on along the minus strand of OX579642.1, from coordinate 1,192,894 downwards.
TGATGCACACACGAAAAAAAATTCTGACATGAATCGCAAAGCTTACGCTCGTGCAGAAAAAAAATAGTCTCGCCATTACTAGACAGTCTTGACTTCGAAAGCAACGTGGTGAAATATGTCGACTTTACTGGCATCATCGATCAAGCAGCTGAGCCAGCTACAGACAGAGTACCAATGTATGCAAGTGAAGGAATCTGCAAGCTCAGAAGCAAACAGAGGCCATTTCGCGAGAACAAGAATCGGTGTACGAGTCAGTTTCCAAGCCTGCGTTTGCCTTCAGCCGAAATCGAAGTTGAGTAACTGACAAAAATATCTGTAATTCTAAAATTCTAAAATACAAGTTCACTTCTGTCAATCCTGGCTACATTAACCTGTATTGTTAATTTCTCATTAGGTGAATTGAATTACGACCTTCGGAGTACGATTAGTTTGCAAACTAGCCGTGGGAGCTTCGAAGACCTCGTGTTGCCAGCGAGAGGGACGGAGGTGGTAAATGGATGTGCGGAGGTGAATTTTCCTAAAACCTCAGTAAAAAATCAGATGCGAGGAGGTGCCTCGCGATTGGTGCGAAGAACCGCCGCTTGTTGCGATGAGTTTGTCGTTTGTGGTTTTGCAGGCCGGGTCGTGGCTGGCAAAACGACCCCCATTTGCAAGCCGGAGGCGCCTGGGAGGCCCGGCCGCTTAACCAGCCATCCGGTTTGCCAGGCGGGTGGGGCAGAATTGCCAGCCACGATGGACTAGTCATCCAAAATGCCAGACGCGTGGGGATGCTCTTAGGGCCGGGCTAATGGGGGGCCTAACCCGCTTGGCAGGCTCGGGCGCGCGGGGCAGGCGCAGTTGAAGCTGACAAGGAGTCCACCTGCATGCCCGCGCAATCCGCAGGAACCTGCCAGGGCAAGTGAACAGTCCACGCAGGCGGGGAATCACCTTAGTGTTGGTGCTACACCCTTCCGACACCAGTGAGGGCTGTTATTTAATTTTTTTTTCTTAGTATGAAACTCTAAAGGCATTAGTAATGCTATCTTTTGAAGTTTCATCGGAAGTCAATTTTCTCTTTGAGTCTTTATTATTAACCATGAAAGGGCAAGCCCATGAAAAGTTATTCAAACTTCAAAACCATCTATACCTTAACCCCTAAATGCCCAAGCCTTTCCAAGTGCATTTTGTTTATGAAAAAAGAGCATGGACTTATAGTTAGCCCCAACAAAGCAAATTGTTCTTTTTTCAAAATCTAACCGTATAGATGTTTAAAGAGCTTGCTAATTAGTATGTATACCAATTTTCAACGCAAAATTGCATAGGAGTTGTGAGATTATAACAAGAGAAGTTTGTGTTTTATATTTTCAGCATGATGTACATCCCCACAATGGAACTGAAATTTGCATATAAAAGTTTTTTGAGATTAGAGGTGACATGAACAACTAATAATTGTGTTAGCACACTAAAGTATACTTTCAAAAAACTTAATTTTATACAAAAAGCTATTAAACTCATCACACAATCCACCTTGCAATTGTTGAGATGCAAATTCTTTTAAATATAAAAATCACAAATAACTCCAAATCAATATTTTCTTTAGAAAAATTTCAATGGTGAAAATCTTGAAATCACTTTACTCTTTCGATTGGGACAATTTTCAAAGCAAATGGATAAGTACAAGTTTTTAGATCTCAAATCAAATGAAATTGCTCAAAGTTGGAAAATGAAGTAAAATTAGCAAGCTTTACTCTTCCACTAATGGCCATGTATGGCTTTGGAGACTTCTCAATAATCAGATATGTATCTTTTTCAGTGAAAAATGAAAGTTTTCAATAGTTAACCCTAAAAACTGCCCGAAAAAAATTTAAAAACGGTCAGCCAAATTTAACTCCCCACAGCAAAAGGAGTTCAAAATTTTTGATCGACCATATATGGTCGATTGGGCAGTTAGGGGTTAAATTAGTTTTTTTTTGTGTTGCTTGTTTTCTTTGAAACGCTAAGATCTAAAAAACCGTGAGGCCTCGGAAAACGTTCCTGGTATCGTTGGAAAGTTCTTCAAGAAGAGTCGTGCATGGACTTTGTTTCGTGGCGTTTGGACCTACGATGTGGAAGTGATTGAATTTCAAAGTTTTTATAAATTGGAAAATTGAATTAAATTATCTTTTTTTTTTGGAAAAAGCATAACTTTCACATTGTATGTCCAAACGCCGTGAAACAAAACTCGTGCAAGCCTTTGTGTATAGAGCTTTCTATTTGTGCAAGTTTCATGGCGTTTGAACTTATGGAGGAAAAGTTATGGATTTTTATAAATTAAAAAATTGAATTAATTAATTTTTAACTTTGAAAAAAAAACACTTTCATATTGCATGTCCAAATGACATGAAACAAAGCCCTTCCACTCCTTTCTGCATAGAGCTTTCTATTTGTAACAAAATGCAATCCTTCACACTACAATGTGAAAGTTGAATTTCAAAGCTTTAATGATTTAAAAAAATAAAAATTTAATTTTAATTTAATTTAGGTTGTGGCAACGGTACAGAGCACTCTAATACAAGCTAAGATAATCAAGTTAAATTATTTTCAATTTTCAAGAATATCCAACAAAAACTATGGCAATTTAATAGTATAAAGTACACTCATGTGCTTATTCAATGAGTTTTAGGTGGCGTTACCTTATATATTCTCATGATGCAGATTTATATTAATGAAATTATTACTTTTATCTTTTTAGAGGTGAATCCACATGTTTTCCATGCGCCTTTAAAATTTTAGATTTTCTAATAAAGAGTTGAAATTACTGTAAATGTTTGAATAAAAAGTTAAAAAATTCAAATCAAATTCAAAGTACACTGAAAACTCTAAATTTGACTCCATTCGTGTGTGTTGTTGTGTAATATTTCAACATGTAAAAAAAAGTAGTGTGGTCTATTTACAATTTAAAGAAAATCAACAATTTCATTAAAATGGCGTTATTCCAAGTGCCACTTAGACGATGTGCGACATGTGCCATTTTCACCATCTGGAACATGTATAGATTTCACAACGGCCGTTCTAAACCATCTAGGACAGATATAGATTTAGAACGACCGTTCTGAACTCTTCTCATGCCATTTAAAAATAATATCACCATTTTAATGAATTTGCCTATAATAAGAGACTGTGGTTGTAGGTCCAAAGTTCAAATTACAATTAAAAAAAGGGCTTAACGAGCTCATTTCAAATTTTAAATAGAACATGAAGTTCAATGTTGTTTAGCAATTTGAACTTCATGCCTACAAACATGGTTTTTTTATTTTTTAAATTTTTAAATGACATAGTCACTTCATTCACTCTATGCTCGTCTATACTATAATATAAGCATATAGTGGCAGTCTCTGAATTTTAAGTACAATTTGAATTAGAAAAGTTTTTTTCTTTTTCTTGAAAAACTTGTAGTAATTTCAATTCTTCACAAAAAATTTGGAATGTTTACAAGTTATTGGTGACATGTGTATTCATTTCTAAAAAAATTTAAAAATAAAATATAATCCATATGCATTTGCAAAATGAGAGCACACATAGTGAATTGTTTTGAAGTTTGGATAAACAACCATAGGCCTGTTCTTTTAGGATTTATCCCCAAAGTCCTAAGGTCTTATTTCCATCAAGAACCACTCTACTTTGCCAATTCGATTGTAAACTGCAAAAACTTTTTTTTTTAAATTTTGGAGGGGGGATATCTCAGCATTGGATTACATACTGCACCAATACACAAATGTATTCCAAAAACAATGCAGAAATTCAGACCACATAGATTGCAGAATATTTGAATTTATAATGGAAAAAAAAAATTGTTTAGCACCTTCATCGACTACATTTTTTGGCTTTCAATCATCTTACCTTACAGAATTTGCAATATTGATTTTGAATTTCTAATCTTCTATATTGAAGAATTGAGTTGACAGTCTAGGAATAAAAATTAAAAAAAAAAACACTAAATTTTCAATCATTAAATAATTGTAGTGAGAAGTAGGTTTAAGATTGAAGGAAAAACAAAATTTGTAATAACTCGAAGATGGAATTCAAATACATTAACATCTATATTGAAATTGTTACAACAATAGATCTTAATCTTGGGAATTTTTTTGGTGGGAAAAAATTAGGTTCAGAAATGAATCCTACAAGTGTTTTTTTAAAAAAAGTGCTCTAATTGTCAAAAAAATAAGACTGTCCATAACTTTTGCACAATGAACCCAAATGGAAGCTTCCTCTATAGTAAAATTACAATATATGAGAAATAAGATTCTTAAAATTTTTAATTTTTTTTTGTTAAAGGTTCTACTTATTGCACTTGAAGAAAGACTCATGTGCCATAATTGTTGCTCCCATGCATTGATTGAAATAAAAATTATTTTCCTACAAATCTAAGGTGTTTCTATATCTACACATAAAGTTTCAAAAAATCAGCCTTCTCGAAATCCATTTTGTCCTCTAAAGAGACAACGGGACTTTAAAGGGTTCATCCTTGAAAGAACAAGATATGAAGTTGACCAATTAGTCGATTTTTAGTATCCTTCATTTCACTTTGTCTATTTCTTTTTTGCAACTACCTATGTCTATAAGTATTTCTCTGTATTTGTCTATTATGAAATCACTATCTTTCACAAATCATAAAATTTTAATTTTTTTTAACGAGTTCAGAATACCAAAAAAAATTGAAGTGTAAATGAAGGAAATCCAATACACAATACAATTAAGAAGTACAAAAATTCCACCAAAGATGTATATTACAATGTGATAGTTTATGGTATAACCACTTTTCTGTGTGTTCTGTAATTAAAAACAAATACTGTGGTTATAGGTCTAAATTTAAAAACTAATATAAAATATACATTTCCAATATTTTCAACTTCTCTCAAAATGGAATAAAAACTACACTATGTACGCTTCTTCTTATTAGAAGGGCCCATCTTCAAAAAGGACAATTTTTGTAGCTAAAATTTCATTCAAGAATAAGGACTTTAGAATTCCTACAATATGTTAGGATGTTTCTATTTTAATATGTTTTTAAAGCATCCTATTCACTATTGACAACTATTGGTAACTGCATAAAATACTTTTTTATATTCTTGAAGAACCATGAAAATATTAAGACCCTGGGTACGCAATTCCCATATTATATGGCCCTCATTATAATATTATAAAATGCATTTTAGTCCAATCTCAAGGAATATAATTTATTTTAATGTAGAAGTTTTTTGTAGCCCTTTTCACAAAGAATGCAAAAATATAATTATATACAAAAAATGAATAATCTTTGAGGATAATAATAGCATTAAAATTCTAATTATATGTGTTCTTTTAATATATATATATCATAGGACAAGTTCCTGCCAATTTTTTGGACTTTTTAATAAAAATTTATTTTCAATTGGAAGGAACTTCTTTTAAAAACTATGCATAGGTGTTTCAGTTTTTCATACATAATGTGAGATTTAAAAAAAATATATATGCAATCTAACATTTTTTAAATTAATTTTTTTAATAATTTGATCTTCACCTAGCTTTTTGGTCTTTTTAGTTTAATATAATTTTTATAAAAGCCATCCTCTAAGCCGTTTTAATGTCGATGACCCCTGCATACAATACATGAGTTGTGTACCGGGAATTAAGACTTTGTCCATTTATTTTTTAATCATCACTTCATATTAGTCCATGAATCCTATAATTTAGGGGGAAAATTATTCTAGAATGCCATTTAGTAGAGAAAAATGCTTAGTCTTGCCTAAACTTTGAACAGAAGTCCTCTTTATAATTACAAAGAAAAAAAACCATGAATTTTGAGGTTCATTAAAAGAATTTTTTAATTTTGAAGTTCAAATTTATAAATGATACAACGTACAATTGAATTTTATGCTTTCTCAAAAAATGCTGAAGAATTTAAAAATATAAAAATATACACAATGATATTAGGTGGCCTTCATTCTGACACATTCAACTTTGAATTTATGAGTTCACAGATATTAAAGATTTCTCCATAATTAAAATGAAATACACACTACACTTGTCAAACTTCATTTCATAGTTCACAACAAGTGCAAAAAATATATACCTACTAAGCTACAATTAATTCCTTTTGTGACCAACCTCTTATAATAATATGCATTACAAATTAGGACTTTCACTTACATAATTTATATCCAATTGTAGTAGCTTTTACACTATCATGTTTTCATTCCAACAAAACAACATGATTCATTTTTTTACAATTCTATCACTTCTTCTAAATTTGAGTATAAATTTCATATATTTGTACTAAATAAAATTATAATTGTCATCATTAATATTTTTTCTCCTAGAATTTTCATAGCACTATTACAACCATTTGAAAACCACAAAAGATTTGCTAAAAAAATGTATTTTTGTATTTTAGTTTTAACCTCAAATATTTTAAAACATTTTACATTTTAATTATCCGTTCATTTCCGATTATTCTACAACACTTGACAACTAAAATTTCATTGGTTACAATTGTTCACACTTCATTCACCGAACTAATCGATCACGTTTGATTGTGTCCTGCATTTCATATGCTAAGTTCTTTGTTCTACCTAGACAAGAATTTTTTATGCAGATGAATTTGTGCATAATACAACTCATCGGCCTAATGCATGTATCATCAAAAGGAACAAACACATTGTTCTTGATGAAATTCATACCGGTGAACTCACCAAGCATGTTTGTTTCTTGCCCATTTGATGATGTTTGTATTTGCTCGTAGTATTTTGCTGCAAAATAAACCTGAATGAATCCTTCAAACTCATGTGAAAAAAATTCTGTGATGGTGCCTTTGAATGGTGCGCCCGACAAATTATCATGTTTCACTACAACATCATCACCAATTTTATAAAATACATTGCCCATCATACACCTTTTGTACTTATATATGTATGGTATCTGACTGATTTCCATGCATGGATGTTGATGATGCAAATAAGACGATATAATGGAATTAGCTTGCTTTGGTCTATTATAAAGAGGACTAATTATGATACCATTCGTCGTTGCTGTGGCAAAACAAACATTCCGTGGTGGGCACTTCAACAATTTCATGAGCTCTGTAGCTTTTTCTTTTGTAGACACTTTAAGACAACCATTACCATGGGTCGGTGGACAGACTACAGTACTAGCATGGTCATCTTGAACTTCCTCAAAATGCCAATAAGATTTGTGTACTTCTACAAGTGCTCGTTCTAAAGTCTCCAAATTGTCACGTTCTTGGTATTTGTAGGTGCTCACCATTTGAAACAATCTTCGAGAGCAAAACTTAATGAATGTTGCCTCAACATTCTTCTGGTTTGTGTTCATGTTTGTGAATTTCTGTATTTCTCGTTCGTACGGAAAACACCAATACACATCACTATGTCCAAACCGTCTTATGTCTTCTAAAATGTGTCCTGCTCCAGCAACATGCTCCAAAGGTCTGCCATTTGGACCATCCAAGTCTTCTATAAGGACCCGCCATTTTTGCAACAATTGATGAACGACAAGGAAGTCATCCTCTGTCCAACCTCTTGACCTTGTGTAGTTGAAACAATAATGAGCTGTATCCACAAGATACAATCCTTCTTTGCTGCGGTCTTTCAAATATTTTCCTTTGAATTTATGCAAAATAATGGGTAACACCCACTGCACAAATTTTTGGTATTCCTCAACTGTATAAGTTGCATGGTTACTTATAGGATCATGGGACCACTGACTTTGTTTCAATTCTCCTACACGCGCTTCTGTGACTGACTTGCAGGCTGAATTCACGACATCCACAATGTTGTTTTTCCGTTCATGCTTCTCTATATCTTCAAAAAACTTTTTAGTAAAAGTTTTGAAGAGGTTCAATCCCATAATATGCATTACATCAAATACCAAATCTTTAGATAAGTCAAATCCGTACAAATGATACAGACGCCACAACTTTGACTCCCCAGATACACCAGATAGTTTACTACGACGCTTTCTTTCCTCCGGTTCATTGCTATAAACATTCCATTCTCTTACACCTTGGAATAGCTCTTGGGATGTCCTCCGGGGAGGTGGATTGAGAACCTGCTCCTAGTTTTTATTGTAAGCATATTTTCTTGCACCCATCTTGACATAGCTCATTTTACAACACCTACATCCTGCAGGCACGGAGCTCTTCAATTTGCCAATTTTGCATTGTGCGACATGGTCACCTATTATCAACATCAAAAATGCTCGAATCACTGGTACATTATTTGAAGGTGGTAGAAACTTGCTAATTTTAGCAATTGGATAGTTATACTTGCATTTTATACCTTCCAAATATAACATCTCTAGTTCTTCTACAAATGGTTCTAAAAAAGAAGAAATGCATTTCTTCATGCGTTTAATATTGAATTCTTCATTATTACCCAACGGAATGAACAATACAGGCAATAGTGAAATGTTGGATGACGTCCCTGCGTTCAATACTGTAACATTCAATATCCAACAACCTCGTGACCTTTTCCCGGTCACATTGAAACCATCCCAGTGTGCTCCCAATGCAACATTTCGTGGATCCCCTTTCACCATCAATTTGGGTTTCACAACACGCCTTTTACAACTCCAACATTTGAAATCATAGTGCTCTGCTTTAGGGTTCCAGTTGTTCTTCAATTCGTTGCACTTGATTGGATAAGCAGAATATGCCATGCGACATGCACGATTTGGACAATGCACTGGTAATTCCCATTCACGTCGGGGATTCCACCAATCTTGAGTCTCCCTTATCTTTTCACCATCCCAAAAATTCTGAATATGAGGTGGAGGTGCGTGTTTTTTGAGCCACTGGTCTCGATTGTTCCACATCAACAACTTTTCATTGCAAAGAATTCTTGATGACATGATTGATTCCAATTGCAAAGAAATTGGCAAGTAATCAAAGGATATCATGTTCCCCCTCAATGTTCCACACTCGGTGCATTTCTGTCCATGAATTTCGCATAATCGCTTCATCTTGGTAGGAGCTTTGCACCCACATTGTGAAGCAACATTCTTTTCGTGAGTATCATCCTCACTGGGTTTCAAGAGAACTGGCTCGTGAGCGTACTCTTCTGTGCCCAAACACATCCTCCATCTTTGTGGTTCAACCATGCCCCACTTCTTGTACATTGTGAGGAGCCTTTTGAAAGATGACGGTGTAGTTGATGGACCTTCTATGTCTCATTTTCAGTCCCTTGGCATTTTCCTTATGACATCTCCTAATTTTTCTTTTCCAGGCTCTATTGGCATCTCCAATCCTGAAAACATTTGATCAAGCATGTAGTCCTGTAACTCGATTGACATTTTCTTGTTATCCCATTCTGCTTGGACTCTAATCAACACATGCTTCATCATATTTTTCATTCCATCAAGTGCTTCCTCATCTTGTGATTCATCCACATCCATATGTTCTTCTTGTTGTTGTGTTCTTTTGTTGATCGAAGCTTCAATTGATTGTGATGGAGACAGATTAGGTTCTGATGGCAATGGAGCTTCTTCAAATGGTGGTAGATTCATATCAACATTGGTAGCTTCTACAGTTGATGGATCTACTTCTTCAGCTACATGAGAACCCCGTAATTGTTGTTCTCTTTTTAATCAAATTTCCCTTCCTTGTTCACGTTGCTGATGTGTACGGAATGTCCTTTTGTCTACATATTGACCTTGTTGGGTGTTTGTTTTGCATTCAAAACACATGCAAAATTTGGGTCGTACAAGACGGTTCATTGGACCTCCACGCCTCATTCTGCAGTTCAAAGAATTTTGTACAACAAATATATATAGATGAAGTAATTGTATTTTACTTGTTACTTGAATACCTATTCTATATCCAATTCACTTTCACTTGCACTACAATAAAATTTCAATATATAAACTAGATTTAAGAGTAACTATATATATGGAAATGAAAATCTGTGTTCAAAAATATAATCATCATACCATAGTAAAACCATTATATACTTGTGTTTTCATTAAAGTAAAAGACATAGTATGCTTTTACTGTAAACAACAAGCAAACACATTTTCAAAAGTAAAATAAAACCCTCTTTGTAACTCTATAATTATTAATCAGTAGGTACACTTGTACTATATGGGTGATTGCAAGAAACACTTGTCCTATTTCTTGTCCCCTTGCTCTTGGACAAGTGGATTTTGGCTGTAACTTTTGAATTGTATGTCCGTTTTCTGTGAAATTTGAAGTGAAGGTACACATAAAAGTTTTAGAAGTTTAATATTTTTTTCCAATTTTTCAAAATTTATTTACTATTTTTAAACTGCCCCCGATTGGATGTCTACCTTGGCCATTTTAGGGGTTTTGAGTCCTATTTCCCATCCAAAAAGACGAATTTGAAAGTGAAAATTGGGAAGCAAGGAGTTATACTAAAGTTACACAAGACTATGAAGAGATTTTCTAAAAATATTAAAGTATCCACCTTCCACATGTGCTCAAAGTGCACTACCTATGTACACATGCAAAGAACACAATTTTTATTTTCCAAAAATAAAAAATAGTGAAAAAGGAGAACCTACAAGTAAGGAAAAATGTCTATTTTTCTTTGAATTGTTTGAATTATTTTACTATTTTCTAAAAATAAACTCAAATGTATCTATTTTCTTCTATTTTCCTAGGCTTCTTTTTTTGTGCATAACTTTTAGAGATAATTTTTTATAGACTTCAATTTTCACATGTATACTTTTTTGAATGCTTTACAAATTATCCATATTTTATTTTATTTTTAAAAAATTTATTGCAAAAGGTCATAGTACTACAGTACTACAACCATTTTGACCAAAAAACGGCAGGTGTTTCTTGCAACTACCTTGTATACAAAATTATTCTTTTCAAAGATGTTGTAGTTGCTCTTTAAATAAGTCATATTGCATTCCGTATCAAATTTCATGTCCTCAGTGTACTGTCCCCCCCCCCCCCTTTTTTTTAATAATTAACATGTCAAACTCAAAATAATACTTATAAAAGTTTTAAGAAACTAGTGAAATCCATAGAAAATAAGTGAGAGTTCTTTCAAAAATTTCAAAAATTTCCACGTGCTTTAGTTTTCTGGCTAGAACAATCTTGTCACTAGAATTAGTGTGTTTTAATTCCATCTTAGAGAAATTAATAGGTTAGAGTTTCCCTTTGTCTTGTACCTATTGGTACTGAACATTCTTTATTAAATAAAATAATTTTTTTTTTCATACACTCTCAACTTAATTCTCCACCATAAAGATTTAAACCTCAAACCTCTATAGTGCAAAAGTTTTAAGTTAAGAAGGTTCAAAGTCAAATAATCTAGTCCCTCAATTTGAAAAAAAATTGTTTTCTTCATTTTAGTTTCAAGTATCTTGCAATCTGTGAGGTCAAAATTTATGAAATTTTTTCTACATATTTTTATATTAATTAGGTGTGAGATCCAACAATTAGATTTTTTTTTTTAATTTCATTTTCTTTCACACTTTGCAGTGGAAATGATAGTTGTTTGTGTTTTTAGCAAAAAAAGGCCTTGGTCCCACTACAAGAAAATGGGGTGTTTTAAGTAGTGTCCTAGACATCACGTCTTTTAAGTAATGTCTTTTAAGTAAGATTTTAAGTAAAATTTTACTAAAAAGACAGTCTTTTTAGTAAAATTTTATTTAAAACCTTACTTAAAAGACGTTACTTAAAAGACGTTACTTAAAAGACGTTACTTAAAAGACGTGATGTCTAGGACACTACTTAAAACACCCTGTTCTCTTGTAGTGTCCATCAAGGATTTTTTTTGTTGCGAAGATTTTGTGCAAGGAGGTGTGCATAGATTTTGTTTTATAACTTTTGAATTTACAATGTGAAAGTTTTGAATAGCAAATTTTTTATAGATTAGAAAATTGAATTATGTTATCTTTTACTTAACCCCTAAAGTCCCTAAGGGTTACCCCCGCTTTTACCCCCACCTTACACTAATGCACGAGATGGGGGGGGGAAATCTTTATGCCCCCAATTACCCCCATTTTTGTACGCTTTAGCATGGGGTAATTACATATCACACAAGTAGCAATGTGGATGATTTTTGGTCAAAATGGGATGAATTTTGTTGGATAATTGGATGAACGTTGTGACACGAGTTGGATGAATTTCATCATTTTTGGATGAAATTTAATAGGATGGATGAATTTCCGCATTAAAGTCAGTGGAAGCAAACTTCACGATCGGATAAAATGGATGGAAAAGGCAGCTGCGATGACAAGAGAGTAGCTGCAAATGGCACATTTTATTTTGGAAAATTTGTAACTTCACAACTACTTCCATAATACCATCTACAGACTTCAAATTTCTGAGAAAGAATTCCTATAAGATCACCACACCAAGAGCAAACATCAAACATGTAATATCAAGAGCTTGCTTGAGAACGCTCTGGCAACCCAATTAGGTTCGGTGGACGACCATTGCAGCTGGTTAATCTCAGCCCTTGCCGTATATGCTATTATCGGGTCGAAGTTGCCTTCAATGGGTTGGCTGATTGATGACAATATAATCAGAGCCTGCACAGAAACCAAATGTTGACACCACATGTTCAAAAACGATTCCTTGTTAGTCTCATCTCATGAACCACAAGAACAAACCATAACAAGAAAAATACGGCTAAACCAAATGTGCCCATTACACCTGATTCTCACAAGATCTACCGACGGCGATGTTCTTCCCAACCCAAAAAATAGAAGAAAAAAAGAATCCCTCGTACTCAAGAAACTACAGACTGCGAACCCTCTAAAACTCTCACATGTAGTACAAGCCTTTCCTCGTGCAAGCTGTTGGAAAAAGATCCAAAGACAGTTCAGCATCGAACCCTAGTCACAATACATCAAAGCATGCAGCCACGCAGTTAGGACAGAAAAGGACAATCACAATCGCCACTCGTCATCGCAATTCGCACACATACCTGGCAATGACCCGAGCTAGACCTTCATTTTGGGAAAAGCGCTGAGTCAAATCCACACTTGGACTCTTGGATATATCCGCATCCACACGGGGAAACACTGACATTCGTTTCCGCATGGAATAGGTCTGCTCCACGGACTCGTCCCCTTTTGCTACAACTTCTTTTTCGCCTTTCCCATTGGACTTCTCCGATGGCATTTCTGAAATAAAAAAAATTGTAGACATAAGCACTTCGGAACAACAAAACAAACGTATTCACAACCAGGACTATCCACAAACAATATCCCACTCCCCGTACCCACACAATCCCAAGGATCCGAATTCAAAAACTTCGATTCACCTGCCTACTGCATAGCCCAAAAACAACCGAGACACCCAATCGCACAAAAGGGGTATCCGGCTGAGTACTTTGGTAAATAATCGTTGAATGCTATTTATCTCTAAGATCAAACACGCAAATGGATCCATCTGCATGCTGAGACGGAAGAAAACACACTAGCACCTCCCCACACAATGTCGTAAATTTCTTTGTCGTGGGCTATTAGTAAGTTGGGTGTCTCCCACTTCTCTTTCGATATACCATATTGTACAAGTTGTGTCAATGCTCGACGTCCCCAACCGCTATGGCTCAGCCTCATTCAAATCGAACCACGTCAATGGGGCACAATATTCACTCTACTTGTTATTGTTAAGAAGACTTTTCATTTCCACCCTATCATCGTGGATCTGCGCAAAGTACAATTTAGTCAAAGAGGTTGAAAACGTACATCACTGACAATTTGAAGTCACCACAAATTTTGACGCGATCAAACTGAGAGGAACAAAATACAACGGACAAGGGATAGTGCAAACGCGAGCTCTTACCACGGTGGCGCCACGAAGCTAGATTGCAAGCACGCACAGGGCGTGCGAGGAGGCAATGGAAAAGAGCAGTCCGTCTCCAGCGCTCCGACGGAAATGACTGCAGCGCAGGGCTAAGCTTTAAGGTGGGGCTTCAAAAGAGAGCTGAGTTTAGCGCCAGTCCAGGTGGACACTCGACGCATATGGGAAGAATGTTAGACACCCAAGATAGGAACATGGCTTTTTTTTCATTTTTTATCAAGTGTCAAAGTGGCACTAAATATGACATGTTATAGTAGTGCTCCAAGTTTCAACATTCATCCACAGATTGGATAGCAAATATCACATTAGTACCATATATGTTACATATCCATAATTTTGTATTCATCCACAATCTGATGATTTCATCCAAGCTTCTTTTCTTCATTTGAATTTTCCTGGCAAAAAACTTCATAAATTTTCATCATTTTATAGCCAAATTAATTTTTTCTCGGGCAATTTGGCACTGTAAAGCCCAAAAAAAGGCCCTGGATAGGAAGTCAAATTTGAGGTGTATGAAAAACAATATACAAGGATATATAGAGATATCAAAATAAATATATCTTTATAAAAGACGACATCATTCATCTATTTATTCAATTTAAATTTTAAAAATTATATTCTATTTTATATTTCTATTTTTACTATCAATACTCTTAAGATAGGTTGTTTATTTTGTTCTCTTTGTATGTTTAATACATTGAGATCTAACAAACCAAGAAGCGTTCAAGTAGCGTTCTTAGAACCTTTCAAAAGCTCATTGTTCAAAGGAGTGCCCGCACTTTGTTTTGTGGCGTTTGGACTTACGGTTTGAAAGTTATTGAATTTCAAAGTTTACATGAAACCAAAAATAGAATTAAATTATCATTTATTTTGAAAAATTCATAACTTTTGCATTGCATACATGTTCAAATGCCACGAAACAAAGCCTTTGCACTCTTTTGTGCCTAGAATTTTCTCCTTGTGCCTATTTCGTGGCCTTTGGACATATGGTGTAGAAGTTATGGATATTTTTAATTAAAAATTGAAATATTTGAATTTCAAAGTTTTAATGAACTAAAAAAATGAAAAAAATAATTTTAATTTATTTGTGGTTGTGGTAGCGGCACACTAGTGAAAATTAAAGATGCAAAAGACTAAGCTATTCTTTTATCATCAAATACTCCCTCCGTCAAATAATACTAGTCGTTGTGTTTTTCCTATTTGTCCTAAATTTTTTGTCTTCTACATTTTAGACCTGATTTTAGGATTGAAGATTTTTTTGACATAAGTTAATGAAATGAAGCAGAAGAAGTCTAATTAACTATCCATCTTACGAATCAATATAATTCTAAATTTATTTATTTTTTAATTTGAAATTGATTGGATAAAAAATAAAAGATATTGAACTCTTCATTGAATGCATTGAATTCCAAGGCATCCTTGTGCAAATCTAAAAACATTGAGAAGGCTAAGATAGATGTATAGGAAGTTTTTTTTCCCTTAATAATGCCTATCATTATTTATACTTGATGCTTTGTGTCTAATGCAACTTCCTATTTTTGATCTTCCTTTAATTGCAATTAATAGACAGGCACAGACTTGCTTTGCTCTTGAAAAGATACATTACACATGTATTATAGGATTACTTGATTGTTACATGTACTACAAAAATGTTGCCAAACCTTCACCTCCTAAAAAATCAAAGAGCCCACTTTGATCTTTTTGAAAACTCACAAAAGTTTTGTTGACTTCATAGTTTGGAAGTTTTACATGAAATTTTTAGGATGGATGCTACTCATCATAATCTACGTGTGAAGCTTTGTTTATGATATCATTCACATAAATATTGCAAAAGTTAGAAGTTCTTTTTTCAATTTCAATGTCAAACCATATTATAGCCATACGATGTTTTGTAAAAAATATTAATTATTTTTTTGGAATTATATAGATTAATACCTACTCAAAAACATTTGAATCACTCAATTTTGTAGAATGACGTAAAAGTATTGAAAAGTTCTATTTTGTAGGCCATGAAAGTAGAAAAAAGTTAACATATTAAGTCATCTTTCGCTTACAATTTGAAAATTCTCAAATAAAAATAAAATTAAAGGATATTAATTTTTTGTAAGAACATTTTTACCATTTGGATTCACAATTTTTTATTTCTTATAAAAGTTATTAATAAATTCAATTTTTCTTTCATTCAATAACAACTTTCACTTTACATTTTTTTTAAAGATGAACATGAAAACTTTTTTGTTTAAATTTTTTTACATATGCTTCCACCACATTTATAACATATTGACAAAATTCACAAGTTATAGTACAAAGGAGATTTTTTTTCTAAAAATGTTGAAAGATAAAGCTCCACCTTTAGGGACAATTATTTTCAACATAGCAATTTGGGGCTTATGAACATGTTGGTCCTTTAGGGGTTTATATTTTTATTACTACAAACAATGTAGTCATAGTATCATGGAATGGAAGGAATACACATCTTCAAAAAATTTGAACACTATTTGTTGCTCAAATCAAATTCCATCATTGTTTTAGGACTTGCTTTCGTATTTAAATCTAAATTTGTTATGATTATGAATATGAAAATCTATTTTAAGTTGTTTTTTCTTCATAATAGTTGTTGGAACATTTATGGAGTTGGCAGTAGATTATTAATCCAAATTTCAAGATAATCATGATTATTTTGCTTTTAAATCTTATTTTGAAAATGAGGTTAAAAAAATTTATGGAGTATGCAATAGTGTCTACTTCACTAATCAAATTTATCCCAGGACCCAAGGGTCTTCAGTGCACTATCTTTTGAGTGGATAGTTTATTGTATTCATCTCCCCCGAAAGAAAATCAATTAATTCATATTAATAAATAATAATTATTAAGTACCTCCCCCCACACAAATATTTATATTTTTCATGAGCAATCTAGCCACCAATCAATATGGGATATTTTAGTGGGATTTTCATATGTCTTTTGTTTTCATTTTCCATATGGATACTTATGTATTATGTATATGTATCCATATTGCTTATCTCTAATTTGCATCAAATAAGAATATATTAATTATCTTTGAAAATGACTCATAGTCAGAGTTTGAAAAACATTTTGAATATCTATCTCCAATTCAATTTTGATGCACTTTCCAATGAAAATTCAAAAAGATTGAACTTTTTGTACTCACTAGTGTGTCCCTTGTCGTTGCCATGGTCAAAATAAAATAAAAATCAATTTTCTAATTTCTAATTGATAAAAACTTGGAAATTCAATAATTTTCACAGCATACGTCGAAACGCCAGGAAACCAAGTCTGTGCATCTTTCCTGGCTAAGGGCTTTCTAACAGGACCAAGAACGTAAGTACGTAACCAACAGATTGAAGGTCCGAGAGATCTCAATGTAACAAACAAACAACCTAACTTAAGGTATTGACTAGAGTACCCCGTGCCGTTGCCACGATCAAAACAAAAGTAAAAGCAATTTTCCAATTTTTTAATTGATAAAAACTTTATAGCTCAATAAATTTCACATCGCAAGTCCGAATGTCAAAAGTCAAAGGACATAATTTTCATACTTCCATGACTATCCAACAATGAAATGAGAGATGTTATGCAAGTTTTAATACTCTTTAAAAGAAGACGCTTCTAGAATGTTTCAAAAAAAATACTTCTTAGTATATTATGGGAATTTGTAAGTCCTTCATATGAAGGGTAATTTTAGAAAAATAAAATCCCTTTTGAAATTGAGCCCCTCAAGAAAAAACAAAACTCAAATACATAACATTGTAGGAAACCCATGTTTTATGTGATGTTTTGTAACTTTTGGAGACAGATTTTTGGTGATGTCTAATAGAACAGACTTGTGTTTATATGTCAACAGTAAAGTCCAATGTAACATTTAAATGAACATGTAGATGTTGAATTGAACGTTAGTATTGACCTAAAAACAGAAGTTGTTCTATTGGATATCACCTAAAATCCCATCACCTTTAATTATAAAATACATTGTGCGAGAATCTATATTAATAATGTACTTTAAATTTCATGTAAGAACATTAAAAATTATTGAGAACAAATATTTATTAAAATGTGATATTGGGGCACATGATCATTGTGTATTTTCTTAATTATTAAAAAATAGAAAAATGTAGCCAATAATATTACAATTTGAACTTGGACACAATTAAAAGTAATATACATGTATGGTAGATTGTATGAATCCACACTAAACGAACTTTATAGTGGTCAAGAATTTTCTTCACTTTCTTTCAAAGAAAAAATTGTAATTCCAAATCTTCAAAAAAAAAAAAAATTTATGATTAATGGAAGACATGTGAATTTAGAATTGAAAAATAAGAATAAAAACTTGAAGTCATAGTTAGTTGGAAAATGTAAACACATGAATAAGGTCCTTTATTCTTCACCTCTAAATTTTTTTGACTATGTTTTTATGTCAAAAAAGCTCTAGAATTGCCATTTCTAGTATTGTAGAAGAACCAAAATTTTAAGAAAAATATTTTAGATGCATGTAACTGTAGGATTCTATAGTATGCTAGTTTGCAAAGATGAAAAAATGTTTTTATAAGTTCCACTTTGTGGATTGCAGGACATTAGTATTTGAAGTGATAGAAATGCTTTTTTGGGCCCTACCAAAAAACTACAACTGCACTTTACAGAGGCACATTCATACATTGTAAGAATGTCCAAAATGGTGGTGCTTTGTTGGATTCATTCTTCAAGGTAAGTTTTTTACATGGTTGACAAAATTTAGATCATTTGGAATTGTACACTGTATAAGAAAAAATAGTAAGTAAAAAAAATGATTTAAAATAATAAATTTGTTAATATTTTATTTATAAAATAGAGAAATGCCAATTCCAATGGTTGTAATGTTGTAATAAACAATCTACACATAATTTATTTTTTCCCTAAAATATTGAAATGTGAGTTAACTCCTAAATGAATTTAACTATGTTTTCATCAAAACCGCTCCAAAACTACCATTTCTAGTACAAGTACAAATTTTGGAAAAAAAAACATTTTTGGACACATGTAACTATAGGATCTTGTCGTATTCTAGTTTGAAAAGATGTGCAAATATTTCAGAAATTTCCACCATGTAGATTGCAAGGTAATAGCATTTGAAGTGACAAAAATCCATTTTGGCCCTATAAAAATCCAGGCAGCTGTGCTTCATGACATCACATTTGTATGATAAAATTTCCAAACTGGTGGTTACTCTTTGAATTCATACTTCAAGTCAAGTTGGCTACATGCTTTAAAATTTTCACATCATTTGGAATTGTACAACATATATGAAAAAAATAGTAAGTAGAAAGAAGTCGAGAATGATTGAAAATACTAAATTCTTAACAATTAATTTATGCAATTTAAAATTGCCAATTCCAATGGTTGTAATGTTGTAATAAACAATCTACATGTAATGATTTGATTTTTTATCAAAAAATATTGAAAATTGAGTTAAATAAGGGACTTTGAAGTTTGTCTTAGAATAGAGATTCAATAATAACCCACAAACTCCCGCAAACTGAAAGTCCTCATAATTTTTTATTCATTGATCAAAATGGAATTATTCAAAAAAATTCAAGTATATATAAATGTAAAGAACCAATTTCAAATTTCCATTTAAAAAATAATAATTTTTAAAGATGTTTTTTTGCTGCCACACAAGTAATAAAAACACATATCATACAATAACTTTTTAAACATGTAGTCAAAAGTTATGAAAATTATTGGACCTTAAAGCTACCCTTTG
Source organism: Antitrichia curtipendula (assembly GCA_951230915.1). NCBI lineage: Eukaryota > Viridiplantae > Streptophyta > Bryopsida > Hypnales > Leucodontaceae > Antitrichia > Antitrichia curtipendula. The sequence goes on along the minus strand of OX579642.1, from coordinate 1,173,338 downwards.
TACACATGTTGTGTTAAAATTTCAAAGAAAAAAATAAAAACTTCATGTGTAGTGAGCTGCCCAAAATTTCTGTGTTGTCAAGAAACAAAGTTTGGGCATTTAGGGGTTAAATAATGGACTCAAAGTTTATTTTAGAATATAAAATCCATGATTGCCCGCAAGCTCCTCGCAAACTAAAACTCCTCATAACTTTCATCTCATTAACCCCTAAAGGTCCAAGGCCTTTTTTCTATAAAGAAATACTCAAAACTGCCATTTCTTTAGCAAATAGTAAAAAAATTTGAAAATAATTTTTTATGTAAATCTAACCACAGGATCTTGCACATAACTAATATGAGAACATGTGGAAAAAATTTCAGAATTTTTTACCACACAGATTGCAAGATATCTGCGCTTAAAGTGAAAAAAGTAAGTTTTTCAGGACATTATGGGACTAGATTTTTGACTTTGAACTTTTCTTACCTCAAACTTTTGCACTACAGAGTTTTGAGCTTTAAATCTTTATATTGGAGAATTGAGTTAAGAGTTTAGAAAAAAAAAAATTCAAAACAATTCATTTTCATTCTGGAAAAAATAGTTCAATAGAAGTAGGTACAAGATTGAAGGAAAATCTAAAATATTAATATTTTAATATAGAATTAAAATGCACTAATCCCAATGGTGAGATTGTTCTAGCAAAAAACTAAACCACGTAAAATTTATTTTTTTGAAAAATTGTAAAAATTGCATTTAGAAATGAATCCTACTACTTATTTTCTTCAAGAAGACGCTCTAAGTGCCTGAAAAATAAGATTGTCCATAACTTTCTCAAAACAAATCCAAATGGAATGAATCAAAGCTTTCTAGATAGACAAAAATATAATGTATGGAAAAATAAATAAATTAAATTAAATAAAAAAATTTGCAAATTTTTTTTTGCTGCCCCTTCTCCCTTGTTTTGAGCTTATTTGAGCATAACTTTTGTTCCTAAGCACCAATTGAAAAAACAACTATATTCCCATAAAGCTTATCAATTTTCTATCTTCCCAAAAAAACAAAAAAATCAAGACAAAAATTTAGCCCGCAGGTACTTGTCCAAAATTCCATTTGTCCCTCGAAGGGGCAATGGGCCTTTAGGGGTTAATCGAAATAGAATGATTACATGTTATATAAATCAAAAGAACTAATTTTAAATTTCAATTTTTAGAAAAAGTGATATTTCAAGAAGTTTATTGAGCTACCCGTTGAGCAATGAAAACCATATAAGGTAGTATGCTCTTAAAGCGACCATTTAAGAGCAGATCGCCTTTTCAGGGAAGTTAAACTTATTGAAACAATTTTTAGTAAATTTATATAGGAAGAAAAATGGAATTGGCATCTAACCCAAGTCGTTCATATTTTTCAGACCTTTGTAGCATTAGTTATGAATTTTTGAAGTTCAAAAACAGTGGTTTCTAAAAGCGACCACCTTCTGAAATGTACACAGTTCATACATTGAAGAAAGCAAAATGTATCTTTGTGTCATGATCGCTTTTAGAACATGGGCACTTTTAGAGCATACTACCTCATACAACAACCTTTTGAAGCATGTAATGAAAAGTTATAAAAATGATTGGGGCTTCATGTTAGTCCTTGGGCATATGCTCTGTATAAATTTTGAAGATAAAAAATTCAAATTTCATTTGTAGTGAGGTGCTTTAAATTGCAATGTAAAAAAAGCTGCAAATTAGTGCTTTAGGTGTTGAGGCAACCATTCAAAATCAAATTTCTTTTAGAGGATAGTTGAATTCCTTGAACAATTTCCATTAAAATTTTACAGGACACAACCTTATAATTTGAAGGGTATGAAAAGTTGACTACTTGGTAAAAGCGTCATCTTTTCATAGTGAAGTTCGACCTTTCAATTTCTCCTTCAATAGTCCTAGATTTGATTCTTTTATTTAGCTCAAAAGCACTACAAAATTATCTAGGAGTTCAAATTTAAATTCTAATTATATATATATATATAGAGAGAGAGAGAGAGAGAGAGAGAGAGATAAGAACTGCAATGGAATGCTTCTGTGAACTTAAAACTATAAAGCAAAATAATATTGGTTACTTGTGTATTTTTTTTAGTAGATGTATAATACATGAAACTTGTCTCCAAAAGTTTCCACTACACATCCGTGAACTCTGAACAGTGACAATCCCTAACGGAGGTGGAAAAGACAACTCGACGCGACTCCATTGCCGAGCTCCGCTCACTTTTCCACCTGGGTTGCGTTGCTGGGTCGGGCCCGAGGCATTACCCTCCACTTTACCCCCGGGGTAAAGCCTCCAAAACTTATTTTCAATTGCAAAATTTTTAAGTTTATAAGACTTGAAACCAAAAAATCTAGTCAAGCAAGGTGTAAAAAAACTTGTTTTCTTCACTTTAAATGCAAAGATCTTGCTATCTACGTGGTCAAAGTTTTTGAAATTTTTGCAACACATTTTTATATAATTCTAGTACAAGATCCTATGGTTGAATATCCCAAAAAAAAAAAAAAAAAAATTTTGCTCTTTGCAATAGATATGGCAGTTTTTAGTGTTTTTTGATGGAAAAAAGGCCTTGGGACTTTAGGGGTAAAAAAAAATTTCATGTTGCATATTCAAAAGTCAAAAAAACAAAACCTTAGTATTCCTTGTATAATAAGCTTTCTGTCCGTATTAACTCTTCAAAGGTTGGAAAGCCGTTCGCAACCATATAGTATATTATGGAATTGTTTGTATTTGATCAAAAAGACATTGACCAAATACTTTTTGATACAAGGTAAATTATTGATCATAATAGTCTGTATATAAAACAATGTATCATAATTCATATATTAATCCCTAGAAGATCAACATGTGTTTTTTTGGCAATTTAGAAATTTTTGGCAGGTACATGTGACTAAAGATTTGAATATGTGAAACTGAAATTTTTATAGAAGATGGGGACAAGGAATATCTTTCATGTGAACTCTAATTTTATGACATTTGAAAATACAAGTCAAAAGTTATGGCCTAATATACGTTTGTTTTTTTGTAAATGGTCAATTCCGGTAGTTAAGAGAAAATATCTTTTTTGAAAAAATAAAACATGAAATTGGTTTTCCAGATTTATATATATATGTGAAAAGCTTTGATCCATTCCATTTTGATTAATGAGTCAAAAGCTATGAGGAGTTTTAATTTGCGGGCAGTTATTGAATTTCAACTCTAAAATAGACTTTGAAGTCCTTCATCTTACTGAATTTCTAATTTTTTGGAAAAAAATTAAATTCAGTCATTGCAACATAGTCATTGCTACACGGTGGGAAATTCTAAAAAAATTTCCACATCTTTTTAAACCACCGTACTACAAGATCCTACGGTTACATGTGCCTAAAATTGTCTTTTTTCTCAAATTCGGTACTTATACTAGAAATGGCAGTTTTGGAGTGATGTGGGTGAAAACAAAGTTATGGAACTTTAAGGGTTGAATAACAATCAAAGAGTTATAAGGCTAAATACGGGTCGTACAGAGGGACTCCAAGGGCCTTTGAAGGATTAAGAATGCATCGTATCGCACCGCAACAAAACTCTTGCATTCCTTTATTGTTTTGTGGCATTCTGAATTAAGCTTAAAAATACATTAAATTCCAAAGTTTTAAACAAATGTGAATTAATAAAATCAGAAAATTACTCTTGTTTTTATAGCTAGTTCTTTTTCTTTAAATATGTATAGTCACCGTTATCTCTTTGAGAGGCATTCTAAGCCGTGTTATTTTTCTTTAAATATGTACAGTCACTGTTATGTCCTTGAGAGGCATTCTGAGCCGTATGCCCAATAGGGTTTACGGTTCCCTCCCATCCATGGCATTCAGTGCACGACACTTGTCATAGCCGCTCGTCACTGAGTTGCCCCATAGCCGCTCGTCACTGAGTTGCAATTGGGCAGACGCATCTCTTCCCAACCCTACTTGCATTCGTTTTGTGTGCTCGTTATCATTTGCTCCGAATGGATTGAAAGGAATCTTGCTATTAGAGTCTTTGTCTTTGAAGTCGCTCGTCACTGAGTTGCAGTTGGGCAGACGCATCTCTTCCCAACCCTACTTGCATTCATTTTGTGTGCTTGCTCCGAATGGACTGAAAGGAATCTTGCTATTAGAGTCTTCATCTTTGTGAGTTTCTGTAGTGAGCGTTTTTTGCAAGTTTCCGCACTGAGCGTTTCAAGAGGGTCACTGCTAACTCCCAATTTCACTATGGTTCTAGCACAGTGCTGCGATGTTTGTGGTACTAAATTTTTGAGAGAGATTTCAAAATTTTGTGCCAGTTGTGGAGAGAAGAGAATGGAACAAGAGGTTGTGTTGGAAGAGGAAGAGTTGGAGGTGGACGGTGAGGAGAACATGAGGGGGCCTCCTGCTCAAACTGCACTTCGAGAGAAATGTGTAAACACTCTTTCTTACTCTCAAGTTTTTGCTCCCCTTGTTTGTCGAAATAAAAATAAGAAGTATGGAAAGAAAGCTTTGTTGGTAGCAAATATGGGCATTCAACATAGAATAGTGTTAGACAATTACGAACAAGCTAAAAAATGGGTACTAAATGCACAGGAAGTTGGGAGATTGCCAGAGGGAGCTTTTAATTTAGAAGAAGAAGGTATAAAAGAGAATTTGAGACAAATAATAAAGGAAAATTGTTCAACATTGCAAGGAATTAAATTAGGGAGGAAAAATCATAAATGGGATGAAAGAGAAATTTATAAGTATTTGAAGCACCATTTAAGGTATTTGAGAAGAAAAAAAAGAAAGATACAACAACTGACAAGAAACGAAGCAAGCCAGGAAGAGGATTTAAATGAAATAGAAAACTGTAGTCCTGTAGAAGAAGAGAGGGCTTTGTTTTTGATGGACCCAAGCGAAGAGACTTCGGAAGCAGAGGTACCCGATGTGCAGCCACCTCGAAGTCTTGAAGATGACGAAATGTTTTTGTTGGTGGTACTCTCTCTACCTACTGTAGATGTCATGAAGAAACATTTGAAGAAGGTGATGGAAGAGTTGAATGCAAGAGTCACCCCGAAACTGTTTGGAGTGGGCTTCCGCAAATGGGAAAAGGAAAAACAATTGAGGGAGGTTGCAGCTTACTACCGCAAATAGACTTTGCTGCGGCATGCATGAGCTCTCCAAAGTCCTTTGTAATGATCAAGGTTTTGAATCTGTTGGTAATGCTCATTTTTGGAATCCCCCTTGAAATTTCAATTGTGCACTTGCCACTTTAGACATGCTTCTTTTCACATTATACAGATCTCTTAGATGCATCTTATATAATCTCCACCATGCACGCGGCGGTGACGCACATAGGGAACGTCGTGCTGCTCGACCGATCGCACCAATATTGGCGACTCGCAGCTGCTGTTGCCGGATGGCGTGTGCCGAGACAACCCGGCCGATCGAGTAAGCTTGGTGGCATGGACTCTCCTTTCATTTCTTCACATTTTTGTTAGGATTTTTGTAATGGGTTTGGAAAACAAGTACTAATACTGATGAGCTTGTTTTTAGCACTTCTTCTTGACAATTTGAAGTGTCAAGAACCGAAGCTTGAAAAATATCGAAAGAGTCTCCCGTTTTTACCGTAAATTTCAGTCTCTAAGAGAATAAGATGAACTGCCGAGCTAGTTCTAGCGCATCCGATAAATAGCTTGTGTTAGAGTAGCGCTTCCGTTGTTGGAGATTCTTATTTGCCAGAAATTTTGCAATGGAGCTGGTATTTAAGTGCTAGTACTCATGGGCGTGGTTTTCAACACATGGTCTTGAATTTTTTTGCAGAAAACGAAAACTTAGAAGTGTCGAAACCCGCGCCGTTTGTAACGTACATTCAATCACTAAAAGACTAAATCGAACTGCTGATCAGTAGTGGTAGGGCTTCAGAGTAGTCACTTTCATTGTTTAAGGTTCTCATTGTTTACAGAGCTTGCCATGTAGAGCACTTGCACTCGTCTACAACTCCTTTCAATGTTGAAAATTGTTGCCCACCTAAAGACGTTGGTTTAGAGTTCTTAGCGTTGAAAAAAAAGTGCTCTTCATGCTGTCAATGCCGGAGACTTTTCTGCCTCAAATTAGAGAATTCATTTGGGAGAAGACAGGGTTCTATAGGTTCCAACACTTCTGAGGCTCTTCTTAGTGATTCTCCCATTGCTACGTCGGAGGCACTCAATGCTGAACATCACTTGCTTCCTGAAATACTCTGAAAAGCAGTCTGCAAATTAGGTCAAATTTGTAGGGGATTCGGGTCATGGTCATGGGCTGATAGAGTTGTGCTTCTCTGCAATTGCAACAGGCGAATACACACGACTGCACGGCACACTCTGCAGTCTTCTCGCCCGGTTCCAACAAAATCCGACCCCTGTTCGTCTTCACAGATACGTGGTGCTCGTCCGGGCAATTCGACGCTTCCGGCCAGCTCGTCCAAACGGGAGGCGCCGCGAACGGAGTCACCAAGGTAACATTGCTAACAATCGATGTAGAATGTCGAACTCTTTACAACAATGCTACAACCTAAAAGCTCATGCGAACTATTCTGAGCTGTGGAGTGCTGGGTTGTGCAGGTTCGGACTTTGTGGCCCTGCGGCGACGATGGCGATTGCGACTGGGTGGAGCAGACGACAGAGAAGTTGCAGATTGGTAGATGGTACGCGTCAAACCAGCAGCTCCCAGACGGCACGCAAGCCGTCGTTGGAGGCCGAAATGCCTTCACGATTGAGTACATCCCTGCGAATGGCTGTGCCCAGGTCGATCTGCAGCTCCTCAAAGACGTAAGCCATGATCCATCCATCTCTTCCACAAATTGTGAGTCACATTGTGCGCAAATTACAGTGAATGGTCGTATTCGTTAGGGTCCCGAGCTTTGATAACCGGGACTGATACAGATTAGGGTTTCAGTCTCGCAACTCCACCTGCGCCAATTTCAAATCGTGACGTTCATTTTCAAGGGACATTGATTCTAATATCTGAAGTTGTATATGAAAATAATGTTAATTTTTGACACATGTTCCTTCTGGCAGGGACCTATCCATTAACAGATTTACAGGTCTTCCGCCAAACTTTGCGTTCATTACCAACCTCAACTGGTCTTTAGGAAGCAGGCTAAGCAGTCATGAATTAAGGTTGGATTGTAGGTTCCAGTGAATTGTTTACGGATTGGAACATAGATGGAAAGAATCCAACTTAAGGATTAGGAGCTCCCAGAGTGTGAATCTGAAGAATTTGTGAGTAAATTTTGAGATTTTGTTACGCATTAGGTATTGGAGACTCTTAAAGTCAATCTTTGGTGCAACCCAGAGTTGTACTATCGATAAGAGAGCAAGGATTAGAACTTCTGGCTCAGTGCTGTGAGCCTTCTGTTGACATGTATTTTGATCCTTGCAGTCTGAAATTAGAGGGACAGTAGGGGCCCACTGGGAATCACACATCCACCGTTCCTGAGCAAGGGCGATCATATTCGATAAAGTATGATCCTTCCTGCCGAGTGGAACATTTCTGAAGCAGATTCAAAGTTTGGGATAATCCTCTTCAACCTAACCCAATTTTCAGAGGAACTACAACTGTCTGAAAGAGGATGTTGGTCGGGTTGGTAGCATGCCTGGGACCAAGCAAGCAACTTATTAATCACTGTATACTAACTTCCTCGGAGGTACGATCATCATACAAGCACTATTTTTTTGCCTTGTTTTAAAGAAATTATGGTTAATATTGTTTCCTGTCCTTATTCTTGACATCTAAGCTAAGCCACTGGCGTTTTCAATTGACTTCAAGTGACCTTTATTGTTATCCCTTGTGAGCAAGTTCAATTGCTCTCTGCAGCATCAACATGCCTCTGCGGCATGACATACAGGCATGATTCAGGACATTAGAACGTCCGTTACAACTGAAAGTTATGGAGGTAATGTTAATGGTGGTAGGTAGAGAGTACTTTTTGTTGTGTCACTTCAAACACATTATTTTAGGACTTGTTGGCGAGGATCATATTGGAAATATCACGATTTTGAAAATGTATTTTATCCAACAGGTGAAGAATTTGTAGAGTATCCTTGTATTGTGGACCTACTGTTTTGGCAATAAATTGTGGAATTTCTAGTTGCTGTTTCCCATTTGCATGCATTTTGTCATGTATACATTTGTCAAATCTACGAGTTTCTATTTTGGTTGATTTCATCCAAATATGTGAAGATCTTCATCCAATTGTACAATGAAATTCATCCAAAATTGATTCAAATTTCATCCAAATTTTCATCCATTTTCACTTGATTTCATCCAAATACCCAATGATATGCATCCAATTGCATGAAGAAGTTCATCCAAAATTTCAACGGAAATTATCCAAAAGTGACCAAAATTCATCCAAAAACTGCCTGACATCTATCCGTATCGCTACCAGTGAAGCCAAATTAGCCTGCCCTAATGCGTACAAAAATGGAGGAAAAGGTGGAGGGAAAGTTTTGCACCCACCTACCTCGTGCATCAGTGCTAGAGGGGGCTAACAGGGGGGCTAACTCTTCCCAGGTTAGCCCGCCCTAACGCCCTGAAAGCTCCCAGGGTGTTGAGGTCAACCCCCAAAATTTACAAGTATCCATTTCTTTAACTAATGTTTTTTCCTCTGAAAAGGATATTGGAGAATATCCTACACACTTGTCCAGCTCACCGTCATTGAATTAATGTAGTACACTTGTCAGAAATTCAAACTGTGTCGCGTTTGAGTGACATGTTTGAACATCACTACCTAGGTCTAAAAGTAAATCCTGCGGTTGCTAGTGGGAATTGAAACTAGTCTGAGTACCACGGATCGATCTTGAGACACAAGGAGGAACTCTCAATCATGTCCAATCGCATCATAGACTTTTGCAGCGCAAATTGAACATTTAGCATTTTAGCAAAACATTGACAACATGTTTTTTGTTTTTTGGAAAGTGGAAATCATTATGATGACTGTAATCTTCACTCTATTGGACTTCTTTAACGTTTTTTCCTGGAAAATGACATTGGAGAATATAATAGAATATCTTGCACACTTGTCTAGCTCATTGTCATTGTCATGGTTTGTAGCACGCTTGTCACAAATTCAATTATGTCGTCAATGACATGCTTGAACAAGTTAGAATTCTCAACGTACCCTCTCCTGGTGCACCAGATTGAACGTTCAACAAAACATTGATACCATTTCTTTCAGATTCTTCAAGAGTTGAAGCCATAATAGAAAATTTTGTTAAAATGGTAAAATTCCATAACTTTGGCAGTTTCCAGAGTTCAGAGCGGCCGCTCTGAAATGTTCAACAATATTAGATTTTGAAATCTATATCATTCCTAGATGTTTTAAATCTACAATTTTCTTTCTTAGACCAGATCATGCATGCGGTTTGAAATGTATGTCCATCCTAGATTTATGAAATCTATATAAGATTAAGATTTTTGAAATATATACCTCTCTTAGATGTCACTTTTGCAGTTAAGAGCAGCCGCTCTAAAAATTGTACATGGAATACCACCATTTTAACAAAATTGCCTATCATAACAGTAATTTGTACTTACTTGGACTTCTTGAATATTCCTTCTCAGAAACAACATTTTAGATTATCTTGCACATTCTTCCCACTACCAATCTACCATTGCTTTTAGTACACTTTAATTTCAGTTTTCACACAAATGGGCAATTTCATTAAAATGATAGTATTCCAAATGCCACTTTGATGGAATTGATGCTGTGCCATTTCTACCATCACAGGAAGATTTTGTAACGTTAACTGGGGCTAATCTTTTGAGGAATAGCCCCCACTTAAAATCCCTTGTACATAGTGTTTGAAAAATCTCGGGTGTTCTTTTTTCACACTACATTAGACCCCAAAATGTCCCACCTTGGCCGGGCTAGAGCTCATACGGGGTTAAGCCTTGGAGTTTAAAGTGGGGTAGTTTAGACCCCTCCAAACTTTAGCCCCAAGGGCTAACGCCACAAAATCTTCCTGTGCATCTAGGACTGGTATAGATTTAGAACGGCCATTCTGAACTGTTTTCATGCCATTTTAAAATAATATCACCATTTTAATGAAATTGCCCATACAAGCATTCAAACTATGTCGTGACTGAGTCGTTTTCAGGAACCCCACATACTCAATATAAGACTCAACCAGTCAGCCCTCTCTAAAATTCTAAATGTATCATGGATTTCCAAACGGGAAAAATATGCTTCCAAATGCAGTATGCAGTGTGTTCAAAACTTGACAATGTCATTCACTTGGAGTTTGTGCAAATCGATTTGTCCACAACATAAGAAAATCTAGGGATATGTAGGAAATGTGCAAAAAAACAAAGGGCGCAATTAGAGGGCGTTGAGTGTAAAGATGGGCAATTTCGTTAAAATGGCATATTCCTGATGCCATTTTCAGAGCGGCCACTTTGAACTGCAAAAGTGACATCTACGAGGGGTATAGATTACATAAATCTTTGTATTATATAGATTTCAAAAATCTAGCACTAATGAACATTTCAAATCGCACGATCTGAACTTTGAAAGCAACATCTATGACTGTAGTAGATTTCAGACATCTATAAGTGATTTAGATTTCAGAAATCTAGGACAGTTGAACATTTCAGAGCGGCCGCTCTGAACTGTGAAAACTGCCAAAGTTACGGAATTTCGCCATTTTAACGAAATTGCCCATATGTGCAAGAATATCGTCATAATTCAATCGGTTCTAGTGAATATCTACAATCTACTTGAAGAATGTGATCCACCTCATTGTTCAAAATTTCTGCACACGGTGAGTCATCAACGATGCTGGTCAGCAATGAAGCGAATCCTGGTTTATGGATACCAATGTGCTCGATACTTAGCCTGCTTCATGTGCAGCTATATTACAAAGTTCCCTTCTGCAGCAGAAGTGTTGCGGAGGTCTCCACTTGGAAGCACCGCCATCCCTGCAGTATCCATTGGATATATATAACCAACTCAAGCTTCGTTGCCGATCCTAATCAGACAGTCACGTGTCTTTAATTGTGCTCTGAATCGAAGAACTCAAGAAGCTGTCCAACCGATCTGAACAAGGCCAAACAAGCTTGAGAGAGTAGTTCACACGTGCTTCTACAAATCTAGCTTCTCTGCCAATCAAACTAGCTAGCTTACTGGTATGTATCTCCGTACATTTCAAATAATGCTAGTTAAACACATGTAATTGAACTCAGAGTCTGTTAGAATGAGCTAGTAATATGTTTAATGCAATTTCTTGATGCAATTTTGTGTAACCTCAACACTAATCGTCGATCAAGACATTGCTGTCTGCAATGTCTTGATGTAGGGACAGAGCGAGAGCTGGCAGGTAATTGCAACTTGGTCGTCGCGCATACGTACAGACCTCTGCGATGATGTCGTGACTGACAAGTTTCACATTTGATTCCGGATTCACAGTGACACTCAGAGTTGCTGACAACCAATCGGCGTTGACAATGACGACCAAAGAGGCAGGTGTGCGTAAACTTTTCATTGTTTTGGGGGTGGGCGGCGCAGATGGATTGGTGAAGCTATTTGCATCCATCTACGTGGATGAAACTTACAAAAGGTGGATTAAAACACTCATTTTCATCCAATAATGTGTAAATTAATCTATAATAGAGCAATCTTATCCTTAGATTTTGTAGCCACTGAATGATTGAATCCATTGAAAATACAGGAATCTATAACCAAAGATTCTTTCAAAAAAAATTATAGCTTTTGCACAATAAATCACCCTCTAAAAAAACATTGCCAAGAAGGCAACACCTTAAATCAATATATTCATTAGTCCTTTGGGTAGTGGGTATTGTACAAGCACAAGTGACCACATTCCTGACCTATTGTTTGATATACTTGTATTGTTGTTTGAATATGAAATATTTTTAACATTTTATTGTAAAGATCTGCACACATCCCACAGAGGCATTGTGATGGTGCATCTTGAAAATCATGGCATTTGTACAAAGTACATTTCAAACAAGGAAAATAAGATTTCTGTTAATAAGGGCTTGATTTAATGTGAAACGGATTCAAGATGTTTTTTTTTTTAAGTGAACGTCAACCACCTCAACACTACGTGCGTTAATTCCACGGTTTCATGTTTCCATGTTTCCATAATTCCATGTTTCGACAGGGATTTAGACTTCGCACTAGTGGTCGAAGTGTGGTTGAGTTCGTTTGCAACCAGCTACGGGTTTCGGCAGCCCAGAGACGACAAGGACGATCTGCAGAAGCTCTGGTGTGTTCTTCAAAGGAAGCACCTGGGAAAAGGGAATGAATCATTCTGTGGGGCCATATGTACCAGCGCAAGAGATTATTTAGCGCAATGATTACCAAGTTATTAGTGCCGACAGATCCAATCCCAGTCAACCATCAAGGGAATCAGACCTATCACAGCAGTTTGTAACTTCCGTGTACAGTGCAGCATGATCACGGTCTCGCTGTAACTGCCAGTAAACGGTTAGCTTACTAACAACGCCGCAGTTTTGACTCCTCCTGACGAGCCCTGACCGCTCCAAATTTTGACCGGTACGTTGGCCCGGGGGGACTGTTACAACTACGCATGTAGACTGCTGTTCAAATACGGCAGGCCGGGCCTCCACCTATAACTTCATGGTTGTGAGTGGAGTCAGGAATGCTTGTGTCCCAACGAGGGGCCCGGTACGGCGGTACAGGAGACGGTATCTGAAATCTAGACCGCTACAAGATTTCAGATACCATTGGCTGTCTGAAATGAAATCCTGGGTTACAGGTCTTTGCTATTCCCGGTCCATACGTACCAATTCGTGAAAACTCCCGTCAAAAAAGACGCTTCATGAAAATCGAAAGTAATTAAAAAACAATAGGAAACAAGCAAACCACACAAAACAGTTTGAGACGCGGGTCAACGGGTGAAGGGACTCGCAAGGGACGTGCGATATTAGTTCCCAAGCACTAGCAGAAAAAATCAGTGTAGTCTGTATCCCGCCAGGCGACATGCATTGCCGACTTTAGAACCCGTTTCGTAGCGAATTTCGTGTTCCCGTCCAAGTCCACCGTCCAAGTCCAAAAGGCAAGAGCGAGTCGGGAGTTAGTTAGGGAATTCATTCCCAACTGCTACGAGAGAAAATTCGTCGTAAGTGGCTCACGAGCTTGGAATTCCCAAGCTAATTTACCTTGGTCAAATATTTATGACGCCGCCCACACCATGAACTCCGCAACGGTCAAGCCTGCAATTCGAGCATGAATCAGTCTGCGAAGGTGCTCGACTTCATCTCCTTCACTTCCCAGGGGGAGCTACCACCAAATTCCTTTCACTATAAGAAGGACATCCCTGCTTCTCTAGTTTCATTCCGCTCTCCAGCTCTCAGCTAATCATTCAGTGATAGCTTACCGATAACATCGATCTCTGTAAGTTCGACTTATCTGCGCGAGCATTGATCGAAATTCGTGTTTCCAGACAAGCAATCTGGGATCATTGGGAATAGAAGAAGCCACAATCATTTCAATCAGGTGCTGTGAAGTCCTAGAGATCCACTAGTTTTATTACAACTTCCTGGCCTTTCCGCTTCCAGCTCGATCGACAACGTACCAATGGCTGGTGCAGGAGATGGAGGTGATACCAAGTGGAAGCCTCCGAAGCGCTCAATGTCCAAGACGAAATCTTCGAGAGCGTCGAACTCTGTCAAATTTCGATCTTCAGGAGCTAGCGGCGGACTCTGCCGAATTCCGGTATGATTGATCGCTTTTCAGTGCACACTTGGTCTCATGAGACGTCCATGGAACTGACTGAGTTCCGTGCGCATTGGAGGGGGCAGCACTGATTGATATACATATAAGTTGTTGAATTGTTTTATTTCCTTTTTCTGAAACGCAATCCATAGCGGAAACAGTATTCATTTCCCCTTGAATGGGCAAGACCCTTGTGGGAGAATAGTCAATTCGAACTATGATTTGTATCCTGAAGCAGCTACAGTTGTAACTGTTGCAGCTAGCTGCAAAGATACAGCTTTATAGGCTTCCACGTACATCTTTTCAATACAATTGGACACATTGTCGAATTCATTTATTAAAGTCCACAATCTGTTGATTGGCATCACTGCATCAGGCTCATTGGTGTTCTTCTCTTGGAATGAGTTGCAATTAAAGCCTTCAGTATTTGTCATTGCTAGAGTTCTGAGAGTTGGATTGAATCATTATGACTGATGTGCGCGACTCTGACAGTCTAACATATTCTAGAGCTTACAACAGCAATGTAGGTGCATTGTATTCAATCACTTAATCCCTGAGCGCCCCAACGATGGGATCTTGTCTCTTGAAATTCAAATATATCCTTGTTTGACTATTATAATGTTTTCATCAATACGGTCAAAGGACGTGTCCCTTTCCTTCGAGCTCCGGGCTTGTTTCCACTATTAATCGATTAAGTCACTTATGTGGATTTCTTGTTAAGTGATAGTTTAATTGGAATGAGTTCACGATGGTTTGGATTTCAATAAACATGCACCAGGTGCTCAAGGGTTAAATTCTCCAAATAGACACAATATATGATTTTGTTGTGATGAACATTGCATTGACCTTGGATTGGAGGTAGTCAATCTATGCGTGTATTCACCAAAGAAATATAAAAATACCTATATAGAATTCCATATTTGTACGTGCAACTATGGAATTTTCACAGCTTGGGGATGGAATTCGATTCCCTGCGGTCAAGCGTTGAAATTGAGCCGGGAATTCAATTCCCTGGTCAAGCGCTAAAATTCTACATAAACACTTGGGATTGTGTCTTTGCATATTTTGAATTTCTATGGTGATTGATTGGACTTCAATCTTCTCATTAAAAATCCTAAACCTTATTCAAATCATGGTCACGATGGAGAAACTCAAGAAACTACACTAAGGTGGAGCCACCCTTTACCAACCATTGTCCCATAGGCAATCAATAGGGTGTTTTATATCCAAGAGAGGGTGGAATTCATTAGTGTTAATTTTGAATTCAAAAAATCTCGGTTCATACGATTTTGGACCACTGTGGTTCCAACATGGCCATGCTCATTTTATTTGCTACCTACAAGTACACTCTTAATGATCAAGTTTGTAAAGCCAATATTTTCTATTTTGCAAAGCCAATATTTTCTAAACATTGGACATGAATCCAATCCAACTTCAGGCTTTCAAAATTCATAGTAATTTCAATTCAAGCTGAAAATTCACCAATATTTTGCTATCCGCCCCATTTCTATCTTTGCACTTCTAGAAAATATTGGCTTTGCAAAATACTGCTGCAGATCATGTCCGCTATGACTTAAGTTACCGGTTATGGGTGGTTCCACCTTCAAAATTCTCAGTTTCGTGGGCTGTATCGATTAGAAATGCACTGGTATTGTGGGTTCGAGCAATCAACGACAGTCAATTTTATTTATTTTAGTCAACTGTACTCGCTGGCTGCCGGCCCGGCCTTCCCCCTCCCAATGATTTTCTTTTTCTTTCTTTTTACAAACCCCCTCCTAATGTTTATTTATGGCAAATATTTAATTTGCTGTCACCTGGGCAGCAACGCCTCCACGGCTTGCAATCCAAGGAGGACCCAGTCATTCAGTTTATGGGACCACTCTGTTATGATCCCGAACAAGCAAATGTCTGCACTGGTGAAGTTCAGTGAACTCGACTGAAAGTCTAAAAGCATCTCCAGCAATACTCTTCAAATGGGACGTGCCGCAAGGGAGGAATGGAGGGTGTCAAGCGCTTCAAAGGGGCCGGCTTGCTGCTGTTTCCCCACCAACAACCCTTCAAAGCAAGGTCAACATGTCATGAGGTTTAGAGAACAAGGTGTACAATTAATAACTTGCCCAAATGCATGGCTGATGCAAAACGTCAGGCTCTCGCATAGCCAATGCCTTGGCTCGCCTTCTTGCTATGTGTACACTTTGGCCTCGATATTTGAATAAGACAATTAAGTTTCTGTAATGTCATGGCTCAAGTCAAATGGACAAGGTACGGCAATTTGAGGTGTCACTGTTGATTTTTAGAGTGGCCTGCGTTGACAAATTTTGAAATCTTGCACTAGTGGGATACTAAAAAGCAACAAGGCACACCAAACCACTTGTCATGGCAATATGGCGTGCCTAGGTGGAGATGCTCTAAGAGCATTCCTATTGCAAATCGCCAAAGGCACTCAATACGGACAATGGATGGGCCATGGCTTAGAACTGCCCCATGACATGCATGCCCGGCCACTTCAAAAAATGAAGAGGGCATGGACAAATAGAGTCTCTTGGATGTGGCTCGCGAAGCAATTTAATAATCTTCTTGGTCTCACCTTTTGAAAAGCTTCTCTTTAAAAGTTGAAGAGATTATTTTTAAAACAATAAAATAGGAAGTATGACACACCTTTTGAGCACTTGGCGAGTCTTCCCGTGGGGCCATGGCTCTTCAATCAATATTGCAATATGCCAAACCACGAAGTTTGCTTGTTTGGTGCCCTTATTTTGTTAGCTAGGTGTGGGAATGCTCTAAGGTAGTATGCTCTAAAAGTGCCCCTATATTTAGCTGGAGATTGGAGATGGGATGATCCTTAACACCTAAAAGACCAGCATGCATTTTTTGGCAATATAGAAATTCTGGGCAGGTACGTGTGACTTGAGATTTGCATATTTTAAGCTAAAATTTTAACAGAAGGTGGGGACAAGGAATATCTTCCACATGCACTAAACTTCATAACATTTGAAAATATGAATCAAAAGTTATGGCATAATAAGTTACTCTATTTCCTGGCCAAGTAAGCTGGGTAGATTAGAAAAAATCACTTTTTTCAAAAACAAAAATTTGAAATTGATTTTCTAGAGTTATATACATGTAGAAAGCTTTGCATCATTCCATTTGATCAGTGAGTCAAAAGTTAGGAGGAGTTTTAGTTCGTGGGTAGTTATGCGTTCCCTACTTCAAAATAAAGTTTGAAGTCCTTTATATTTTTTTTAAATTCAATATTTTTTGAAAAAAATAAAATCATAAATCTTTTTTTGGATTTAGATTATTTATTTATACATTGCAACCATTTGGTTTGGCATTTTTCAATTCCATAACTAAATTATTAACAATTTGTATTTTAAATCATTTTCTACTTCTTTCTACTTATTATTTTTTTCCTATATGTTAGTGTATGATTCCAAATGATCTAAAAAATTTCAAGCATGTATCCAACTTGCCTTGAAGAATGAATCCAAAGAAGCAACACCATTTTGGACATTTTTCATACAAATATGATCTTGTAAAGTGCAACTGCCTTGTTTTTCGTAGGGCCCAAAAAAATGATTTTAATGAATTGAATGTTTATATCTTGTTAACCGTGCGGTGGAAATTTCTGAATTTTTTTTCACATGTTCTCAAACCAGCATACTACAAGATCCTATGGTTACATGTGTCAAAAAAATTTTAATTTTTTGTTTTGGTATTTGTACTAGAAATGGCAGTTTTGGAGCATTCTTCAAGGAACTTAAGGGGTTAAATGGACCACTTTAGCAATTGAATGTATGCTTCAAAGAAAAAACATTTTTCCATTACAAGAGCCAATCATTGTCTTTGATTTCCGCGCATCTCTTTAGAAGTTGCAAGTGAATGGATTTGAGGAGACCTATGCTCACAAATAGGTGCCTATGTCTGAAATCTTTGAAAATTTATAAGTAATTAAAAAAATGCTTGGAAAAATACAAAACCACTTGTGTTAGGTTCCACATCTATTTTTCTTTCTCTGATAAATGATCTAAAAATATTTTTGTCTACAGAAACCTATGAAAAAGGCAGACCAGGCCTTGGATGTTCGCTTTTAGAGCATACTACCTTAGCAATCATTCAATAGTATCTCTCCAACCTGGGGTTTCTGATGATTGAAGTCAACAAAATTATTCCAAGAATTTGAATTTGTAATAATGAATACATCAAACAACTGTGGAATCTCTTTGCAAATTTTGGGATCATTCCATATATCTTGCTATGGCAGAGGTGGCTTCAGTAACTCTTCAGAGCATCTTCACCTGTCTCACTAGATTTTTGATGCCTACTACGTTAATTTGTAGAGTTCCATGTTTTTCGCTTGCTTCACGTTTCAGTGGGCTTGGTGTTCTCCAAAGATTGCATTGGGAACTTTCATCCTAGGTTGTCATATGTAGAAGCTGCACATTTTAGCCAAGACTTTGTGGGTGTCGGTTTTGCAATTAGGTGCGTTTACCTTATACCCATGCTTTAAAACTAGTCCCACACAAATTCTTGGCTAAATCTAGATATTATACTAGTCAAGGTAACCCTCACTATCTTTGCTACCTTACATTTAGGTTAGTTTTGTAAATAATGAAGCAAAATTCAAAACATGTCCAACATTTTATAAAGTTGCAGACCAAATAAAATTATATTTAAAGTTTTTTTGTTTTTTTTAAATGGGTGCCCAAGGAGTATGGCAATTGTTTCTTGCAATCACCCTAATTTGCATTTTAAGAACTGTAAAATTATCCTTTACATCTTGTGTCCCTACCCCCATAAAGCTACCCAAGCATACTTGTTATTCACCATGTCCATCGGACCATCCCTAAACCCTAAACACTAAAAAAACACTAAACCCTAGAAACCAACCTCCGTTATGATTGTACAGAAGGGAATCATTTCAGAACACAAATGAACACCACAGGTACATGAGGGCGAAACTGGAATTCGGGTCAAACGGTAATAGGGTCCACCTTTAGATACTGTTTTCCCAGCAGACGGTCAGTCTTGCAGGGACAGTGTCTGTTTTGCAGCTTTCGTGTGTCCCTGCCTCCAACGGTAACGTCTCTGAGCCACCGATCTTGCAAAATAAGCTAGTTCACGGTCCCAGATTCTGTGAAGCTTACTACTGTCTGCTGATATTTTCCACTGACGTGTTGCCGCCACCCCGTTGCCCCTCCCATTAATTTTGAAGTCTCCGCTAGTCTGGGCGGCTTCCGGCATTCGACGGGATGCAACTGCAAGCACACCTTTGCAGAACTGATCGAAACTTCAGCAGAACTTCCGCTGCTGGTGAACATTTGGAGCATGTGAATTGCATTCCATCTTGCCGAAGTTGCAGTGGGGAGAGCAGCGATTCAAGTGGAGCACTTCAGCCAAACATTGACGACTATCATGTTTTGTTGAGTTCAACCCCCAAAAATGTACAAGGGCTTACTTCTTTAACTAATGTTTATTCCTCTGAAAAGGATATTGGAGAATATCCTGCACACTTCTCTAGCTCACCGTCATTGAAGTAATGTAGCACGCTTGTCACAAATTCGAACTATGTCGTGTGTGAGTGACATGTTTGAACAATAATACCTCTGTCTCAAAACTAATGCGTGGTTGCTAGCGGTTGCTACAATACAATAGTCAGAGTATCACGGACGGATTTATTTCGAGATAGAGGGAGTAACTCTCAATCCTCCCCAATCGTAGACTTCTGCAGTCCAGATTGAAAGTTCAGCAAAACATTGACACCATGTTTTTTGTGTTTTTTGAATAGTGGATGACGTGACAGTAATCTTCACTCACTTGGACTTCTTTAATCTTTTTTTCAGGAAAATCACATTGGAGAATATCCTGCACACTTGTCTAACTCACTCTCATGGATTGTAGCACGCTTGTCACAAATTCAAATTATGTCGCGAGTGACACGTTTGAACAAGAACTCTCGACGTACACTCTCCTTGTGCATCAAGGACTTCCGCAGCGTGCAGATTGAACGTTCCTGAAGCAAAACATTGACACCTTATCTTGTGATTCTTCAAGAGTTAAAGCAGTTACAGTACGTAATCTGTACTGGACTTCTTGAGTATTCCTTCTCAGAAACAACATTTTAGATTATCCTGCACATTTCTCACACTATCATTGATTTTAGTACACTTTTCACACAAGCAAACTATGTCGTAACTGAGTCGTTTTCAGGAACCCCACATACTCAATATTAGAAGGCTCAACCAGTCAACCCTCTCTAATTGCATCATGGATTTCCAAACGGGAAAAATATGCTTCCAAATGCAGTATGCAGTGTGTTCAAAACTTGACATTCACTTGGAGTTTGTGCAATTCGATTTGTCCACAACATAAGAAAATTTGGGGATATGCAGAGAATGTGCCAAAACAGAGGGCGCAATCACTACTAGAAATCGGGGGGGTTTGCAACGTTTTTTAGTCACGTTTATGGTGGTGCCTAAAAAAATAAGCAACGTCTGGTGATGAACATGGCAAGTTTGGAGAATTAAATGTCAGAGCAACGTTTGACCAACGTTTGCTTCGAGAGCGGTGCATACTGGCGTTCCCGAAGCCGTTCCAGTGCTGTTCGAGGTTAAAGGTGTTCTGTTTATAGGTTCGAAGAATGAGCTACAGGGATTTCCAGATGTTCCGTTCGCGGTTCAGGAATTCCTTGTTCTTTTAATAGTTTGGGGAGGGTTTGAATAGTGAAAGGCAGGTGGACCCGGCTATTTTTGCTCCCGAATCTGTTGAAGTGTATGCAAAAAGCCAGGTTCAATATCAATTAGCATGTTGACAAATTCGCTCCCTCTCGCCAGAGTTTAATTCTGGGAGCACTCTGCCTGGTGGCCTTGCTGTATAGGGTACGTTATAGGGGGAATTGTTCTCATTGGCCAGTTTCTGGCGGGATGGGCAGAATTCGTTCACAGTTCGTTCAAATCAGGAGTTCCTTTCACTTAGTTCAGTTTCCATCTGCCGTATGTAATGGGAATTGAAGTACAGTCTGAATTCATCTTTCATTTGAACCTTCTTAGTTAATAAACAAGAGAAACCAAAGAAGATACATGAAACGTATCTCTAAACGGAAAGGTAATGAACTCCACAAATTATGATTAGAAATCCACATTCACTTTTGTATCATACTTTTTCAAGAAATAAAACATTCAATAAAGAATTCATCATTAAATATTAAGTGTCACATGCAATAAATAACATTATATAAAAATACCTTTGTATTCTTCAATTATTAAGCAAAATGGACACATAAAATGTAGGCATTACTATTTTATATAGAAAAATTATAGGAAAAAATTACTAATTTTGTTCCTTTGTTTTGTATAGTATTATACGCCTATGAAATTGTAAAATTGTAAAAGAAAAAGAAAAATTGAAATTACAAATGAAACAAGTCTTAGGATTTAGGATTAAAAATTTAAAAACTTGAAAGACTATTTCGAGGATACATTACAACAAGTACTTCTTGACGTATCATGGTGATTGTTTCATAATAGTCACCTTCTGATCTCTTAGTATTCTTTTTCTTTAAATTTTTATTGGTGTTACAATAATAGCTATTGAGAATTTAAAAAATATATATTTTCATACTATATAATGTCATCTCCAATTACAATTGATTTAAAACCTTAGGAGGTGAATGCCTCCCAAAAAAAAAAGGATATGATGGTAAACATTATATAAATGATGTTTATTTTGCAATCTATGACTCTAAGGCTTCGTAATGTGGTTTAGGGTAAATGGATCATATAGTAATTGTGATTCTCAATTCCTATGATTATATGAGATGCTATTTAAATGCAACTTCTAGTGCCAAGCCATTTTTTTCAACCTTCTATTATTGGAATCCAATGCACAGTTTTCACCATAGAATTTTTGATTTTAGATAGTACAGTAGCGGTTGGTGCTTGCTTTGCTACACATTGACTATATCATTTAAACAAATTTTTCACCTGTTGGAATTTCAAATAATACTTGCAATGATATTGTAAAATAAAAATCATCAAACTCCTTGTATAAAATTCTTTACAAATGTTTAGATGTCTCAGAAACAAATAAATTCAATTTTTCACCAAGAAAAATTTAGAATTTTGTTTGAAAATTGTGAAGTCAATTGTTGAAACTGATACAATCAATTTAGAAATTGCAAACTCAATGTATAGTCAATACAAAGTTAACCATGCTAACAATTATGATTTGCATAGTATGGTACAAAAATTGTGTATATACAATGGAACTTTATTCCCCTTTCATAATATCCCTAATTGTAGGATAAATTTTTTATTTTTTATTGGTATCCTACATAGTTATAGGTCTAAATATATGTGAATGTTATAATTTTTGCAACTATCCTCATTACCATTGCTCTACCTAATTTTAACCTAAAATAGTTGTCATAAATTCTACATAATATTATTACTCTAATTCAAATTCTTTTTATTTTAGTCTCTTGCCCTTCTTGTTTGTATACACTTGGTCTTTTATAAAATTCATAACATACTTTACGAGCAATTTTACTCCTTCTTCTTCTATATTCATATTTATTATAAGACATTCTTATCCTTTTTTGTAGATGTCTTCAAAGATCCATAGATGAACAATAATTTTTAGTTTCTAAAAGTGATGAAAAATACTAGTTCACAATATGGATTGGCTCTTCTCATAAATTAATAGTTTTTTTTCAAGAATCTTCTGTACATATCAAATATCTTTATACACTAAAATATAGTTTGATCTTGACTTTCACATCTTTACTTTGATAATTTCAGAGAATTAAAAATTATTTTATGAGGGTCAAAATGGACCAATTCAGTAGTTTTCATGAGGTCATCGGAGAGCTTATGATTTTAGTAGTATACTAGTAGTATAGATATACTTCTAGAAATTGTAGATCCTACAATTCATTTTTTAAATATTCAATCACTAATAGGATTACAAAAGATAACTTCCACATTTGTAACTACTGAGGCGCAATATTCAAAGTGTACATACATATATTAGTTTCCATGCTGAATTAGTAAAGTAAACACATTTTGAAAATTAAGAAATTAGTAAAACCTTCAATATGATCCTCACTTACAATTCATTAATCAATACCACAAAATCAAATAGTACCACAGTACCCCTCAAAATTAACATAGCATACTTCTGTGAACTCAAGTGCACAAAGTATTCACCACGCCACGTACTGCGTGGTTTTCAAAATTTAAGAACCAAAGTAACTAAAAAGGACATGAATCAAATTACAAGGCAAGACAAATAAATTATAGTCATCATTCTCTGTCACTCCCTGAATACCCGATGATATCTGGCAACACATCTGTATCTTCTAATCCAGAAGATGATAAGTTTTCTTCTTCAATTAAGTGTTCTCCAAAATACCTTTGGAACCTTGTTTTTTGTCTCAAGCCTGGTACTGGAACTCCCTCCTTCATGTGAGTGTCGTACTCATTGTTATCCAAATCATTTGATTGAGGATGCTCAGATGATTGAGCAAGATTTTCTTCTTCACATGGGTCGTCTTCGTTATTGTCATCAGTGAATTCTTCTTCTGTGTCATCATTGAATTCCGTAGACACGAGGTCAACTCTATTTTCCAAATTTCGTGATTGGAATGCTTGATCATTTGCATTCCTATCATTGTCTTCAAATGCTTCGCTTCCATCATCTTCTTGGCCAGCCACATCCACTTTTGTCCTGTATAGAACCTTCTTTGATCTAGTTTCATATTTAACAACCAGATGCCAACCTCTGTTAAGCCTATCTTCAATATAAAACACCTGGTCTACATCTAGAGGATAAACAAAGGGTTCATGTATAGCCAAATGAGATGGCATGAACTTCTTTGTAAGTACGCGAGTGAATTTACATTCATCGACCAGGACTCTTGGATTTCCACGAGCTGTGGCTTTACTATCATACCAATCTCCTTTCAATATTACTATTGTAAATGAAGTGAATTTAACTTCAATAATATTGCGGATTCTTCCATAATATTCCACAGTGCAAGGCTCTCCACTCTCGTCCAAATCATAGAATGAACTTGATATGCCTACAAATGAAGAAATAATCAGGGTCAATAATAATACGACAATCACATCCAACAACATATATATAATTTGTTACATAATATAAAATATTTTTTATATTATTTTTGTGTATTCAAAATCCCGTATTACATATACACTTGTTACAGTATTATGAATGCAATACAAATTTAATAAGAGCATGAAAGCATTAACTTCAATTTCATACCTGAATCTTGAGTTTTTTTACCAGCATCTCTAGCAAACACCCTTAGATACTTCCCTGCAACCCACATGTTTGCAAAAAACTTAACTTTTGGATGTGGACCTAGTAAAATATTGTATTCCCGATCAGATGTGGCTTCCCCTAAACGAATTTGGGTTCTCATGAGATCTAAGGCCCATTCACAGAACTCAACTTCATTGTTAGGGACCTCTTCAACATATCTTTTCCGCCATTTTGACATGCATGGCTCGTTTTTCAGCACAAAGTTGTGCAGTTGGGTCAAAAAAATCCTCCCTGCCGGATCTCTATCCAAACGTTGCATTTTATGAGCTCTAGGCAATACAATCTCTGATAAACATGGGTCCTCTTTTAGCCTCCATAACTGAGGAGTGTTTGGGGCCAATCGAGTTGTGTACTCGGTAGTATAATGCATTGCCTCAGATAAAATGTACCCCTCCGCCATAGAACCCTCTGGACGAGCCTTCTGTCTAACCCAACTTTTGAGGTCTTTCATGTAACGCTCCAAAAAGTACATCCATCGAGAAGATACGGGTCCACACAATTCTACTTCCTCCACCAAGTGCCATATCAAATGTACTTGAATGTCAAAGAAACTTGGAGGAAGATTTCGTTCCATATCGCACATTAACTCTGCTGTGAATGTCTTCATACCCAAAATTTGAGAATTTTTAATTTCTTTACCACATATCCACCGAAATACTTCTCCTAACCGATATACAATGCTTCGTATTTTTTCGTTCAATGCATCCCTAACCGCAATAGGGAGCAAGTCATGCAACAAATTGTGGTAGTCATGGGTCTTCATGCCTACTATTTTATTGTCCACGAATTTGTATTCAAAAGAAGAACCATAATTTTTAGGAGCCCTTGTTGTTGTTAGCACTTCAACCACTTCTCCAAATTCAGTCTTCGACAAAATCCAAGGAGCCCGCGGTGGTGTATTCCCAGACTGAATCCACATATTCTTCATAATACCCATGTTTTTCATTTCCAGTCTTTGTGATTCGGAATCAGCCTTTGTACTCTTGGCATTTGTCAAAGTTTTGAAAAGAGAAGAACAAACATTCTTCTCAATATGCATTGGATCAAGAAGATGTCGGATTTTCAGGTCCTACACATAGAACAAGTAATATTAGATTTCATGAATTTTTTGTTTAAAATGTATTTTACAGAAGTTAAATATTGTACAGAATTTGCATTACCGTACGTATAATGTAAGGAATACAATTTCAACTATAAGGCGGTATACTAGCAGCTATATTAGTGATTGACAAGATTGTCCTTACCGCCCAATATTCAAGTTCATATAACTTGGAAAATCCTGTCATGCCACTCTTTTGAAGCTGCAAAGTTCCTGTTTCGATTTTTTCCCATTGCGCCAACCAATCCCAACCATCCATCCTTGACGGTGGCTTAGAAGAAGGCTCCACTTCTCCATTCAATTGCACCGCATATTCATCTAACCTCCACAAATGGCCCTCTGGTAAATACCTACGGTATCCGTGGTATATGATTTTGTCTAATTCCTTTGCAGAGTAGGAATTGACATGCTCTGGGCCGCATACTGGGCATCCAAAAAATCCTTGTGTTTGAAGTGAAGATGCCACACCATATCCCGGATAATCGTGCATAGTCCACAATAGTATGGCCTTCATGATGAATGACTCTTTATTGTTTGCATCGAATGATGCTTCTCTAATTGTCCACAGTTCATTCAATTCATCAATAACGGGGGCCAAATACACGTTCATGTCTTTCACTTTCCTCTTGCCTGAACAAGTACGGTAGTAAATTAGCGAACATATTATTGCAAGGATTTGAATGCATACTATGCAATATACGAACACGATTTTCAAAAAGAGAAGTCTTTACTCACTTGGAATAATTGCAGCAAGTATCAAAAAAGAAGCCTTGATGGCAAGCCAAGGCGGGAGATTATAGCACGTAAGTACAATGGGCCATATAGAGTACGCACTTGAATTGTTGCCAAAAGGATTCACTCCATCCATGGCCATTCCCAGAAAAACACTTCGTGGGTTACGAAGAAATTCCCATCGCCTAAGAGCGTATTTCCATGCAGGTGAATCATTTGGCCCTCTCATGATATCATCTTCACTTTTGTGATCATGATGCCAAGTCATAAGCTTTGAAATACTTGGGCAACGGAACATAGCCTGTAGCCGAGGAGTAATTGGAAAATAATGCATTTTCTGTACACACCATGTATAGAATACTTCATGTTAAATTCAAAATACTGATAGACATATTTATGTTCAAATTTGTTTGTACATGTAACAAAATGAAATGTAATGAAAAAGAATTACCTTTCGTGGTACGGTTTTGCTTAGCGTGTCTTCGCGGTAACGGCTTAGGCTACACTTTGGACAAACTTCAAGGTCTTCATTCTCTTTATAATAAAGAATGCCCTCACATGGGCATGAATGGATGGTCTTGTAATCCAACCCTAATTCTGTTATAACTTTCCTTGCTTCTACTCTTGTTTTCGGCATTTGCGATTCCAACTTCGGATCAATGATATGGTCTGAGATAATCTCAAAGATTTCATCCATGCAAACATTACTCACTGTGTGACGAGCTTGCACTTTCAGGAATTGGAGTAAGATAGATAAACGATTCGAGCGACAACCAATGTAGAGTGGCGTGGAGGCTTCTTTTGCCAAATAGTTCATCCCCTCCTCTTCTACGTGAGGTAATTCATCATCCATTGGTTGAACCTCTATCCCCAACCTATCCAATAAAAAGTCTGCAACAACAACATCTGGATGTTCTGGAATGTCCTCGTTATCCCTAGGCACTTCCGGATTAATGTCATCCTCTAGAATATGTGCAAAACCAGGGGATTTTGGGGACAAGATCCTCTGTGGCCCTTCAGAGAGTCCAACACGATAAAGAGCCTGCACGTGATACATGTATTTCATTGAATAGAAGTAGGCAATACCCTATAAACCCTACATCATACACTTTGTTACATTACGCAAATGTGAACTACAAATGTAATGATTACCACCAAACCCAACTCCATGTTTAATTTCTCTTTCAAATGACAAGTCATCATAAAGATACATTTTTATGAGAAACCTAAATCACTATTTTAATATATACATTCTTGAACGTAGTTTTCATCGACTGAAACTAGGACATGAAGAATTACCTCATATTGACCAAATATGTTATGCTTCTGAATGTGACGCGCAATGACTGTGGAAGACCGCACTGTGGGCTTATTTTTCTCTCCACATTTAGTACACGGACATATGTTATACGTTTGTCCATCGTTTTCCGGAGCAGAAGAGTCCTCTTCAATAGAATTTCTATTCCGCCTTTTTCTACGCCTTTGTGGTCTAAAAGCCTCTTCAGTATTCACTTCTTGTACAATATTGAAACTCTGCAATGCAGAGAAGTCCTGTGACTTCCGCGGCATTCTTCACACAAGACAATATTTTAGCAGGTTTACATAAATTATAAGAACATGCTCATGAACTTCAAAAGCATAAATCTTGCAACATGAAAAGTAAGCCCACGAGGGCCTCAAAGCCCTCTGCTTCTCCATAATATATTGTGAATATGGTGGTATTTGACCCAAAAAACATAGACCAAATATTGTGAATACACAAGGAAAATTTGTAATTCTCATAGTATATAAATAATAAAATACAAAGGGCAGTGAGGGTAAATACGGATCATATATAGGACCGTTGGAGGCCTTGAAAGGGTTAATTCATCATAAAAATATGTGCCCTCAGTCTTCCCGAATACAAGAAACTATGAACTTTTTCTATTAGCATTCAAATTTTCTATTGCTAAATGGATATTTAGGATATATGTACGTGTTCATTTTTTCTCACTTAAGTTAATTAAGTACATTGAAATGACCATCACCATGTCAATTAATGCAAATATTTTATTATCATTTCCGTGATTAAATCCAAAGATCAAATTCAATGATTGCGATGTTGAAATATTATAAGTGAATTACATAAATGTACTTGAATTCATCATAAATACCAATGCACTCCTCAAAATGTACAAATCAATATTTAAGAATGTGTCAAACTAATTTAAAAATATTGTAATAGCTACAAAGAAAAAAAAATTACACGCTAAAAGGATTAATGAATTCAAAGAAGTTTAAAAATGTATTGTACATTTCTTTATATGTAAATATTTTTGTGAATTATGTACATTTTAATGTCCATTGTGGCCACAATAAATGTCAAAGTGTCAAACTTCTTATTCAATTAATCAAACCCCAAAACCGCTATAAAATACAATAATTGCAATTTACCAGAATAGTATTCATAAAGTGTGAAAAAAAAATGTGAATTATCTAAACTATCATTGACAATGATGAAGGGGTCATAGTCATAGATTAATGAATTATAAAAAAAAATGAAGTTACTAATTACTTTTAGAGTATGTGGGATGCATTTGTCTTAGTGAATTTTACAAATTTACTAATCACCAATGGCCACAATAAATGCCAATCTTCTTGTAGAAATTGGGAAGATTTTTGTAGTACCAAAATATCCAATCAGTTTTGATGTACCATTATGGCTTTGAAAAGAAATTGATGTATTGAAATGTATATGTTGGGTACAACTACGTATATTTATGGGTACATATGAACAACAAATAAAAATCCCTTCCAAATGGTAAATTTTGTGATGAACTGCAGGTGAAGTTTTTTTTAAAATGACCTACATTTCAGTGAAACATGGAAAACTGAATGCTTAAGAACCCAAGTTGAATTTCCAAATACCTGATTCAGATGAGTGATATCTTCAACTTCGATGTAAAAAAACTTATAGAACTCTTCCAATTCTTCGAAGGTCTGGAAAGAAGTACAAGTCCAATTGGATGCAGTGGCAAACTTAAGGTGTCCCAAGTCGAACCTGAGGACTGGACGAAATCTGTCGACTACAACTCATCATTCATCCAGGTTGAGCGAAATTCATCCAGTTTGATCGAAATGCATCCAGGAACCGCCGGACGGACGCGCCAAATTCGAAGTAGTCGTTGACGAGGCTTCGCGCCAATTTGAAACAGCCTTCGTCGGAGAAGAGTTTTCGGTGGCGGGAGGTGCTACGCCGAGTGATTTCCAGGCCCCCTTGAGTTTCAGATTTGCAGAATGAGATTCTGCACTCGATGGCAATCCCTTCCACCGTGCAATGACATTTTGTTGAGATTTGGCGGAAGTGATAGCTTACTGCCTTGGGGTTCAATGGGAAGTCATTTTTACCTAAACCCTGGTACTAAAGAGGTTGCGCGAGATTTGTTCAGTCTTCTTTTTTCAATCCGCCCGCCGTTCTCCGCGTTTCCACCTTCCTTCATCGTTGTCAATACGTTGCTTTCTGTTTTCGGAGGCGGGGCATCTCGGAGTTGTTGCGATCTGAGTTTCCGGAGTGTGGGCGGAGGCGCGGCGTCCAGCGTGAACGCTGTTATTTAGCGGCGAGGATCGTAACAAGCAGCCGCTGAGTTCGAGGAGCATACATTGATCAGGTAAGAATGGCAAAATCGTTTTTGAAATGCAGGTGTCGAATAACCCAGAAATGAATGTAGGTCTACAGCACTGAAGTTTCAAACGAAATTGTAATGATCCATAGTAGAAGTGCTTGAATCAATGCTTACTTGTTTTGTAGTCAGTGTCTTCTTGCTGGATTAGCGTAGTTGACCAAGGAACGCTCATCTTTGTTGTTGTAATCTAAATTTAGTGTAGACCTTCTGTTTATGTTTTCACTACGGGGTAGGTCGTGTCAATTTTTGTTTGAAAGAGAATTTGTGCCGGGGTTTAGGAATCTCTATTTGCCTGTGAAAACAAAACTAAGAAAGTAAGACCCAAATCGAAACAGAGAAAATTGAATACTACGGAGAGGCTGGATTTTATTTTATTTAGTTCTTTTGTCACGTCGAAATGAGAAGGTCTGCATCACTGGAACTAACCTCATTTCGTGGCCTTACAGAAGCGATCGTTGTGGCAGTTGCTTCAATATGGCAAGGAAGAACAAAGGCAAGCGTGCGAAGGTTATAGGAGGAGATATGCCGCCTGAACAGCAAGTTCAAGGCATCAATCGGAAGAGAGTGTCTGCCAGTGGATCAGGAGGAGGGCATCCTTGCCCAGACGAGAGTCCAACACGGAAGAAGAAGTCTCTCTCTCAGTTCGGTTCTCCATCACCGAATTCAAAGAAAAGAATGCAAGCAGCCATCGCAGCAGCACGGGAGGGAGGAGGGCCAAACAAAAAAATTCGTGCTTTTGAGCGCGGTGTTGCAGTAGGCGCAGCAATGAAGGCAATTGGAGAAGGGATGATGAATTCAGGCCCGAATTCACCAGCTGTGCCCGTAGAATCACCTACCCAACATGATTCCCAATCTCCTGCTCAGCCAAGCACAGTACAACGTGTCATACAACCTGAAGCAGGGCCATGCTCTAATGGGGGAGTGCATGTTCACATATACATGACACCTCCCCCAGCACAGAAGGAGGTGCGACCTGCCGAAATCTCCCAGGAACCATTGGTTAGAGCAAGGCGAATTCTAGACTATCCAAGCAATGCTCCGTTGTTGAGTGCTGCACCCGACGGTCGCAGGAGCTCGCCAGGCAGTTTACCAACTCCTTCCAAGGCTCTCTCTCCCGCAGCGGAAGAGACAAATTTGGCCGTCCCTAAACCGCAAGCGGACCCAACCCCAGAGACTGTACTCCATGTCACCGCGAGGACAACGTTAACAATGCGGACAGAAGGAGGGGTGCCTGCTCAAAGTGCAGTCATTGAAGAGGAGGGTGGTGTTGATGATATTGCGGTGACCTACACGGGAGTTGGTGAAGACAAGGCTGAAGAAATTCCTCTTGAGACTGCTCCAGAGAACGAGTTGAACTCAGTATGGTATGGAGACGTTCAAGAAATGGGACGCGGGGATCTTGGGACAGGAATTCCTACTTAACCGAGGGAGTATGTAGACCGGCTACTAGCGTTATTGCCACCTTATGAGCGTGAAGTCTTTCTTCAGACCCATCCTATGCCGCCACCCGTAAGCCCACTCACCGAATTGGCAACAGAGCGTGAAGTTCAGAAGTTACGGAATACAGAGGTGGCTCAGCCTTTGGCAGGAAGTCAAGAAAACGAACACATTCCGTCTTCTCCTAAAACACAGACAATTTTGTTGTCTTCGACGCGCTCTAGTGATCTGCAAAGAGAAGATGTGGTCAGCGATGAACGATTCCAAAGAACAATGCGAAACTTGGTGCGTGACGAGGCCAAGTACAAGAAGAGACAGGCCAAAAAACTGGCTAGAGTGGAGAAAGGGAAAGAGAGGGCGAAGGGAGTGGAGCAGCGTAAAACTGGTAAATCACCACCTACTCCCAAGCCTCCGCTCGCACCATGCCGTCCAGTTGGTAATCCTGTGGGTCCCAACACAGTCAGACGTCTAGAAGGAAAGAAGGATGCGTGCCCTTCTAGCGGTGGATCCTCGGGCACACCATCGTCATCCGTTGCCAAGACTTCAGTTGCATTGGAAGACTCAGCGGCTGTTCTTAGCAGCTGGGACGCTATTCAAGGGATCCCGCCGTTCGAAGTGAATTCTTTGACGGCTCCTACAGGCGAATTCTGGGAGCACATGCGGCGCTATGCGATAGATCAAGCACCATTTGAGTTCCCCTTGCACTTGGACTGGAATAAGCAGTGTCCAGAATTGAAGGCACGATTCACGTTGAGATTGCGTAAAGTATATCCTGGACCTTGGGATCCCAAGAGCATCCTTCGTGCAGTTGGAGCAAACCTGCGAGAGCTTCGGACACGCTTGAAACGGAAATTTGAAAAATGTAAAAAAATAAATCAAGTATCACGTCCTGCAGGTTGTTCGAAGGGATCGTGGATGATCCTTTATGAATCCACCAAGGACGCAAAAAAACAAAAGAAGGCAAAGCTATGCCGTGAGGCTACTGACAATTGTTTCAAGGTTCAAGGGCCCACACATCGCTGCGGGCCACGCGGCATCAAAGGTCTGCATGACCGCTTTGTGAGTTCCCTCAATCCTTTGTTTTTTACAGTTTTTGTTGTTTCCAATTTTGCATCAGAAGTTTGTTGAGTTGTTGTAACCACTGTGCTGGTTGTGAATTAGTTACAGTGAAACCAAAGTATTTGGTGCAATAGGCAGCAGTGAACTGACCTTGAATTCCATGTACTGAATTTGTTTGTTATATAACGTAGTCAGGAAGGTGTCTTCTGTCTTTCAATCATCATCCAAATTTTTTTAAATATTTTGTTATATTATTTAAGTACGAGATAGAAAGGGATCAATGGAGAATGTGTTCTGCTGGATTTCCTAAACCCTCCCTAAACCAATGCTTAATTCTGTGAATGGTATTTTCTTTTGTCCTTACAGTCTTCAATTTTATGAAGCCCAAGAATGAACCCTAAATTGTATTAGGTTGCAATTCTTTTCCTCCGTTACAAATCATTTTTTTGCATATTTTTGCATATGTTTATCGTAGTTTATTTCATATATGTAGAGTCATTTTGAATTCAGTCACATCAAATCTAATTCCACTGACAACTAGTTTAGAGTCAATTATTAGTACAGATGTCTGAAACTAGGGAATTAATGCAATCAGCAATTTTGTGAATTGTTTACTTGTAGTCATTGATGTAGGTTGGTCACAAACGTGGTATTTCATTTTAAATCCTTTCCATTTGGGAAGTCTTAAATTATTTAACCCATACTTTCTAACTTGTAGTGGTATTTTTTTGAGTGATTATAAGTGAAAGAGCAGGTTTCTCAGTTTTGGATGATACATAGTTTATAGGATTTCAGAATTCGATATGCTCAGCTACCAAATTGATTCCATGTTTTGTTTAGGAGTTTGCTAAGTCTTTAAGTAAGCTTTTCTTTATGAGAATTTTAAAGTAAAATATTTTACAATTCTGGTTATTTGAAAGTTCTGTACAGAATTTGGAATCACTTCTGATTATGTTGTATGGGTTTGAGTCTAGGTCGACTACTTCAATAGGTCACCAACAGATGAGGAGCTAGAGTATGGGAAGATGAATGGTTGGATGGATCTGAAAGCAAAAGTTGAAAAACATTCAACAGTCGGTAATGCAGTTCAAGAGAAAGCAAACGACACAAGATGGAGTCCTTTGATTCATCCAGACGCAGCTGATCCATCAACTGAAGTGGAAAATCAAGATTCATCAAGCTCAGATACCAATAGCTCGGGGACGTCATGAACATCCAGCAGCGACAGTGATAGTACATCATCGGAATCTGAGGGTGAATAGCGACCACCGGAGCATATACATGTGATGGTATGGTTATGCCGTAGTTTGGTACTTCATTGTAATTCTAGCGTGCCTCTGTTATGTTTGTAGAGTATGTAGCCATCTGAAATTTCAGGCTGATAAGATACACATGTCATTCCTGCTATTTGTTTAGGCTCTGCAAGTAGAGAATCCGAATCCTTCCATCTCGGTTTTGGTGGCTTGTAATTGTAGGTGGAGAGTGGATTTATTAGAACACAGGACTTGTAATGTGTTCGTAGACACTTTTAAAAAAACCACATGTATATTGAGAAGTACAATATTGAAAACTGAAATTACTAGTTACAACTAATTGTTCTGACTACCATATTTGTGAAGGTGTGTTACCCCAGTTCTGAATGTCATAGTCTAGCCTTTGTTCTGGAAATTTTGACTTTCATTTGCTTGTTTTTTTGCAGTGCGTTTCACTGTGAGATTGTGAGAGCACTGTAGATTTTATTTATAGATTCATTCATTCTTTTGTTGTAGAGAATTGTACTACATTGAACTTGGTGTGTCCATCACTTTGAAGTATTTAGATCTATTGTGTTCTCATTGGCACCCTAAACATATTGTACACACAATCGAATCAGAGAAGGAATGACTACAATCTGAAACCCGAAACTTGTTCGAGGAAAATGTGACACGTGCCGACAATTCGTATATTGTCATTCGTCAGGCAAGCTGCAAAATCGGACCACTTTCAATGCAATAAAATATTTATAATAAAACCACATATTTTAAAATAAAAAAGTTCTCCAGAATTGCCAATAACAAGAACTTCTCATTGGAGGCATCTCGTTTTCTTAGAAAAGAAATATATCGGTCAAAGACCTACTCTAAAAATATCTCCAACATGGGAATTACAGTGGCCGAAAAAATGCGAAAAAGAAAGGAATCCAGCTCAAAATAGCTGAACTATTTTCGTCGGGAAGAATACAGAATGCTGTCAGTAGATCCACGAACTAAATCCAGAGTAGTGGGGTCCATCAAACAACGTGGGAACATCAGTGTAGCCGTTCCCCAAATTATAAAACAATGTGGCAAAGTACAGGTACCAAAACGTGGAATCACCTGAACAACGTCTACAATCAGTCTAAAAGCACTGTTTCCGGGAGCCCCTTCCCAACCTTCCCCAGTGTAGTCTCCAACGTTAAAGGTGATGTAAAGGCCCTCGGTTTCTAGTAGTGAATTAGAGGGCGTTGAGTGTAAGGTATAATCCGGTTTCTGAAAGTATGAATAGCTCAAGCAATGCACCCGTTCAAGACTATCTCCTACCCATACAAGCTGCAATTGATTTTGACTGGACAGTACCCAAAATCCTACCTCATTCTCTCTACGAAATAATCCTCATAAGAATATGTGCAAGAATTTCAACATATTTCGGTTCCAGTGAAATATCTACATTCTACTTTAATGTGATCCACCTCATTGCTCCAAATTTTTGCACAAGGTGAGTCATCAACGATGCTGGTCAGCAATGAAGCGATTCCTGGTTTCTGGGTACCGATGTGCTCGATACTTGGCCTGCTTCATGTGCAGCTATGTTACAAAGTTCCCTTCTGCAGCAAAAGTGTTGCGGGGGGTCTCCACTTGGAAGCACCGCCATCTCCTGCAGTATCCACTGGATATACACAACCAGCTCAAGCTGCAATGCCGCTTGGTTGCCTATCCTAATCAGACAGTCACGTGTCTTTAATTGTGCTCTGAATTGAAGAACTCAAGAAGCTGTCCAACCGATCTGAACAAGGCCAAACAAGCTAGTGAATGAGTACACTACACCAAAGATGATATTTAGTGTTGAGTGACATTTAGTGTTTTTACCCCCCTACTAGCTACAACACTAAATCTGAACTTGTCCACAATTAGTGTTAGACTTGAATGTGCCGGCTGCAAACTTCAGAGCCTTGTAACTTTTGCAAAAATTCTTCAAATCAGGAAAATGAGATGTTTTTCGGCATCTACAAAAACTGTAGATGCCGAAAAACATCTCATTTTCCTGATTTGAAGAATTTTTGCAAAAGTTACAAGGCTCTGAAGTTTGTAGCCGCCTAGCCCTAATCGGTCCAATTCTGTCCGTGAACAGTGATATTCCGTCTGATATGACAACTCTGGTTCACATTTAGTGTTTGAATTGACATTTAATGTTACTTACTTTCATAGGGTAATTGTCTTTTAATGTATGCCTTCGTATTTAGTGTACAAGACACTAAATATCATCTTTTGTGTAGTTTGTTTGCTTCTTTCAATTTTTATGAAGTGCCAAAGTGGCAATATTGAATGTTACAGTGATGCTTCAAATTTCAACACTCATCCACATATTGGGTAGAAAATATCACATTAGTACATATCACATATCTATAAAAAAAATTCATCCACAATCTGGCAATTTCATCCAAGATTTTTTTTAGTTTTAAGTTTTCAAGCAATTTTCCACCCTTTTAATACTTTTGTGTTCCAAGGGCCTAGTGGAGGGCCCATTACTTTAGTACAAATGGCCACCAAATTGCCAAACAAAACCCACTTGTTCACATCTACTTCTACAAAATGTGAGGTTTGTTGTTGCTACCTACTCCTTATATATCCTCAAAAAGGGATTTTTAGTTTTCTACACAAGATTCACATCCACAACATTTTATTTATATGGTGTATTTATTTTGGCTTATTTTTGTGGTTAGGTACAAGCCTACAAAGGTTGATTAATTTAGTTAATGAATTGAACATGGCTGTTACAAAGGGATTCATAGAAACCACATTTATTTTCCTTAGAACTTAAAGTTATTTTCATGGATAGGTATAAGAGTTTGCCATTTTTATTGCTAAATTAGACATGGTGGCTTAAGAGGATTCACATGAACCACACTTTTTTTCATAAAATTTAGGATAATTTTCATGGTTAGCAAGTTAGGTACAAGGATTTGCCATTTCAAGAGAATAATGGATGTATCTTTACCACCGATATTGCATAGGATTCAAAGCAACATTTAATTTCATCCCTTTAATTTACTTTGTGTTCCCTTTGTGTTTAGGTACAAGGGTTTGCCCTTTACATTGGTGAGTTTAACATTGAAGGGGCCTAGTTATGTATTCACATGATAGAAAATATATTTGTTTTTATGAATTTGAATTACTTTTGATTCACACCAAACATACTATCATTTTTGTGAAATTAAGATTGACTTAATTATGTATGTAGGGGTGATTGCAAGAAAGACCAATACTATTTACTATCACAATTGGAATGACGGAGTTGCCATTAGCCATAACTTTTGGAAAATGAAGCGTACTTGAAATTTTTACTAGAGATGGCTAATTTGGAAGTCATAAGATTCTTTATATTTCAAAAAAATTGAAAAAACATTCTATAATTAAATTCTAGTTTAGCTAATTTGTCACACTTTGTGTTTTAGGATTTTTTAGTAATGGGGAGTATCCAAAATGACTGATCTAGAGCTAAAAATTTTGTGGTCTATTTCCATAGTAGGGGTTTATATGCCTACAAAAGTAAATCTTAAAATACATTATTTTATGGCCTCCATATTTGTACAAATAGGACTCTCTTGCATGCACACTTCTTAACAGTGAAATTGGTTGACTTCCATTTTTTGGTAAAATGTGATCACTATTAAATCTTTTCAAAAGGCCAATTTCTAGTTTTTTTGTATTCATGATTTTTTAATTATTATTAATTTATACCTAGTTGTATCTATTTTTAGTAACAAATTGTCTTTTTTTTCAAATAATACTTTTTTAGTACTTGCAAGTAGTCAACGGTACTAGCAGCCATTTGATTTTTTAGATCAACGGCTGAGGTTGTTCTCTTTTATAGTGCTTGTGGCACTTATAGTACTGAATGCAAAAACCACAATTTTGGCAAAAATGCTATCAAAATTGTTCAATCTTTTTTGCAACCACCTATAGATGCAAGAGTTTACCATTGCTATTGGTGAATTGAACATTTTGGTTGAAAAGGCTTCAAAATTTTTATTTTCCTCCTTTTTGTAGGCCACTTAGCTTTAAATCCCAAAATGACTAGGGATGCAAATGCAAAAATGTTGTAATCCCCTTAATTGTCACTTTGGTCTCAAGATTTTTTTTGGTGCTTAGTAGAATTTATAATTAAAAAATTCATTTAAAGAGTACTCTAACCGTAACCGGTAGAAGTTCTTAAAAATATGGTGTTTTACCTCCTAAAAGCTTAGAGTGTCAAAAGGGTTGTTGCAAAAAACACTTGTCCTTTTTTTTGTCCCCTTGGCTTTGGACAAGTATTTTTTGGCTCATAACTTTTGTGTTGTATATCCATTTTTTATAAAAAAAAATTTAAACGAAGGTACATGTAGTAGTTACAGACGTTGAATAATTTTTTTCAACTTAAAAAAAATTATTTTACTATTTTAAAAGTGCCTCGGATTGGATGTCTACCTAGGCCATTTTGGAATTTTCTAGTACTATTTTGGATCCAAAAATATGAATTTGAGGGTAAAATTGGGATAGGACTTCTACTAAAGTTACACAAGTTTACAAAGAGCTTTTTTTAAATAGTAAAGTATCAACCTTCCACATGTGCTCAAAGTGCACTACCTTTGCGCAAGTGCAGAGGACACAATTTTTCTTTTCCAAAGTTGAAAATTGTTGAGAAGGACCACCTTCAAGTTAGAAAAATTAATTTTTTATTTTATTTTTTAAATTGATTTAATTATTTTTTAGTAGGTGTTTCTTGCAACGATCCTAAACCACTCCAAGTCTTTGCATCTAGGATCTAATTAAGTGTTTGAAAGGTCAGTTAGGTATTTGAGAGACAATTAGGAGTCCAAAAGATAGCCAAGCCTAACAATTGCGAGATTCTCATTAGAGATTAAACTAAACCTACAAGTGCAAGTGACTGTCTTGTTGTGACAAACAGAGTTAGTAGTCCACAATAGGAATGTCATTTTAGCCTTAGATATGCTTGTAGTCAGATCATTTAAAGATTACCATCCATTTCAAGATAACCATAGAAAGTTAGAAGTTAGGTTAGAGCACTCGCGTAAGTTAGGACAAGCACAAATAGAAGTTTGGGCAAGGCACGGACAAGAGGGCAAAGTGCGGACTTAATCCTTTAAAGACTAAGACTCCCTTGAGAACACTGCAAGAGAAGGGGTGTTTTAAGTGAGTTTTAAAGTATAGTCCTAGACATAAGATTATAAGTAATGACCTTTTAGGAGATTTTTAGTAAATTTTTTTTATAAACACATGTGTTTATAATAAATTTTTACTGAAATCTCCTTAAAGGTCATCACTTATGATCTTATGTCTAGGACTATACTTTAAAACTCACTTAAAACACCCCTTTCTCTTGTAGTAGAATACTCTTGAAGAATTGAGGAGGATCCTATTACCTCAATTTTTGGTATGATTTTTTAAAATCTTTTTTGAAGATATAATTTTTATTCCAACTGTTGCTCAGGAAAAAAACTTAGACCACACAAAGCTCAAAATAGAGATTGTTGGATAGCACAAAATAAATTCAGAAACTCAAAATTATAATTTTAAAATTATGTTTGTCAGTGAAAATAATTTTGTCTACATGGAATCATAGAAATCTTTAATTCATTTTATTTGGACTAATGATGAGAAAGTTATGAATCTTGTCTTTTGACAATCAAAACATTTTTTCAAAAAATAACTTATAGGATCTATTTTTTAACTCAATTTAAAAAAAATTTAGAATTTTGGTCCTTGAGGTGTTTAAGTCTAATTAGACAAGGTCAGACCAGCGTTCTAAAATTCATTTTTCATTTTTATCTCTACATGTCAAACATATGGGTTGTTGATCAAAAATTTTGCAACCCATCTTGTATTTTGTAGTGGGCAAGTTGCAATACTTTCTCTTTTAGTTTAGTATTTTGCCTACAAATTTTTTTTGGACTGGAAGCTTTTAGAGTTTTAGCTACCTATTTTGCAGCTTATTAGGATATACATGGCAACTTAGTGATGTCTAAAATCAATCTTCATTTTTTTTAGTTATAATGCTAAATTAAAAAATGTATAAAGTTGTAAACTATAAACTAACAATGACTCCATAATGGCAATAAAATATAGAGTTTCATAATGGCATTGATATAAAATTGGAAACAAGAGGAAATTTGTCATGCAAGTGAGAGTTTTCAACACTAGTAGTAAGACAAATTTCTAAAACAAATAAACTCTTGAGAATGCAAGGAAAAAAATATTTCACATTATATTGAAGCTTAGGAAAAATGCTCATAAAATTCTAAGTCACTCAATGGAGAATTGAACCCCCAAGCTGCCCATTGCAGATTGAGTGTCATGTACAAAACATGCAAGGTTAGTATAAAAACACCCTCCAAGTGTTGGTGGTGAAGTTGTTACTTCCTTCTGTCCACATCAAATCTCCAATTGATGACTGAGCTCCCTCCTGGAATTGGTCAAGGATTCAAAAGCCATTATAGATTTAACAAACAAGATTAGCACTATAAAAACTAAGGGTATCAAAATGGATAATATTTCCATGAAGGCCATGGACAAATAAAAATGGTTATACTGAAAGCTTGGTAACTAAGCATCTCCATATCGTCTATGTGATCTTTCTTTCCATGCTTGAATGGCTCATTGTAGAGAAAAATTTCAAGTGTGAAGTATTTTTGCCCATACATCCAAACTACCATTGGCAAGTTCTTGCCAAGGCTATTTTTTAGGCTTGATTTCAAAAACTTCAAACTTGAAAAGCAATGCTCATCTTCAATAGACCCCAACCCCAACCCAAAGCAGGTTCCCATCTCAGCTAGTAAGATGTACTCTGAAATTGAATCCTTGAGCAACCGTGATGAAGAGATAGTCCTCTACAACTTTGTCAATGGGTTGATATCAAAAAGGGGGGCACATGCAGCAACTGCGTTGCTTTGCATTGTAGTTTTGAAGAGGACTTGTTGACAATCCAAGTTTTCTCTGCTCAAGAGATTGGTGGCAACCAAACCACCTTCACTTTCTGTGTCCAAATATTGTTCAAGAGTGTGTATAGTGTCTTTTTAAGATTGCAAGATGGTGTGGAAAGTTGTCTTCAGCCCCAACTTGGTTCCAATATTGAGGATACAAAATGCCAAAGGCATCCAATATCTCATGAGAAGGAAACCAGGTATCAAATTTGTCAATGAGAGAGTGTGCAATCTCTGCAAGAATTGAAAAACATCATTGTAGTGAGTAATATAAACAAATTCCACAAATTCACTAGTTAAGCAATTCCACAATGCAACAATGCAACAATTTAGCAAAATTTAGTAGTGTTTAGGGTTCAACAAAATTCAACAAAGCCACAATTCAACAATGTAACAATTTATCAAAATTCAACAATGCAACAATTTAGTAAAATTCAACAGTGCAGGACTTCAACAATTCACCAAGTTCAACAAATTCAACAAAGTCAATAAATGAAAAAGGGTAAGAGAAACAATGTAAGAACAAAGCAATTTCTAAAAAGACTTATCAGTTACTTGAACTTTAATTATGTCCTCACACCGGTTCATCACCTCACGGGTGACAAAAAACATCTCTCCTATGACATTGTCTTGGCATCGAGCAAATATAGTATGATCTCCCATTTGAAAAACCAGATGGGCAATTGGAGATTCATGTTTATACTCCAATAATGAGTAGAACTCTAGAAACAAGTCTCTGCTGAAATGTGTTGCTAGATCAATAAAGTAAGTGGCCAATTGGGATTGGCAAACTTTCACAGCATCAAGAAAATCACAAATATACACATCCCTACTCTATAAAAATTTGATGAGACAATGCACAATTGACAAGAGAGGGAGAATACAAGGTAGAAGTAGCAAGTTCCCAAAATCGCAGAGCATGTCAAAGTTGCTCTTAGCAACATCAATGGTAGACATGTCCAACAACATCTTCACCAATAATGTGCAATATTCAGCCATGATCTTCTTCTTTGCATGACTCAACATAGATATCCATCTTGTCTTCACATTCCTCAACATCTTGTTGCCTTTGGTTTCCATGATGCGAACAAGTTTGGTTAATTTGATATGTCTCTTGGGACTCTTTGCAAAATACTTGTGCACGGTTTGCATCAAAACCTCCAACTTCATGACCAAAGGGTATACTCACAAGGTCTGCCAAATTTGTGCGATGACTGCAACAATGCATCCCAAGGGTGAATGAAGTCCAACTTTGTTGCAACATAGTTGTCACACTAGTCTTGCTTCCTTGAAAAATTGAAGCTCCATCAGGACCACAACTCACCACCTTTCCTGCAATTTCTTCCCTAGACATGCCACCTTCATCCATCAAAGCAGTTGTTATCATACTAAGGATGTTATTAGAGGTGCATCCTTGAGTAATATGCCCCAAATGAAGTAACAAAGGGACTCTAACAAAGTATGTTACAACACATACATGCATTGATAACCATTGTATATTATCCACTCATGTAACCTCATCAGCAGTCACTAAAATGAATCTAGCAGAACAAACAGCCCTTGCAAGAGCAGCAAAGATGGACAAATGCATGTATTGAGAAATTTTCCAACCAGATGACTCACACCAATGTTTCCTAGGCATGTGTTTCACCTTCAAATGTTCAAACAATGATCTAGAAGAAGTGTAATCACACGTAGGACGTCAATTTTGCAAAACTGAAAAGACAGAGGAGAATTGTACTCCCTTGTGCCAGTTTTCACCAGCCATGGTACCATAAACTTGTTGAATAACTGATTTGGGACGTCTTGAGGCAAACAAGTTTACATTCTTCAAGTGAGTGCAATCCCTGTCAATGTAAACTTCACTTTTCAACACACCATGCTTAGCATTGTCCACTACAACCACCCGTTTTCCTTCATGCTTTTCAAGATTATCCAACTTTGGCACTATCAGCTTAGGCTTGCCATTGATGGCGCTGCAAGCAAGACACTTTACAGATTTTAGATTACCATCAATCAAATGCCCTTGAGCCCAAAGAAACTTACCTGCCCAAACCTCTTGCCAACGGCAAGTAACATCAACTGGATCTTGTTTCTTTTTTTTCTTTTTTGGTGATGACTTCTTCACTGTAGAATTGTCATCGCTAAGGTTGATCACCTCCATGGAGCAAGACGGTCCATTTGAAGATAACAATGCATCATTAGAAACCAAGGCCTTCCCCTTGGAAGTAGAAGCACCACCTCTTAGCCCAACAAGCTTTGTTTCCCAAGTTGAAAGAGACGGTAAGTAATTGGAGATGGC
This sequence comes from Antitrichia curtipendula, assembly GCA_951230915.1. Taxonomy (NCBI): domain Eukaryota; kingdom Viridiplantae; phylum Streptophyta; class Bryopsida; order Hypnales; family Leucodontaceae; genus Antitrichia; species Antitrichia curtipendula. The sequence goes on along the minus strand of OX579642.1, from coordinate 1,130,784 downwards.
GCCACTATTGTGAGTAGAAGCAAAGAAGCAAAACAATATTCAACATGTAAAGTAAGCTCTTGCACAACTTGCAACCTGCACATCAAATTAAATGATATCAAAAAATGTCAAGACTATTTACAAACCCCCCGTAACAATGATTAGGCCATTCCATTGCATCAATTAGCTATGCACCCCAGTCTTAAACAAAAAGATACAACAATATCAACAATTGCACTGACTCCTCAAATATATAATGATATTCACCATATTGACTATCAGACCATGTTCTACAATGAACATAATGTACATTGACCTTATAAAAGAAAAATCATATAAAACATATGTTTATACTAATAATTATTAGACTAAACCAATTTTTGACAAAACAAAAAAGGTTGCATCTACGTCAAAAACAAATTCAATACTAAACACACCGTTAAACTTTCCAAAAGCTTCTGTTGTATCTTGTTGAAGAAGGATAATGACCTATTTGGAAACTACCCTATTAGTATAATAAGTTCGTTCCAAGGGAGACGGTCAAGTAGGAAATCAATACTAATGGGACTAATATCTAAAAATAGGTAATACAATCCCAAAATAAAAGACTATGATCCAATTTGGAAAATCAATAATCACTCAATCTACAACGACATTGTATATATAATTCACTCACACATAGTTTGACCGACTCCATCATACTCCAATTAGGCCCATTGACATGCAGACCTATTAGGCACACAATTTCAATCACAACCATCAACACCAACTGGATATGAATTTTTATCATATTAATCCGAGTTGATGAATAAATCACTGTTTACAGATTTAATAATTCCATAGTCTTTCACCACAACTAGTTCCTATCCACTTCCTCTCACTTAATCTCAAAATCTCTTCCATCTTCATTAAGCTCTTAAAATTCTTTCATCTTCCAAATCATTCCAACTTGGACTGAATTGCTTCACTTCTACTCACATCAACATATCTTGGCAAACCAATTAGCTCACTCAAAATATCCCACGTGGACAATTGAAACAAGCCAAAACATAACACACAAAACAAACAAAAACACAGCACACCCGGCTGGGACTCGCACTGGACTCTTTCAAACAGTGGGTGAAGAAAAATGAGAGAGAAGCACACCTAATAGGAACCACAAGGTGGCGGTTGCCAAAAGGAGAAGGAGGATGACCTAACCACCTACAACTAACAACATTCATTCTTCCCTTCCAACTAGGCTTGACCAACTAGACACAATGCCAACTAAAACTTAAAATCCACTTGATACCCCTTTAACACCTTAGCCAACTAGATAGACAAATTGACACCTTCCAAATTGGGCAATTGACTTGGCTATAATCCTCCTTTCTTTGATTAGACATACATCAAAAAGACTCCAATTAGATCAAAGCAACTCAACAAAATGACCCAATTGAACTCAAACTTAACAAAAAAATTGTCAAAATCCATATAACACTCAAAAATTCAACCCCAAAATTGCCAAATTAACCGTCCAACTAGGAGATTTACATGTCTAGAGCCTGCAAACAATCCATAGTGGTAAGTTAGTAGTAGTAGAGAGCTCAATTGCACTCTAAAGTACATAATAAGATTTTTGACCATTAAAATATACCACATTATGCTGAAATAACATCAAGCATAGCCAAGAGAAGGTATTGAATGTTGCATACTCACATATTACAAATAGTTGAATACATAAGCAAAACATGCTTTGAAAATAAAGTAGACAAGCAGACATACAAATACTGTCTCTAAAAAATTGAGCAAAGATAAAAAAATATTTGTGCAATGGCCATCAATAAATATTTAAAAAATCAAATTGCCCACATGACACTCAACATTTGTATAGCAAACTATACTATATGCAAATAACCAAACCACATCTTTAAGTGAACAAAATGCAGTTCGACAATATTTGTACCTTCTTCAGTTACCAACAATACTCATACAAAAGACACATTGCAAATTTGAAAACATTGTGATCACACATACCATAATTGTGATGAACGGTTGTCAAAGTCTTAGTGTTGTAGAACCAAAACACTTCACCTTCACCAGTTTTAGAGACTTGGATTTAAAATGAATGGAATCAATAGCAAGGTTGAACCACCAAATAATCAATGTTGTACCTCTTCAATGATTGACGCTTCAACGAGGATGCTTCTGTGCCAAATAAGAAATTGGAAAGCAATACAGATTGGAGGTACTCGCATTACTAGTGATCCCTTATTGATTTGAAGAAACATCAATCAACATCAAGATGTTAAGCACAAGGAAATTTTTTTTGTTTGGAGGCATGTATCAATCAATCAAGGTCTCCCACGAGTGCTCCTCAGACATCTGCGACCGTGGCGAATGATGACAATCTACATCACAGAGCAGCAAACGAATGCAGAAAAAAAAAAAAAAATTGAATTTGATCTCACCTTAGCATCCTGCATTGTGCATTTGAGGATTTGTCAACACAATATCGATAAGATAGTCACCAATCATGCACGGATCACACCAGCAACTTCCTTGACTGCCAATTGTTTCTCGTTTGCAGTTCAACAATTGGCATCAATCCAGTCCAGGAAGTTTGAATCACCTCTTCTTCGTAGGCAACCATCAGGGCGTCACTATCGAGAATTACTTTCACCCCCTCAATTGACAATGGTAGAAAGTCTATTTTTTTGATGATATGTCCTGAAATGCAAAGCAAGAAACTTAGAAGCACAAAAAAACTAATGTTGTGGGGTTACAATTCAAGTATGCTTAGAATTTAGTTTGTGATGCTTAGATATAATGTCAAGTCAATCTGAAAAACGAAGAGCTAAGCCTAAGTTGGAAACTTGAGAAATTTTTGAGAAGTTTGGAAACAATTTCATGCCTAAAACCAGAAAGCAAGAATGCTGCGGCAATGCCCAACCACAAGTTGAAACAATTTCATGCCTGAAACTGCGAAGTAAGATTGCAGCAGAAATGCTCAACCGTAAGTTGAATCGATCACTCAACTTTCAAGGACTCTGACAGGTCCAATTCAAATAGACTATCACTAGACAAACAAAATAGGTTTTCGTCAAGAACATACCTTCTTTATTAACGTGCATAGTGGCAACTCCAGAGCTCAACTCACTCATGCCATTAGAGAACAGTCTTGTTTAATACTCGGAGTGGGCAACAAGATAGTAGAGTAAACATGGAGCTTCTCGATTGCACTTGTGATTGAATTACCAGGTCCGACTTCTTTCCTCTCAGCATGGAGCTCCTTGCTCTTCTCCACAACCTAGTCGAAATCACCACGCAATGAGTAACTCAATCGTTAAGGTTTTCATTCTTCTCCCAGACACAAAACGATATACAAAAAACGTACAATTGTTGAATGTGTCATGAAGGGAAGCCGAAATTAAGGGCATTCTCTTGATGTCGCTCGCAAAGCTCAAAATCAAATAAAAGTTCAACACCTAAAGTAATTGAAAAATGCAATCCCATTAAATGGAGAATTTAAGGTCATGAGTAGTACCTCAAAAGCTTGATCTTCAAAGAGCCACCTCCATTTGAATAATCCAGTCAGAGAAGAGAGGATTATTATATGCAAATTTGAAGCTCACCATCTTGGGAGCTCCCTAGATCTTATCAAATCCCACCACGTGGATGTAAATACGTTTATACCGAGGGGCATCATAAACATCTTGACGTTAGCCTGTGCAAACTCCAGACAACCTTTGTCAAATTGCAGAGCCTCAAACCCTAGAATTGAGAGAGGGGAAAAACAATTCACATAGCTCAATTTGCAGAAACCTATTATCAATGGCCATTTCTTCAGAAGTTGACTATTGCAGTAAAATTGTCACATTAACTCCTAAACGTCAAGATCCTTCTCCAGAATGATGATTTGCAAAAAATCATCATAAATTATTATTTGGGAGAATATTTTGGAATTGATATTCAAACAAAAGTTGTAGATTTTGAGTTTTAAACTCCATCCACATGGTTAGATTCACCAATGCTATAACCAATATTTTTTCATAAATTTTCCAAGGGAGATTTTAAAATTCCTTCTAAATTCAATTATAATCAAAATGTTATCATTTTTTGAGTAAAATTTTTTGGAATAGATTTGAAATAAGTTTCTCTTGACAAGGGGATTTAAAAAAAATTGTGTTCCTTAAATCTACGACCTCATTTTTGCAAATCCAATTTTGAACTAGAATCAATGCAATTTTGGATTAGTTTTTAGAAAAATATGTATACTGGTAATCTCAAATCCAACCATTAGATATGACAAGAACTTGATAAAGGATCTCCACAAATTAAAATGACTTTCATCCAAGCAATAATGAGAAAGAAATAGGAATATGGATTTGTTCATTGCCCATCAATTGAACGTTGGAATGCTTAAGGGTTAATCAACTCATCTATCAAGAGTAAAAAACAACATTAAATGATTCACATTTGCAGTAAATTGCAAAAAAAACTAAAGAGCTATTACAAATTGTTGATTGATCTAAAATTTGCACAATTGTGCTCCAAAAACTCATAAGGTGAGCAATTAGATCTTAAATTCCTACATGACTATTATAGAATCTCAACAATGCTAGGGTGTGAACATAGAGACGTGAATCTACAAGCCTTGAATCTTGTTGTAGGTATGTAATTATAACCGTTCGAAGGTGTTTATAACATATCTACACATAACATAGGTACACTATAATATGAAAAGAATCTATAACGTAGGTACCTATATATAAACACCTATAACTACGGAAGGTGTCTATAATATAGACTCCTAAATTCATGGGCTTATAGATTCTATATTGACATGTTAGCACTTTCCAGATTATAAATAGTTTGATTTGCTTCTAACAAAGGGACCGTCATGTGGTTTAGGACAATAAATCCTTTGTAAAATCTTTAGAATCAGGGATTTTCATCTACTGTAAATAGTGTGCATATAGAAAAAATCCAAATTATTTGGATTATTTTTTAGTACTCTATTGCAATTATAAATTGAGTTAGATTCTCGCATGGTTATAGATTCCTTCTATTATTTTATTTTCTTCTATAATAAAAATTAATTTATTGTTACCATTGAAAACATCAAGATGTCAATTATGACAATGAATTATTTAATTATATCCATTACTATATATGTTAAGAAATTTGAATATTTTTGTTGCTTAAAAATTTGATTTTTGCAAAAAACATAACCAATTTCAAAGAAAAATTTACATCAATAGGCTACCAAATCCAAAAAGAATCCTCGCAAAGCAACAATGGGGCTCAAGGACTAAAATTTGACTAAAGATCTTCATCAAATCCAAGAATATCTATGATATTTACTATAGAAAGCACAATAGAAAGCATGTTAACTGAGACATGAGCATGAAAGATGCTAAGGCCAATGTTTTTTGGCAAAGTATCATCATTTTAAGCTTACTAATTAAAAATAGCATTCAACTTACAAAATCATGATGATTGGAAGGATCAATCCTTCAAACACGCACAAATTTTAATTCAAAAAATGAAAGATTCTACATTGGAGACAATCAATACTTTAATTTCTAGCTACTTACAAGATGACATTGTAAAGATTTTACCTCAACCCAAAAGATTTAGGCATTAAATATTTGTTACAATTAGTCTAAATTAAGATAGTCTACATTGTTGCACCTATATAGTTATTTTCAATATTTATAGATAAAAAATTATTATTAAAAAATAACAATCTTTATAATAGATCCAAATTTCTTCAACATGTGATTTTTATAGGTGATTCCCTAGAGCCCACTCATCTTGTTGCAGTAATCATGTGCATTGTAACAATGCAATAAGTTATAAATTAACGTACGCACCCATGAAACAACAGTAACCACGCAATATTCATTGTCAATCTGTAGGTTCTAATCTTTGTAATGCATTACTAGTAAGTAATCAAAAGATAGAATATATTTTCTTAGTTTACCACACTGAGTACAACTTTGTACGTCACCCTTGTTTCCAATTGGTGGTTGCATCAATACAAGCTCATGTTTAGTAGTGGCAGTTCCCGTGCAAGGACTATAGCGAATAGGTTTGAACGTTCCCATGTTTTTATAGAGCTCATTAATATCCCTAAAAGACTCAAGTACACGACACCTTTCTAGTGTGCCATCCCAAAGATGGGGGAGCATTCTAATTAACGTCCCTATGCTATGTTCTTGTGAATTGGCATGGGAGGTAAGAGTACTATTACTCACATCATGAATGTTATGGAATAAGAGTTTGAACATTTGGGATTGGTTTACTAGTGAGTTGTTACCTGAATCTATGAGAGATTGCAACTCCAAAAGCTTCAATTTCAAATTTTTTTCTAGTGATACTTGAAGGTCTTCAAGATGATGTGTTGGCACTTGATCTATTTGCACTGTTGGAGAGTCATCTAGAATTTGTTCACCTTGTTCATTTTGGAAATGATGATGGATTTTGTCTTTGTTCAAAGTAGGTTCTTCCATGTTTTCCTCAATGATATCTGGTTGGAAAATAGGTAGTGTACCGCGCGCTTGTCTTCAAGATCTTTTTGCAAATGCCGATTAATTGTTTGCCGTGTTAATACAATATTTTTTCCTATGCATTGAGTACAAAAAGAAGGTTCTGAAAGCTCATTTGCTCTTGAAGTTCATTGCTTCTTTCCCCCCTTGGCATCATGATCGGCATGTCTCTTCCTTGTCTTTGGATGTACTAATTGGACCCCGGTCTCATTTGTGTCTTTACAAGAGTAATTACAAGAACAAGAAACTAGTATTGGTGTCCTGCAAAATGAATGATAAAGTTGAGACTTGAATTCCACAGAACATGATGTAGAGATGATAAAAAACAAAAAAAATCCATTTATATTATGCCTTTGAAAAGAAGAAACGATTATAGAATGCATATGTTGGATTTTTTGATGTTGTAGCCATGATTGCTTCAAACAATTGATTGAATGTCCTTTTTGCCATTGAGAGATGAACAACAAAATTATTATGAATTGAAAGATTTGAATTTACTTTCTATCTTAGATGAATAAATCCTTGTGAAAGAATTATAAATCATTTTTATTTGCAATGTATTAGCTTTATTCATTTTGTAATAGCCTTTCTCTGTTTAACTTTTATTTTATTTTTTATTTTTAGCTTTCTATTCTTAAATTTGTAGTGTAGCTTGTAGTAAAATTTTTGTATTTCAACTATTTTTATCTAAAATCTTGTAGTTTTGTCTTCTCTCCAAAGTTGTTTTTTCCATTTTTAATTTTTTTATGTAACCCCTAAAGTTCCAAAGTTCCCATGGGAGACTCTTGGGATTTGGAGAACCTCATTTCTTGTCAGAATTTTAGACATGATTTTCTGAATATTTAATTGAAGACAAAAAGTCACATTACTGTTTTGAGAATATATTTTTGTTTCCATTGATGTTTAGGATTATAAGTTATGGTAACCTAAGTCCAAAATGCACCGTAAAGGCACTTTAAGTAAATGTAGTACAAAATGAAAAATTTTAATTCTTAATTATTTTGGCAAATATTATTTTTTGGCATGTATGTGAAGTTTTGATTCATTGCATTTTGACTAATAATGAGAAAGTTATAAACAATTTAGGTTTTGAAGAAATTTAAGCATCTAATAAAACCTAATCTATTTGTGGAATTCATTTTTAATAATATTTTAACAAATATTTCAAAATAATGGTTCAGAAGGATGAAGGATGCATGCTAAGACATTCTCACTGTTGGGTTTACTATGTTTCAATTTCATCGTACAGGTACTAGCAATTTTGTTGCTCATTTACTTTTGAAGCTCCATGTACATAACAACTTTTGAATGAAAAATGATTAAGCATTTTATTGTCAAATTCTTTTCCTAGATTATAAGCTCCATTTCTGAAAATGAAAAACTAAAAATGAAGAGTGCAAAATATTTCAATCACTGAGATTAAGAGCCAAAAAATCTAGTTGTGCAAGGTGCAAGAATATTTCTTTTTTTTCATTTTAAATGCAAATATCTTTTAACTGATGTTGTCAAAGTTTTTGAAATTTCTCTTACACATTCTTATATTAGTTTATCACAAGATCCTATGGTTAGATATCAAATTTTTTTTTTTTTTCATAGTTCTGTGCTTTTTGCAATAGAAATGGTAGCTTTGAATGATTTATGATGGAAAGAAGGCTTTAGGATTTAGTTGTTTATTAGAACAATCTCACTTCTGGGATTACCTTGTTTCAATTCCATCTTAGAACTTTTATCAAATCTAAATTTTGTTGAATCTTAAATATATTTATTCTTCCCATTAATTTTGACTCCTGGAATTTTAATCTTTTGGGGGAAATTTTTTTCCTACATTTTAAATTCAAATATTCAGCATAAAAATTATAAAATCAAAATCACTAGTTCTGAAATTGTAAATTCAGAAGATTCTATCAAGGTTGTCATAGTGGACGGACGTCCGGTTCGCCCGTCTGATGTGGTCAACACTAAGTTGACTTTCTGCCATTGAAAAAATAGGTGATGTGGCTGCCACTTTGACGCCACCTGGCTGCCAAGTAGGATCCATGGCGCGGACGTCCGGTTTGCCCGTCCGATAGAGATCTCGCCTGTCCGATGTGGTCAACACTAAGTTGACTTTCTGCCATTGAAAAAATAAGTGATGTGGCTGCCACTTTGACGCCACCTGGCTGCCAAGTAGGATCCAGGGCGCGGACGTCACCGGTAGGGGTGCGGACAGAAGCCAGGGCAGGGACGAGACTGTGTCGGGGCGCGGACAGAAGTCAAGGCGCAGACGTCAGATAGGGTGCAGACGTCAGACAGGGCACGGACGGAAGTCAGGGCGCGGACGTTTTTTGCTAGAACAATCTCACCATTGGAATTAGTCGTATTTTCATTTCAGATTTGCGACTTCAATTTTAACAATCTTGGGGCGTATAATATACCATTGGAAAGGTCTTGAAAGCACCTTTTCAATGGTACATTACACGCCCCAAGATTGTTAAAATTGAAGTCGCAAATCCCAAAAGAAGGTTGCTGCCAAAATAAATTCTGCAGGGACAGCTGCTAATGCATCGGTGAGAACGCATGAGTGCCAAGTTTCCTTGGAAGAGGCTTTGCTAAAACTTGGACCCTGAGGTCAATGGGATTTTTCCGTATGGGTGCAAACACTTGTATAGGCAAAGATGCTAGGGTAGGGACGCTAGGGTTGGATGGGAACGCTTGGGCGGGGACGTTGTGACTAGGCGGGGACGCTATTTCATTCCAGTTTTTCTACAACAATTTTAAGAATCTCGAGGCGTGTAATATAGCATTAGAAAGGTCTTGAAAATACCTTTCCAATGGTATATTACACGCCCCAAGATTGTTAAAATTGAAGTCACAAATCCCAAAAGAAGGTTGCTGCCAAAATAAATTCTGCAGGGACAGCTGCTAATGCATCAGTGGGAACGATATTTGGAAAATTAAGCCAATAGAAGAATTTGATTTAGAGGGGAGCCTCACTCATTCAATGTGACATAGGATTCTTCTTCCAAAATAAAAGAATGATGAATTCTTTTCTTAGTTTCTAAATTAACATATTTTTATAGATCTTCAATTCAAACAAGAGTTATCATTTAAATTTGACTTGATACCTATTGTATAAGAATTTTGTTAAGAATTTTTGATTGTCATAGTTTGTAATTCAACGTGATAAGAGTCTTTGGTAGAAAACAATTTTGTATATTAAGTTTGAATGTTGTGAATTCAATATTTTTTTTAAATCTCAAATTTAGACTATTTTTGTACATAGGAACAAAGACTTGCCCTTACAATTATTAAATTCAATATTGGAATTGCATCAAGATTTACATCAACTTCATATTTTAGATTTTGATAAAAAAAATTCTTTTGGATTAGTTTTGTGGGTATGTAGAAGAGTGTGCCCTTTAAATTAATAAATTGAATAATGGGTTTTATTAAAATTTACATCAATCATCTTCAATCTATTTTTTAAAATAAATTGGATTGCTTTAATGGATATTTATAGGAATTTGGCATTTTTATTGGTGAATTGAGCATTTGGATTTGCAATGATTTATGTTAGACAAATTTTTTGTATTCTATTTTTATTTCTTTTAGATTATTTATGTGTGGTGATATAATTTCATTCTTCTTCAACTTTTTTAAATTAATTTGATTTATTTTAATAACTACATAGAAAGATTTTGATGGTAATTTAATATTGGGATTACATGGCTCATATGAAATTACAAGCCAAATGTTAAAGTTAGTTATGTATTTAGAAAACCTTTACATTTAGGCACATAAGTATTTTAAGGATAATTTTAATAATATTGCAATATGATTGTTGGGAATCCTATGCAACTCCAATGTTCCATTTGTCCATTACAATAGCAAAACCTAATGCGTAGACAAAAAAGAAATTGAACGTTTTAAACAATTTTTATGAATATTCAACGTCTAAATCATCAATATAAAGGGTAAACCTTTAAAAAAAATTAAAGAAAAGAAGAATGTAATTCCTATTTGGAGAATTCATAAATGCGTCCTTCAACTTGAATTAAGAAAAATATATACCTTATCTTTTGTTATAAATCCAAAAACTTCTAGCGTCTACTTTCAAATTTTTTTTAATTACAGCGAGCAAGTCAATTTTCATTTTCTGAAATTTCCTTTTTTGCAGGGTGGGTCCTAGTTCGCAAGTGCATGGTGAAGGCATGAAGGAGAGGTCCGGGCCCAAGAAGGGAGCAACATGCTTCCACACATAATCTTTGAACTCAAAAAGTAGTTGGCCCCCTTAATGCAGCCATTGACTTGAAGATATTCCCCTAAAATCAAATTAAAGGTTGGCTGCATTAATGGATTTCCCCTCTCCATGGAAAAGAAGAATCCCATGACCAAGTTCAACTTCTATTTCAACTTCCCCCCCATATTGTGGCTGAGGAGTGGGATGTCCGCCCCTTGTCCAGGCGTCCGCCCCCTGATCAGGCGTCTGCACCCTGACCGGGCGTCCGTGCCCTGTCCAAGCGTCTGCGCCTTGTCCAGGCGTCCGCGCCCTGACAAATCCATCCGCCTTGTAAAGTCCCCACCCTAACAATGACGTCCCCGCCCCAACTTTCACGTTTGCGCCCTGATTCCAGCGTGGACCGCCACCGTGGAAGCAAGTTGTCAATTGGAAAATTGGAAAAATGAAAGGTGTCCGAGTTGTCCGAGACGTCCGGTTGTCCGGTCCGGTTCGCCCGTCCGTCCGTCTCGTCCGATCACCTCAGCCTATCCACTATGACAACTCTGGATTCTATGGCAAAAAATATAATATTAAAAAAACACAGAAATATACTTTCTTTGGTTCCAATACAAATAACCTCTAATCTACAGAGACAAAGTTTACTATTCTAACAATGCTGGGAAAAATTCATGTTCAACTCAATTTTCCAACATAAAAAATTAGAAATTTAGAATCCATAGTACAAAAATTTCAAATTTAGATGATTCAAAGTCTTAAGAACTAGTATAATAAGATGCACTATAAATTATTGTCTTCACTTTGAATTCAAAGATCTTGCAATTCAGATTTCAGAGTGCAAAAGTTTTTGAAATTTCGTCCACATTTTCTTGCACTAGTGTAGTACGAGATCCTCCAATGAGGTACACTAAAATTAACAATTTAATTTTTTTTCCTATTTGCAATAGAAACAACAACTTTGAATGAATTTTGATGGAAAAAAGGCCTTGGGACTTTAGGGGTTTCATAAAAATGTGAACAAAATTAGTTTTTATTTTGAAAAAAAACACTTTCACATCGTAGGCCCAAAAGTTACAAAGCAAGAAATTTCCATTTCTTTATGCATATAGCTTTCTTTTCATGTTAGGAACAAATACAAAATTAGTTAAAAAAACTACCTTTGTTCGACAACGTTCCAATTATATTGATGAAAACATTGAATTTAAAAGTTTTTATAAGATTAAAAATTAGAAATTTATTTTTACTTTAATTTAATTACATTGTGGCAACAACACATGACACAATAGATCCTTGTTTAAGTTCAAATGAAGTTATTAATCATTTGTCATTTCTAAATATAGCTTGATTCAAAGAGAAAAGTTTAATCTTCAAAGACATTTCATATTCAAGCTTGGTCAAATTTCAATGCATTTCTATCGTGAATTACAAGTTTTTAACTTTTTATATTTTTCACATATAGAAATATATGTTTAAAAATGAATCTCATTTTTTCATCATTAAAAAATTAAAATGGAATATTACACAATTTTAAAAGGACTTTGTTTGTATTAAGCATAATAATTACAAAAGTATTTAAAATAATATAAAATTTTCAAAGAAAATGAAATGATAGGGAAGAAACAACAAGGAGTAATTGATGTATTTCTTGAACTCATAGTAGGAGAAATTGAAAAGAGGAAGCTCAAATGATAGTATATTTTAGGCACTGAAAATGCTATTTTCAATGTGTCACAAAATTTACAATTTTAACAATTTTGGAAAAAAATTAGATGGATTATGAAGTAGATTACACAGAGGTATGTTTCCTTGGTTAAAACAGAAGTCATTAATAAACAATATGTACATGACCATTCAAATTTTGACTTTCAAAATGTCCATGGGGATTGCAATGTTCTTCGAGGGTTAAGTGACCCTATTTTTTGAAACTTAAAGAAAGAGTCTCTCCAAGGTACTTGCACTCTTTTGAAAGAAAGCATTTACACAGTTGCACATTGCAACTTCCTCCGCCTTTGCTAGCAAAGCAATCGCTCTTGAGTCTTGCCACGTGCCTTCAACCCGCCCCGCCTACCTTATAGCTTTCAAAATGTTAATAAAAATTATAAATAAATCTTTATAATAATAAAAACAAATAAAAATTTAATATATTTAATATTAGGATATAAAAATTTAAATATATAAAATTTAAAACAAATTTTTTTCATCTTGGAATGTCCAAATTTTTATTCCTAATACTCCATAAATAATTTGATTTGGATAATAACAATAATTGATTTTAGCTCAAAAAATTTATAAAGGAACTCTTCTTTCTCTAGCCCATTGTACAGTACCCTTGCATAATGATACGTACATCTACTTTTGCCATTCAAAAGAACTTTGCATACTATAAAATTTTATTGGTATTTTTTTTTTTTGCATAAGTAATATTAAATTCTTGCACAATTCCAATGAAGCATACCAAATTTGGGTATCAAAAAAGCAAAACTCCATTTCTGGTGAATTTTTTCTTTTAAAATTTATGGTTGTATATGATAATTGATTGAAAAACATTGGTGAAGAATTTTTTTAATTTGATTGCATAGATATATAGGAAACTTCTATACGCACATCTTTCAAATAATAAAACATCCCAGTAAGTAACAAAAATATGATCTATGAGGAGCTTAATGTGAAATTTTATATGAGTAAATTTTATAAAATAAATATCTCCATAGTTTAACTAGATTTTGCTATTTAGTGGTTGCTCCTTTGTGTCATCTGGAGGGGTAGTTCAACCCCGATCTAGTTGCGTATTTAGCCTGGTTAGGATGGAATTAGAAGTAGTTGGTTTTCTCATAGGCTTTCTGCTCATTCAGCCTCTTATGTGTGCAGTTCTCTATTGGACTTGAAGCAATTATGTTTTGTAAGAGAGCATGTTTTTGTACTTAGTTCTTCACTTTTTTGTACGTGTTGAATACTTATGTAATACAGTGCTTGCCTCTCACATTCTGTCTCAAGTGTATTCTCTGTGTACGAGTCCTTGTTGGAAAACACTATTTCTCACCCCTCCATAAATCACTCCACATATTATAAATCTTGAAGATGATAGTGTGGATAATAAATTATGCATAGATACTTTATTAGTATATATATTGTACATAAATATTGTGCTTGTAAATTGATTGTGCAAAAGGTATAAAAATGTAGTTTTATTATATTTTCATTTTTTTTTTTTGCAAATCAATTGTATTGCAAATATTATAAGACAATGAATATGATGATAATAGAGTAATCACGGCATAAATATTAATGCACAATCATTTTACAAGAATATAGAGCAAGTGAAATAGTATTTTTTTAAATGAAATAAGAAATTATTGCAAAGGCATTCTTTTTTCTAAAATCAATTCTAGTGCAAATTATTGACTACAATGTATATAGAAATAATTGACCACTTTCTTGACTAGACCAATTTGTAGTTCATGAACATGTAACAAGCATTCACTACATCAAAGAAAGACAAACATAAGCTAGGTATTTTACCAATGTGCTAGTTGGCCCTAAATCACCATCTATACTCAAAATCAATTCAGTATCTATGTAAACCAAACCAAACTTTGTTCCTTCATAACTTTTGCATACAATATCCAAATGCATTTTTTTCAGGTGCGTTGGAACTTACTTCCTCTCACTTGGCAACAAGAACATATGAAAATTTGACCCTAAATCACCATCTACAGTAGGGGGCTGTAAAAGCGACCCTTTAAGAGCTGATTTGCATTTTGGAGAAGCTAAAGTCCTTAAAACAATTTTTAGTAAATTTTCACGGTAAGAAAAATGGAACTGGCATCTAACCCAAGTGGTTTCATATTTTTTGGACCTTTATGGAATTAGTTATGAATTTTTGAAGTTGAAAAACAGTGGTTTCTAAAAGCGCCCCCCTCCTGAAATGTACACTTCTGGTACATGTTAGAGGCAAAATCTACCAGATCGCTTTTAGAGACAGGTTGCTTTTACAGCCCCCTATCTTATACTCTCTGTACAACTCCAAAATCAATTATGTACCCATGTGGAAGGAACCATTTTAGAACCAAACTTTTTAACTTTTTAACTTTTGCATACAATATCCAAATGCCTTGTTTTCAAGTGCGTTAGAACTTCTTTTCACTTGGCAACAAGAACATATGAAAATTTAACCAATCTAATAATAGTAACTAGGCTCAATAGCAAGAAGTGGCGACTTTGAGTATACATTTATTAAATATGTTTGTACTCATTTCTTGTTCACCACACCAATGTAAGTGCTTTACACATTGACAAACCTTATATATTACCACTAAGCCTTTCTACATACCATTCAATATATAGTGGCTTAATAAGAACATTATGCATTTATAAAATCTAGTATCATTTCATTTTTATTTACCTCTGTCTTGTGGTTTTCCATCTTCCTCATTGATCCAAGATTAATGAAACCTTAGGTAGGTGGACCATCAATGGACACTGGTACATGTAAATGAGAAGACTAAAATTTACTGAAATGAAAAGTCTACGTCCCGACATATTCTACGGTAGATTAAACGACATGCAACCAATATTTAAAGTACCTCTGTGCATGAAGGACATATACTTCATACAATGAATTCCATATTCTATGCTTGGGTGACAATGAACTTAGTAGATTCCCAAATTAATTGTACTATGTGTTTGTCTCTGTAAAAGTAATTTTTGTTCATGGAGCCTAATTGAGAGAAGGAAAGTTATGTGTGCGGTGATGGTTTTTTGTCCATAAGGTCTGCTTAGGAGAGGGCAATTTATTTTCATCCTCATGCTGTACCTCCATTCTGATGAAGCATGTCACAACATCAGTGTGCTCATAGTGTACCATTAGCTTGTATTGTGAAGAATAGTGTGTTGGTAACTAATGGAGGTACTTGAAGCACATTGTTGTAGCATGGAGCTAGATAGTATGTAGTCGTTTTTTACACTTGCAATACACCTTCTTACTTCTTGATCGATTACTATAACTTGAGAGTTCATTTTCTTTTAGAGTATAGTTTTCTTCAACAAATGCAATGCATCTAGTGACACACACATGTTCTCTTAGTAGTAAAACCTTCAACTCTGAAGAGCAATGTGAAGCTCATTTTAAGGGTAAAAAACATGCAAAAAATCATGAGATGTCTATAAAAGGAAAAGTTGAAGAACATGATTCAATCATTTCTATGAACACTCCTACCATTCATGAAGATATCAAAAAGTTATGAGCCCTACGTTTGTCAATCCCTAAAGTTGTCAACCAAGTCATCAAGTGTTGGAAAATAAAAAATAAAACATGTAAAATGGACACTTCAAAAATGATTGAAATTTCAGATTCATGTGTTCTTATGGAAGGTAGAAAAGTACTTGGCATCTATGTTCAAAATTTCTTCCCAAGTCACAAGTGCCAGCAATACTACAATCTTGTAGAATTCATTTATGAGCATGGAGGCATAGTGGATCGAGGACGTGAAAAAGTTGGTGGCGACATGGTGATGTGTGGTTGGAGGATGGATTCTTTTACTAAAAATATTGCTACGTAAGAACATTCCATGTTCTCATTCATTTTTTATACATCTAAAGGAGAAAGCAATTCATTGTTGAATGACAATTCAATAGTATGATCACCTTGATTTTTCATGTCACATATCCTATTTTATAAGTACATTAACTTCCATGTAACATGTTGAATGTTGTGAGTACATTCCATGTATTTCATGGTTAGTTTGACATGTACTTGCTAATGCATTTTCTTTATAGGCAAACCATATGTATAAGCGCATGCCATCTAATATTTATACTGACTGCACATCAATGCTTATAGGTATGCTCAAGCAAAAAGAACAAATCACAATATCGAACCATCAGCAGAAGAGATCCACAAGCTTGGGGAATTCTTTACGAAAGATGTGTACAAGCTTCTACAACCGGTGTTTCAATCTTGGACAACGTTGCTTGAAAACCTATACCCCACTACAATTCCTAGACAATATGGTCGAATTGGGAATAAGCCTTTTACCCAATTAGGCATTACAAAAAACTACTGGGTATCACCGCATGAAGATAAAGATGACACCCATATGGGTTTCATCATGTGGTTTACCAAAGGCCATATTTGAATTCTTATTTGAATTTTTATTTTAGTTTAAAAGTAAATTCATATGATTGGAAAAAAGACTTTATATTTGATAGAAGAGGATATTTTACTGAAGCATCTATTAATTTTTTTGGAATAAATAACTAAGTTTTATCAACAATGTGTTTGCAGAATTTTCGTATGGAATATCAAGAAAAGGTGGGGAGTTTTGTCTACCAGACTATGTATATTATATTAAACCCAGAACCGGATCAGTATTACTATTGGATTCAACACATGTAAGGCATGGAACAACACCAAATACGGGGTTCTTCCAAATGGAAGTTGCTCTTCTAAACAAAAAGTCTACTTTAGATTCATTTGAAAGAATTACCAAAGAAATTGATGAGCTTCTGAGAGCAAAAAACAAATCTAACAAACATTTGTATGAAGAAATTTTTGGGAATTTAAAAGTGAAGAAAAAGAAGCAGTAGCTTGATAGGTCACCAACTCACTATATATTGACACTAATGATATAACATAGAGTAGCCCATGGTAGGTAAAACAGACATGAATGATAAGGTACAAGGCTCATAAATTGACCATAATTTGACATGTCATCTTATATTGTCACTAATGACATAACATAGAGTAGACCAGGGTAGGGAAAACAAATATGAATGATAAGTTACAAGGCTCATAAATTGACTATCTAACGGATGATCCGCCTTTTTCACGTATTTTTTCAGATGGGAATATTTTTAGCTCATTTTTCAGACAAAGAAAAATAGATGAGGAATCTAACACAAGTGGTTTTATATTGTTCCAAGCATTTTTGAATTACTTATGATTTTCAAACAAAATGAGTTGTAGATCCCTATTTGTGCCCCTAGATCATGTCTTTGTAATTTGTGCTTGTTTTTTATATTATGTTTGTACTTTAGATTCATATTCACATCATTGATTCCTCTGTATTTGAAAAAGAATTTCCTTCATGACCTCCATGGCTTTTTTTCTATAAACTTATATATAGGAAATGCTTGTTATATATTCATGAACTATTACTATTGCCAAGAAATTGGTCAATTATTTCTATATACATTGTAGTCAATAATTTGCACTAGAATTGATTTTAGAAAAAAGAATGCCTTTGCAATAATTTTTTATTTCATTTAAAAAAATACTATTTCACTTGCTCTATAGTCTTGTAAAATGTATGTGCATTAATATTTATGTCATGATTACTCTATTATCATCATATTCATTGTCTTATAATATTTGCAATACAATTGATTTACAGAAAAGGAAATGAAAATGTAATAAAATTACATTTTTATATTTTTTGCACAATCAATTTACAAGCACAATATTTATGTACAATGTATATACTAATAAAGTATCTATGCATAATTTATTATCCACACTATCATCTTCAAGATTTATAATAGGTGGTGTGATTTATGGAGGGGTGAGAAATAGTGGTCCCCGTCCTTGTTAGTAGCAAGGGTGGCAACAACAGTTTGTAACCAAATTGTGTTCATGGGATTGGAAAAATGCACCGTCCAATGGCTCTATCAACGATCCAACAACCACCATCCATGTGCAATTGGCCACGGTGCCCTCCGTGCACTTTATCCCCTGCACGGTCTTATAAACATCATTATTTCTCGTGGGGAGTACTCGACTGTTCACCGAGCGGGTCCGAATGCCCTACCTTCTTAGTCTTTGAAGCTCCCTCATCGAAGATCCAGGCAATGAAATTCTATGAAAAAAAATTTGGACCTTCTCCAGAGTATGTGTGTGAGCTTCACCGCTTGCGATCTGTCCCGAACCTAGTGTACTAATTTCACGGAGTTTTTGAATTATTTAGTTGCACCATTGAAGTCTCTGAGCACCCTGTCCAAAGTACGTTGAGTGAAGCAGGGGTTTGCACTTTTTTCCATTCTATAAAGTGGATTAGGTACTTTACATGGGAGGGTGTAATTTCTTATTTGAGCCCCAACGTGGATTTTGAAGTTTGGTTACCGTACAAGTCGGCGTACTGGAAAGAACCCTGTTTGCCGTGACATTTTTTTGTCGTTCACAACTCTTTCACGTGCAAAAAAGTGTACTAAAAAATGAAAATGACCGATTGAAAATTTCACAGTTGAACTTCACCGTATACCCTCAATGCTTTTTACGGTTGGATCTTCTTGCTAAGAAATAGATTTGCGGGAAGAAAAATGCAAACAATCACGCCTAGTTAAGCTGATCTGACAGAAGAAAAATCCCATGTCACTTTGGGGTTAAACGTTGAGGGGTGAATGCAAGAAAGACTAGTACTATTTTTTGTCACACTTGACGTGTCGGACTTGTTATCGGCTATAACTTTTGAAGAATGAATCCAATTAACTTGAATTTTTTTTTGGAGATGGCTAACCTGATCTTGTTTAGATCCCTTATTTTTCAAAAATATTTAAAAATCATTTTATATCTAAATTTCAATTTAGCTAATTTGTCACACTTTGCAGTTTAGGGTTTTTTAGTACTAGGGAGTATCCAAACTTAATGATCTAGATCTGAAATTTCTATGGTCTATTCCCATAGTAGAAAGTCATGTTTCTACCAAAGGAAATTTAAAAATATTTTATTTTATGCCCTCCACATACGTGCAAATAGGGCTCCCTTGTGCGCGCAGTTCTGAACATTCAAAATTGTTTCAAGATCATTTTTTTGGTAAAATGTCTTTCCTATAAAGTCCTCCCAAATGGACAATTTTTAGTTTCCTTAAAAATTGTTTTTCCTATTTTTTACAAATTAAAATGTGAAAATACCTATTTTCATGAGATTTTGCACTTTTCCAGTTCTTCTACTTAGAGAATTTTTCTATGCTTTTCCTTCCTAGGGTAACTTCTTCTTAAAGGTGTATACATTGAACATATTTTTCAGATTTTTTTAAAATTGTTTTTCTAATTATACAGTACTCCCAAAAAAACATGAGTACTATGGAAAACGCTACGCAAAGTGGACGGTCTTTCTTGCATTCACCCTGAGGCGGACGTTTTGTGGCCGATGAATGATAAGAAATTTCTTGGGTAGGACAGAAGTGCAACTATTCAACCTCCAAATTTTATGGGAAAAGGAAAGATCATCTATAGTAGCTTGACTTCCAATGAGTGCTTTTGCATTATTTTAATCCAATAATTCACACAGTGTCAAAATAGATGATTTCCACGGTTATGGACCCATCATTCAAGGATTAAAGGGCCAAAGGACATGCAGCGAAGAAGCGTCCACAAAGATTTCTCCCTTTTGTTATGAATTTCCTTCCAATTCCTAGCAATCTGGCAATCTGGCATGACTAGGCGTCACTTCAAATTCCACATATGATTCTCCCGCACACATGAAAATAAGCAAAAATAATGGTACAAAAGTTGCCGCCTGTGTTCCATTTCAATATTTAAATATATCTCTTTGGCATTCAATTTCCACACTGCCTTCGAACTTCATCCTGAGTTTCAATCATACATCCAAAAAAGTCATTCCAAAAATTTCATCCCCCAAAATAAACAAACAACGTGGGCACTACTTCCGTAATCCACTTGTTGCTCTCTTGCGTTTTCACAGCTTCCATGCATGAATTTTTCTATCTTATGATTTTTTGCACAATTACTGGTATGATTGGGCCGCTAGGCAAATTCCATACAGGAATGTCCTGCACACATAAATATCGGCTGAAATACTGCTACGAATTTGTCCTCCGCTGCTGCATTTCAGTTGTGTTACTTGTCTGGAATTAAACACGAATTTCTCGAGCCAGCTAGACACGAGATCGATCAGTGCTCAGGCAGAGAAGTGGAGCTTAGTTCACAGATCGATGTTATCGACAAGTTATCACTGATCGATTAGCTGTGAGCTGGAGAGCGGAATGAAACTAGAGAAGCAGGGCTGTCCTTCTTATAGTGAAAGGAATTAGTGGTAGCTGCCCCTGAAAAGCGAATGAGATGAGTCCGTGCACCTTCGCAAAATGATTCCTGCTCGAATTGCAGGTTTGACCGAAGTGCAGTCCATGGGTGTGGGCACTGTGCGGCGTAATAAAAGTTTGACCACGGTAAACTAGCTCGTGAGTCCAAGGTCGTGAGTCCGTCACTTGCAACGAATATTCTCCCGTAACAGTTGCGAATGAATTCCCGACCGAACTCCAGGCTCGCTCTTGCCTTTTGGACTTGGCCGGGAACACGAAAGGTGCTATGAAACGAAACGGGTCCAAAAGTCGGCAACGCTCTTTAGCTAAGTGGCGTTATACAGACTACACTGGTTTATGCTGTTAGTGCTTGAGAACTAATTAGCAATGTCACACTATTTCCCCAGTGAGTCCCTTCACCAGCGGCCCTAATTGGTCCACAGCGAGTTCATATCGCGTTCCCGGTGTTAATTCCCGGTGAGTGTCAAAATTTCCACTGAACTTTAAAATTTGACACCTGTAAAAACTTTTGAACGCGATATGAACTCCCTGTGGTGTGTGTGGTTGGTTCGTTTCCTTTTATTCTTTACAACTGATTTTTCAGTTGGTGCCGAAATCAAAAGAGAAAATCGCAATATTTCAAGTTGTACTGATTTTCATAACAGAGCCTCTTGTGACAGGAGTTTTCACAATTTGATACTGATGGGCCGGGAATAGTCTGTAACTTAGTATGTTATATTAGACACTGAGGTAATGGTATTTGAATTCTTGTAGAGGTGTAGATTTCAGATACCTTTTCCCGCACTCACAAGCTTGAAGTTATTTCGATGATTGGGTGGATGCCGGACATGCCGACTTTGAAGAAATTGAAACATTCCCCCTGGGCCAACCGGTCAAAATTTCGATCGGTCAGGGCTCGTCCCGGGAAGTCAAGAATGCGGCGCAGTAAGCGACAAAGCTACCCTTTTCGGTACTGCCAGCTACAGTGTGACCGTGATCAGGCTTCACTGTACACGGATCTTAGAAACTGCTTAGAAACTGCCGTGATAGGTCCGATGCCTATGATGGTTGACTAGGACTAGATCTGGCGGCACTAATATTTTTTTACTCACTGCGCTTGACAATCCCAAGATCCCTTGCGCTGGTATGACCCACAAGCTTGGATAAAATCAGTGATTCACTTTTTACTTGTAACTGTGAAGAATATCTTTTGTAGATCGTCCTTGAGGCCCCTGGGCTGCACAAAGCTTCGAACCCATAGCTGGTTGCAAACAAGTCACAGTACCATCAAGTCACACTACACCGTCAATTCGACTCCAGTGCAAAGTACAAACCTATATGGGGAATTTCATTAAAATGGCGGTATTTTATGTGCCATTTGCAAACCGCCTGGTTTGAACTGTGAAAGTGACATCTAGGATAGATATAGATTTCAAAAATCATCTTCGGCTCAAATAGATTTCAAAAATCTTGGATTGATATAGATTTCAGACCACGTGGTCTGAATTGTAAAATTGACATCTAGAAAATTTATAGATTTCAGACATCTATAACTTTTGAACATTTCAGACCATGCGATCTAAACTATAAAAACTGCCAAAGTAGCAAAATACCGCCATTTTACAAAATTACCCATCTATGCTGAAGCATGGAATTATTGACTTTGTTAACCCCTAAAGTTCCATGACTATATTTTCACCAAAAAAACTTGAAAACTGCAATTTTCAGTACAAGTATCAGATTTTTGAAAAAAACTTTTTTTGACATATTTAACTGTAGGATCTTGTATTATGCAGTATCGAAAACATGTGAAATATTTCAGGCATTTCCACCACGTGGATTGCAAGATATAAGCATTCAAATGAACTAAAATCATTTTTTCTGCCCTGCAAAAAGCAGGGCAGCTGCACTTCACAGGCTCACTTTTCTATGAAAAAATGACCAAAATGGGCAATTTCGTTAAAATGGCATATTCCGTATGCCATTTTCAGAGCGGCCACTTTGAACTGCAAAAGTGACATCTACGAGGGGTATAGATTACATAAATCTTTGTCTTTTATAGATTTCAGAAATCTACCACTAATGTACATTTCAAATCGTGCGGTCTGAACTTTGAAAGCAACATCTATGACTATTGTAGATTTCAGACATCTATAAGTGGTTTAGATTTCAGAAATCTAGGACAGTTGAACATTTCAGAGCGGCCGCTCTGAACTGTGAAAACTGCCAAAATTACGGAATTTCGCCATTTTAACGAAATTGCCCATCAAAATGGTGGTGCTTCTTTAAGTTATTTTTCCTAGACAAGTTGGCCACATGCTTGAAAATTTTCAAATCATTTCGAATTGTACCACATATACGAAAGAAATAGTAGGTAAGTAGTAGTAGCGAATGATTCAAAATACTAAATTATTAAGAATTTATATATGGAATTGAAAAATTCCAATCCCAATGGTCAAAATGTTGTAATAAAATATCTTCATCCTACAACTTTATCTTTGTCCAAAAATATTGAAAATTGGGTAAGCTAAAGGATTTCAAAGTTTATTTTAGAATAGGGAATGCATAATTGCCCGCAAACAAAAACTTCTCATAACTTTTGACTCATTGGTCAAAATAGAATGATTCAAAGATTTCCACATATATATAACTCTAGACAACCAGTTTCAAATTTTTGTTTTTGAAAAATGTGATTTTTTCTGATCTGCCCAATCTGCCCAGTTAAAAGAAACGCAACATATTAGGCTATAACTTTTGACTCCTATTTCCAAATGTCATGAAATTTAGTGCATATGAAAGATATTCCTTGTCCTCACCTTCTATTAAAATTTCAGCTAAAATATGGAAATCCGTAGTCACATGCACCTGCCCAAAATTTCTATACAGCCAAAAATGGCAGCTTGGTCTTTTAGTGGTTAACCAAGCTTGAATGATTCATTATATCCTGGCCATTGATAGGCACTAGTTGCTAGGCGAGGAAGGATGGCGATTGTCACAAACCATGAATTTTGAACTACACTTTCAACCCCAAGCTTCACCGGCTTGTTAAAATACTGTAAATTTTCGACTCCAAATTAACGAGCTTCACCTTGATAGAAGGGCGACAAAACCTTCTACATTAAAACATATTTTTTCCCTTGAGATTGGACAAACATGCATTATAAGTGATTATAATCAGGGCAAGGAGAATTTGTGCACCCAGGCCTAGCAGAATCTGAAATATTCAAGTTTCAATTGCAAAACGTCATATGTAACCAGGGAAGGACCATCCAGGCTTCTGGAGCTTCAAGCACTTGATTCTCACATTTGTCGACTTTTTAAATTTGCCATTCATAAAATTGTGGATGCCCGCCCAACAATTAGGAATCCGACGTCCACGACCTGCTGAAATTGAAAGAAATCGTGTATGCTTAATTAGCTTATCAAAAAGGGATTTTCTCGACCTATCAGTATCAAATTGTGAAAACTCCTGTCACAAGACGCTTTGTTATGAAAATCAGTACAACTTGAAATATTGCGATTTTCTCTTTTGATTTCGGCACCAACTGAAAAATCAGTTGTAAAGAATAAAAGGAAACGAACCAACCACACAGGGCCGCTGGTGAAGGGACTCACTGGGGAAATAGTGTGACGTTGCTAATTAGTTCTCAAGCACTAACAGCATAAACCAGTGTAGTCTGTATAACACCACTTAGCTAAAGAGCGTTGCCGACTTTTGGACCCGTTTCGTTTCATAGCACCTTTCGTGTTCCCGGCCAAGTCCAAAAGGCAAGAGCGAGCCTGGAGTTCGGTCGGGAATTCATTCGCAACTGTTACGGGAGAATATTCGTTGCAAGTGACGGACTCACGACCTTGGACTCACGAGCTAGTTTACCGTGGTCAAACTTTTATTACGCCGCACAGTGCCCACACCCATGGACTGCACTTCGGTCAAGCCTGCAATTCGAGCAGGAATCATTTTGCGAAGGTGCACGGACTCATCTCATTCGCTTTTCAGGGGCAGCTACCACTAATTCCTTTCACTATAAGAAGGACAGCCCTGCTTCTCTAGTTTCATTCCGCTCTCCAGCTCACAGCTAATCGATCAGTGATAACTTGTCGATAACATCGATCTGTGAACTAAGCTCCACTTCTCTGCCTGAGCACTGATCGATCTCGTGTCTAGCTGGCTCGAGAAATTCGTGTTTAATTCCAGACAAGTAATCTGGGATCATTGTGAATAGAAGAAACCACAATCAGTTCAATCTGGTGCTGTGAAGATCTAGAGATTCATTTCTTTTTATTACCGCTTCGTTACTAGCGTCTTCAATTCCAGCTCGATCGACCGATCGATCGACATTGTACCAATGGCTGGTGCAGGAGATGGAGGTGATTCCAAGTGGAAGCCTCCGAAGCGCTCAATTAATGTCCATGACGAAATCTTCGAAAGCGGCGAACTCTCGATCTTCAGGAGCGGCGGACTCTGTCGTCTTCCGGTATGATTGATAGATTTTCGGTGCATACCTGATCTCATGCATGAGATATTGAGACGCCCATGCAATTGACTGAATTCCGTGCGTACTTGAGGGGGGTAGCATTGATTCTTATATACGGAGTACATAGTTATGAAAGTTATTGAATTTGTTTTTCTCGTTTTCCTGAAACGCAATCCATTGCGAAAACAGTAGACTAAGTCATTTCCCCTTGAATGGGCAAGACCCTTGTGGGAGAATACTCAATTCAAACTATGATTTGTATCCTGAAGCAGCTACAGTTGTAACTATTGCAGCTACCTGCAAAGATACAGCTGTATATGCTTCCACGTACATCTTTTCAATACAATTGGACACGTTGTCGAATTCATTTAGTAACGTCCACAATCTGCTGATTGGCATCACTCTGTCAGGCGCATTGGTGTTCTTCTCTTGGAATGAGTTGCAATTAAAGTCTTCAGTACTTATCATATATTGCTAGAGTTCTGATCGAGAGTTGGATTGAATCATTATGAATGACGCTGACATATTCTAGAGCTTACAACCGCAAGGTAGGTGCAGTATATGTACTCAGACACTGAATTGCCCCAGATTAGGCACGATATGTGATGATTTTGTTGTGATGAACATTGACTATGGAGTTTGGATCGGATGTAGTCGATCGATGCCTGTATTCACCGAAGAATTGCAAAAGTCCGTAAACACAACTCTCTCTATATATGAGTACGAGCAACTACGGAATTTCACAGCTTGAGGATGGAATAGAGAGCTGTGAAATTTCACAGAAACACGAAGGAATTGGGTCTTCGGACATTTTGGATTTCTATGGTGATTGATATATATATATCGGACGTACTTCAGTCTTTTCATTGACAATTAATACAATCAATATTCAGTTATCATGGCCGGCTGTGAATCCGTGATGGAGAAACTGAAGAAGCTACTCGACCAATTGCCGAAATTCTCAGTTTCGACTGTTTCGTGGGTGTATCGATTAGAAACGCACTGGAATTGCGGGTTCAGTCAACGACAGTCGAATTTCATTTTAGTACCCGGCCTGCCCCTCCCCCTCCGCCACCCCGACCTAATGTTTATTTTATGGCAAGGATTTGCTGTCACCTAGGCAGCAAACCAACATACCGACTGGGAAGTTCCGTTGACATGTCCAATTTCCTGCCCTGGGCAGGATGTCTGGATGCAATTAATATTCTTTGGGCGGATGCTAATATGCTATTTCATGGTTAGTTGGTGTTTAGTTGGTGGCTCCTCAAGATTGGGAACTGTATCTGTGCTCAGTTTGGGCTCAGTTTAGGCCAGTTCACCGTGAAGTAGTGATTCATATAAAAAATTTGAAATCAATTGAATTTTGAAACTTTAGGAAAATGAAAATTCCTATTTATTCTATAAACCATGGAGCTAGAAGGTTCGCAGAAAAACTGTTGAGTATGGGAAATGATGAATAGTTTAGCAGTGAAGTTCAAAAGTCTCCCCGTGAACGTTACTATTGCCTCATTTTGTTCATACTAAAACTAATCCTAACCTTCTTTTGCGAGCAATTAACACCCATCACGATCTCAGTCTGTAGAATCCTTATGAGTTTAGGATTCTAAATTTGAATATGACACGAACTTGATATCAAATTCAAATTTGATATGAAGGAGAGAATAAGGTATGATAAGGAGGTTCTACAGTTCTTACTACTGTATGGCTCGCATGAGGGACAATTCTTTTTTTGTCAGCCTTTACTTGTGGGTTGTGTACTGACAGTTCTTAATTTTGAATAGGACCTATGAATGTTATGTTCTTTCCTTGGGACAGTTAAATACTTGGGCTCCACGCCTTCAAGTTAAAACCATAAGGCCAGTGCTTCTCCAACTGGTCAAAACGCACTGCTACGAACAGCAAGCAGCCTTTCGGGAATTTTTTACAGCAGTGGTTTTCTAGTGATTGTTGAGTCCACGCCTCCACGGCCTGAACCGACCCAGTCATTCAATTTGTGGGACCACTCTGTTACGATCCCGAACTGTGCGTTCCATGTGCCTGGGAACACGGCAAGCGGTTGTCTGCACTGGGGAAGTTCGACTGAAATTCTCAGTGAGTTAGTATCTCTCCAACCTGGGGTTACTCGTGTTGATCGAAGTCGGCAAGATTGCGTACCCCGAGAATGAATTTCTAAGAAAGAATTCATCCAACAACTGCCGAATCTCGTGGCAAATTTGGGGATCATTCCATATATCTGAACTTGGCTATGGCAGCTCAGGCGGCGGCTGCAGTCATAACTCTATAGAGCACCTTCACCCGTGTGGGGGTTTAATTTGACGCCCAGGACCGGAATCTGCAGACTGAGTTCCATGTTTCCGGCTTGCCTCAAAATTCAGTGCTAGGGCCGAGGAGTGCTCGGCCAAAATTGCACGGTCCGACTTCCTGAAATTCTGATCCTAGGTTGTCGAAGGACATAGATAGGAGCTGCACATATTAGCCAAAGCTTTGTACGTGTGGGGTGCTTTTGCAAACTGAGGTTGCAACCAGGTGTGCTTACTTTTTAGCCATGCCTTCGTTTGCAGCCAATCAAGGTGACCCTCAGTCAGTATCTCTGCTACCCTGTGTCCATGTCAATTTTGTAAATCATTAAGCAAAATTCAAAGCATGTCCAACCTTTTATAAATTTGCAAAGATAGGCCCCAGTATCCAAAGAGCAAAGAAAATTATATGTAAAAAGAATCTTCAATGCTAGAATTATAAAGATTTCCATTAATCTGGAAATTAGAAAGTGACATTTAATACATTTAGAATTCCTAAATTAAATGAAAATGAAAATTGCTAGAAGATATGGATGGAAAAAGAGTTAATGGAATTACAATTAAAAAATACATTTTGATGTTTTTCCTTTTAGAAAATAATATAATAATTCAAAAATCAAATTGACCAATGTTTCCAACATAATTCAAGTAATAACATCATAATAGAATTAAATTATATAATCCAAACACTCTTACAAAAGAATTTCACTTTGAGCACATGAGCAAGCCAAATGTTTTGTTATTTGTAAAAACCATGTTGATGATCTATGTAATCTTTGAAAATGACTTTATATTCCATTTCTTATAATTAAGTTTTCTTTTTAAAGTTGTAAATTGGTATACAAATACACAATTAGGCAAGTGTGACATTCAGTTAAGGAATGCTTATACATTGTGATTCTTTTTAATGTACAAAAAATCAAATGAATGTATATTAGCCATAAAATCCTTACCTTCAAATTTTGAGTTAATTGGAGAAAGTTATAATACAAAAGTTATGGCAAAAAAAATTCACTACCATAGACAAGTGACATAAATAGGGCAATTGTTTCTTGCAATGACCAACCAACTTGCATCTCAACAACTATAAAGTTATCCTTTACTGACATCTTGCGTCCCTATTTTCTAAAGCTACCTAAGCATACTTATTCCATTGGACCAACCTTGAACACTGAACCCCTAGGAAAACTCTAAAACCAACCTACAGCCACCAAACTTATGTACCCAAGGGAATCATTTCAAAACAAAAATGAACACCACAGGTACATGAGAGTGAAACTGGAATTCGGGTGGACCGGTAATAGGGTTTACTTTACTCTTTTTCCAGCAGTTGGTCAGTTTTCCACTTTTCCATGGTAGTGTCTGTTTTGCAGCTTCGGGTGGCCCTGCCTCCAACAGTAAGGGTTCCATGCAGTCACAGAGGGAAGCTTGCAACTGTCTGCTGAAATTTTCCACGTGTTGCCGGCCACCTCGTGTTGCCGCCCCTCCCATTTCGAAGTGTACGCTAGTCTGGCCGGCTTCCGGCATTCGACGGGATGCAAAAGCACACCTTTGCAGAACTGAAACTTCCTCTGCTGGTGAACAATTGCATTCCACCTTGCCGAAGTTGCAGTGGGGAGAGCAGCGATTCAAGTGGAGCACTTCAGCCAAACATTAACGACAATCATGATTTGTTGAGTTCAACCCCGAAAATTTACAAGTGCCCGCTTCTTTAATTTAATGTTTTTTCCTCTGAAAAGGATATTGGAGAATGTCCTGCACACTTGTCCAGCTCACCGTCATTGAATTAATGTAGCACGCTTGTCAGAAATTCAAACTGTGTCGCGTTTGAGTGACATGTTTGAACAACACTACCATGGTCTAAAAATAAATCCCGCTGTTGCTAGTGGGAATTGAAACTAGTCTGAGTACCACGGATCAATGTCTTGATGTAGGGACAGAGCGAGAGCTGGCAGGTAATTGCAACTTGGTCGTCGCGCATACGTACAGACCTCTGCGATGATGTCGTGACTGACAAGTTTCACATTTGATTCCGGATTCACAGTGACACTCAGAGTTGCTGACAACCAATCGGCGTTGACAATGACGACCAAAGAGGCAGGTGTGCGTAAACTTTTCATTGTTTTGGGGGTGGGCGGCGCAGATGGATTGGTGAAGCTATTTGCATCCATCTACGTGGATGAAACTTACAAAAGGTGGATTAAAACACTCATTTTCATCCAATAATGTGTAAATTAATCTATAATAGAGCAATCTTATCCTTAGATTTTGTAGCCACTGAATGATTGAATCCATTGAAAATACAGGAATCTATAACCAAAGATTCTTTCAAAAAAAATTATAGCTTTTGCACAATAAATCACCCTCTAAAAAAACATTGCCAAGAAGGCAACACCTTAAATCAATATATTCATTAGTCCTTTGGGTAGTGGGTATTGTACAAGCACAAGTGACCACATTCCTGACCTATTGTTTGATATACTTGTATTGTTGTTTGAATATGAAATATTTTTAACATTTTATTGTAAAGATCTGCACACATCCCACAGAGGCATTGTGATGGTGCATCTTGAAAATCATGGCATTTGTACAAAGTACATTTCAAACAAGGAAAATAAGATTTCTGTTAATAAGGGCTTGATTTAATGTGAAACGGATTCAAGATGTTTTTTTTTTTAAGTGAACGTCAACCACCTCAACACTACGTGCGTTAATTCCACGGTTTCATGTTTCCATGTTTCCATAATTCCATGTTTCGACAGGGATTTAGACTTCGCACTAGTGGTCGAAGTGTGGTTGAGTTCGTTTGCAACCAGCTACGGGTTTCGGCAGCCCAGAGACGACAAGGACGATCTGCAGAAGCTCTGGTGTGTTCTTCAAAGGAAGCACCTGGGAAAAGGGAATGAATCATTCTGTGGGGCCATATGTACCAGCGCAAGAGATTATTTAGCGCAATGATTACCAAGTTATTAGTGCCGACAGATCCAATCCCAGTCAACCATCAAGGGAATCAGACCTATCACAGCAGTTTGTAACTTCCGTGTACAGTGCAGCATGATCACGGTCTCGCTGTAACTGCCAGTAAACGGTTAGCTTACTAACAACGCCGCAGTTTTGACTCCTCCTGACGAGCCCTGACCGCTCCAAATTTTGACCGGTACGTTGGCCCGGGGGGACTGTTACAACTACGCATGTAGACTGCTGTTCAAATACGGCAGGCCGGGCCTCCACCTATAACTTCATGGTTGTGAGTGGAGTCAGGAATGCTTGTGTCCCAACGAGGGGCCCGGTACGGCGGTACAGGAGACGGTATCTGAAATCTAGACCGCTACAAGATTTCAGATACCATTGGCTGTCTGAAATGAAATCCTGGGTTACAGGTCTTTGCTATTCCCGGTCCATACGTACCAATTCGTGAAAACTCCCGTCAAAAAAGACGCTTCATGAAAATCGAAAGTAATTAAAAAACAATAGGAAACAAGCAAACCACACAAAACAGTTTGAGACGCGGGTCAACGGGTGAAGGGACTCGCAAGGGACGTGCGATATTAGTTCCCAAGCACTAGCAGAAAAAATCAGTGTAGTCTGTATCCCGCCAGGCGACATGCATTGCCGACTTTAGAACCCGTTTCGTAGCGAATTTCGTGTTCCCGTCCAAGTCCACCGTCCAAGTCCAAAAGGCAAGAGCGAGTCGGGAGTTAGTTAGGGAATTCATTCCCAACTGCTACGAGAGAAAATTCGTCGTAAGTGGCTCACGAGCTTGGAATTCCCAAGCTAATTTACCTTGGTCAAATATTTATGACGCCGCCCACACCATGAACTCCGCAACGGTCAAGCCTGCAATTCGAGCATGAATCAGTCTGCGAAGGTGCTCGACTTCGTCTCCTTCACTTTCCAGGGGGAGCTACCACCAAATTCCTTTCACTATATTTCACTATAAGAAGGACATCCCTGCTTCTCTAGTTTCATTCCGCCCTCCAGCTCTCAGCTAATCGATCAGTGATAGCTTACCGATAACATCGATCTCTGTAAGTTCGACTTATCTGCGCGAGCATTGATCGAAATTGGTGTTTCCAGACAAGCAATCTGGGATCATTGGGAATAGAAGAAGCCACAATCATTTCAATCAGGTGCTGTGAAGTCCTAGAGATCCACTAGTTTTATTACAACTTCCTGGCCTTTCCGCTTCCAGCTCGATCGACAACGTACCAATGGCTGGTGCAGGAGATGGAGGTGATACCAAGTGGAAGCCTCCGAAGCGCTCAATGTCCACGACGAAATCTTCGAGAGCGTCGAACTCTGTCAAATTTCGATCTTCAGGAGCTAGCGGCGGACTCTGCCGAATTCCGGTATGATTGATCGCTTTTCAGTGCACACTTGGTCTCATGAGACGTCCATGGAACTGACTGAGTTCCGTGCGCATTGGAGGGGGCAGCACTGATTGATATACATATAAGTTGTTGAATTGTTTTATTTCCTTTTTCTGAAACGCAATCCATAGCGGAAACAGTATTCATTTCCCCTTGAATGGGCAAGACCCTTGTGGGAGAATAGTCAATTCGAACTATGATTTGTATCCTGAAGCAGCTACAGTTGTAACTGTTGCAGCTAGCTGCAAAGATACAGCTTTATAGGCTTCCACGTACATCTTTTCAATACAATTGGACACATTGTCGAATTCATTTATTAAAGTCCACAATCTGTTGATTGGCATCACTGCATCAGGCTCATTGGTGTTCTTCTCTTGGAATGAGTTGCAATTAAAGCCTTCAGTATTTGTCATTGCTAGAGTTCTGAGAGTTGGATTGAATCATTATGACTGATGTGCGCGACTCTGACAGTCTAACATATTCTAGAGCTTACAACAGCAATGTAGGTGCATTGTATTCAATCACTTAATCCCTGAGCGCCCCAACGATGGGATCTTGTCTCTTGGAATTCAAATATATCCTTGTTTGACTATTATAATGTTTTCATCAATACGGTCAAAGGACGTGTCCCTTTCCTTCAAGCTCCGGGCTTGTTTCCACTATTAATTGATTAAGTCACTTATGTGGATTTCTTGTTAGGTGATAGTTTAATTGGAATGAGTTCACGATGGTTTGGATTTTAGTAAACATGCACCGGGTGCTCAGGGGTTAAATTCCCCAAATAGACACAATATATGATTTTGTTGTAATGAACATTGCATTGACCTTGGATCGGAGGTAGTTGATCAATGCCTGTATTCACCAAAGAAATATAAAAATATGTACATAGAATTCCATATTTGTACGTGCAACTACAGAATTTTCACAACTTGGGGATGGAATTCAATTCCCTGCGGTCAAGTGCTGAAATTCTAGTGAAACACTTGGGAATTGTGTCTTTGCATATTTTAGATTTCTATGGTGATTGATCAGACTTCAATCTTCTCATTAAAAATCTTAAACCTTATTCAAATCATGGTCGCAATAGAGAAACTCAAAGAACTACACTAAGGTAGAGCCATCCATTACCACCTATTGCCCTATAGATTATATCATTATAGGCAATCAATAGGGTGTTTTATATCCAAGAGAGGGTGGAATTCATTAGTGTTAATTTTGAATTCAAAAAATCTCGGTTCATACGATTCTGGACCATTGTGGTTCCACCAAGGCCATGCTCATTTTGTTTGCTACCTACAAGTAGACTCCTAGTGATCAAGTTTGTAAGACTCTAAACATTGGACATGGGTCCAATCCAACTTCAAGCTTTCATAATTCATAATAATTTCAATTCATTCTCAAATTTCTCCAATATTTTGCTATCCGCCCCATTTCTATCTTTGCACTTCAAAAAAATATTCGCTTAGCCAAAATTCCCAAATACTGCTGCAAATCATGTGCGCTATGGCTTCAGTTACCAGCTATGGGTGGCTCCACGTTCAAAATTCTCAGTTTCGTGGGCTGTATCGATTAGAAATGCACTGGTATTGTGGGTTCGAGCAGTCAATGATAGTCAATTTTTTTATTTTAGTCAACTGTACTCGCTGGCTGCCGGCCCGGCCTTCCCCCTCCCAATGATTTTCTTTTTCTTTCTTTTTACAACCCTCCTCCTAATGTTTATTTATGGCAAATATTTAATTTGCTGTCACCTGGGCAGCAACGCCTCCACGGCTTGCAACCCAAGGAAGACCCAGTCATTCAGTTTATGGGACCACTTTGTTATAATCCCGAACAAGCGAATGTCTGCACTGGTGAAATTCAGTGAACTCGATTGAAAGTCTAAAAGCATCTCCAGCAATGCTCTTCAAATGGGACACGCCAAGGGAGGAATGGAGGGTGTCAAGCGCTTCAAAGGGACCGGCTTCCCCACCAACAACTCTTCAAAGCAGGGTCAACATGTCAGGAAGTTTGGAGAACAAGGTGTAAAATTAATGACTTGCCCGAATGCATGGCTAATGCAGCACTTTGGCTTGCCGTGTGCCATGTCTACACTTTGGCCTTGATATCTGAATAAGACAACTAACCCCTACACATCTAAATTGCGTTTTTTTGGCAATATAGCAATTTTGGGCAGCTCACTATAAATGAAATTTGTCATTCTTTTTCTTTGAAATTTTCACACAACATTTTTCCGAGGAGTAGCTTTAAGGCCCAACAATTTTCATAGCTTTTGACTACAAAATTAAAAAGTTATGGTATGATATGTTGCTTTCATTGCTTGTTGGGCAACACAGGCAGCAAAAAAAACTTCTTGAAAAATCACCTTTTTATTAAAATTAAAATTTTAAATCAATTCTTTAGATCTGTATATACATGGAAAGCTTTGAATCATTCCATTTGGATTAATGAAATGAAAGTTATTGGAATTTTAGTTTGTAGGTAGTTTATGAATAGTTCTGGATTCTCTACTCTAAACTTTGAAGTCTTTTATTTAATTCAATTTTCAATATTTTTGAATTTCTTTTAAGAAATGAGTGTAGATTGTTTATCACAACATTCCAACCATTGGGATTGGAATTTTCAATTCCATAAATAAATTATTAACAATTTGGTATTTTGAATCATTTTATACTTCTTCCTACTTACTATTTTTTTCCTATATCATCAACAACTCCAGATGATTTGAAAATTTTCAAGCATGTAGCCAATTTGACTTGTAGAATGAGTCCAAAGAGTAACCACCATTTTGAACATTTTTTTATATAAATATGACCTTCTGAAGTGCAGCTGCCCGTTTTTTTGCAGGGTTAGAAAAATGATTTTTGTCATTTCAAACACTAATATCTTGCAATCTATAAGGTAGAAAATTCTGAATTTTTTTCCCCAACTATCTTTTAAAACCATTGTACTACAAAATCCTATGGTTACATATATCCAAAAATAATTTATTTCAAAAATTTGGGTCTTGTACTAGAAATGGCAATTTTAGAGTGTTTTTGGTGAAAACATAGTCAAATACATTTAGGGGTTAAGTTTTTATAATGCCGTAGCTCAGGTCAAATGGCCAAGGCACGGAATCTTGAGGTATCATTGCTAATTTTTAGGGTGGCTTACATTGACAAATTTTGAAATATTCCACTAGTGGGACACTAAAAAGCAACAAGGCGCACCAAATCATTTGCCAGGGCAATATGACATGCCTAGGTGGAGATGCTCTAAGAGCATTCTCACAACAAGCCGCCTAAGGCACTCAACACGGGCAATGGATGGATCATGGCTTAGAATTGCCCCATGACATGTACGCCCGGACACTTCAAAAAATGAAGAGGGCTTGGACAAATAGAGTCTCTTGGGTGTGGCTCACTAAGCAATTTAGTAATCTTCTTGGTCTCACCTTTTGAAAAGCTTCTCTTCAAAAGTTAAAGAGATTATTTTTAAAATACTAAAATAGGAAGTATGACACCTTTTGAGCATTTGGTGAGTCTCTTTGTGGGGCCATGGCTCTTCAATCAACATCACAGCATGCCAAACCACAATTTTTTTTTTGTTTGGTGTCTTTATTTTGCTAGCTAGCTATAGGGATGCTCTAAGGTAGTATGCTCTAAAAGCTGTCCTATATTTAGCTGGAGAATGGAGATGGAGTGATCCTTAACCCCTAAAGGACCAGCATACATTTTTTGGCAATATAGAAATTTTGGGCAAGTATGTGTGACTTGAGATTTGCATATTTTAGGCTAAGATTTTAATAGAAGATGGGGACAAGGAATATCTTTCATATGCACTAAATTTCATGACATTTGGAAATATGAGTCAAAAGTTACGTCATAACATGTTACTCTTTTCCCTAGCCAAGTAGGCTAGGCAGATAAGAAAAAATCACTTTTGTTTAGAACAAAAACTTGAAATTGGTTTTCTAGAGTTATATATATGTAGAAAGATTTGCATCATTTCATTTTGATCAATGAATCAAAAGTTAGGAGAAATTTTAGTTTGTGGGCAATTATGCATTCTCTATTTTAAAATAAACTTTGAAGTTCGTTATTTTACACAATTTTTGATATTTTTTGAAAAAAATAAATCATAAATCATTTCTTGGATGGAGATTATTTATTATAACATTGCAACCATTGAAATTGGCATTTTCCAATTCCATAACTAAATTGTTAACAATTTGTATTTTGAATCATTATCTACTTTTTTCTACTTATTTTTTTTCCTATATGTTGTGTGATTCCAAATGATCTAAAATTTTCCAATCTTGTAGCCAACTTGCCTTGAAGAATGAATCCAAAGAAGCACCACCATTTTGGACATTGTTTCATACAAATATGATCTTGTGAAGTGCAGCTGCCCTGTTTTTCGCAGGGCCAAAAAATGATTTCAGTGAATTTGAATGCTTATATCTTGTTAACCACGTGGTGGAAATTTCAAAAATAAATTTCACACGTTCTCAAAC
Organism: Antitrichia curtipendula; assembly: GCA_951230915.1. Classification (NCBI taxonomy): domain Eukaryota; kingdom Viridiplantae; phylum Streptophyta; class Bryopsida; order Hypnales; family Leucodontaceae; genus Antitrichia; species Antitrichia curtipendula. The sequence goes on along the minus strand of OX579642.1, from coordinate 1,094,385 downwards.
CAGTGTACTATAATATCCTATGGTTACATGTGTCAAAAAAAGTTTTGATTTTTAGTTTTCGTACTTGTACTAGAAATGGCAGTTTGGAAGCATTTTAAATAAAAACATACTCAAGGAACTTAAAGGGTTAAATGGACCACTTTAGCAATTGTATGCTTCGAAGAAAAATTATTTTTCTATTGCAAGAGCCAATCATTGTCTTTGATTTCCGCACATCTCTTTAGAAGTTGCAAGTGAATGGATTTGGAGAGACTTATGCTCACAAATAGGTGCCCATACCCCAAATCTTTGAAAATTTATAAGTAATAAAAAAATGCTTGGAAAAATACAAAACCACTTGTGCTAGGTTCCACATCTATTTTTCTTTCTTCGATAAATGATCTAAGAATATTTTTGTCTACAGAAACCTATGAAAAAGGCAGACCAACACTTGAATGTTTGCTTTTAGAGCATACTACCTTAGCAATCATTCAGTAGTATCTCTCCAACCTGGGGTTTCTGATGATCGAAGTCAACAAGATTAACCCAAAAAATTCGAATTTGTAACAATGAATTCATCAAACAACTGCAGAATCTCGTTGCAAATTTTGGGATTCCATATATCTTGGCTATGGCAGAGACGGCTTTAGTAACTCTTTAGAGCATCTTCACCCGTCTCATTGGTGTTTTGACGCTTATTACAATAATTTGTAGAGTTCCATGTTTTTGGCTTGCCTCAAATTTCAGTGAGCTCGGTGTTTTACAAAGATTACACTGGGAACTTTCATCCTAGGTTGTCATATGTAGAAGCTGCACATTTTAGCCAAGACTTTGTGGGCGCTGGTTTTACAATTAGGTGTGTTAAATACCTTATACCCATGCTTTAGAACTAGTCCCACACAAATTCTTGGCTAAGCCTAGATAATATACCAGTCAAGGTAACCTTCACTATCTTTGCTACCTTACATCTAGGTTAGTTTTGTAAATAATGAAGCAAAATTCAAAGCATGTCCAACATTTTATAAAGTTGCAGACCAATATCCAAATAACAAATAAAATTATATTTGAAGTTAGTTTATTTTTTTAAATGGGTGCCAGGAAGTACGGCAATTGTTTCTTACAATCATCCTAATTTGCATTTTAAGAACTGAAAATTTATCCTTTACATCTTGTGTCCCTACCCCTGAGAAAGCTACCGAAGCATACTTGTTATTCACCATGTCCGTCGGACCATCCCTAAACCCTAAACACTAAAAACACTAAACACTAAACCAACCTACAGCCACCACCCTTATGATTGTACAGAAGGGAATCATTTCAGAACACAAATGAACACCACAGGTACATGAGGGTGAAACTGGAATTCGGGTCAAACGGTAATAGGGTCCACCTTTAGATACTGTTTTCCCAGCAGACGGTCAGTCTTGCAGGGACAGTGTCTGTTTTGCAGCTTTCGTGTGTCCCTGCCTCCAACGGTAACGTCTGTGAGCCACCGATCTTGCAAAATAAGCTAGTTCACGGTCCCAGATTCTGTGAAGCTTACTACTGTCTGCTGATATTTTCCACTGACGTGTTGCCGCCACCCCGCTGCCCCTCCCATTAATTTTGAAGTCTCCGCTAGTCTGGGCGGCTTCCGGCATTCGACGGGATGCAACTGCAAGCACACCTTTGCAGAACTGATCGAAACTTCAGCAGAACTTCCGCTGCTGGTGAACATTTGGAGCATGTGAATTGCATTCCGCCTTGCCGAAGTTGCAGTGGCGAGAGCAGCGATTCAAGTGGAGCACTTCAGCCAAACATTGACGACTATCATGTTTTGTTGAGTTCAACCCCCAAAATGTACAAGGGCTTACTTCTTTAACTAATGTTTATTCCTCTGAAAAGGATATTGGAGAATATCCTGCACACTTCTCTAGCTCACCGTCATTGAAGTAATGTAGCACGCTTGTCACAAATTCGAACTATGTCGTGTGTGAGTGACATGTTTGAACAATAATACCTCTGTCTCAAAACTAATGCGTGGTTGCTAGCGGTTGCTACAATAGTCAGAGTATCACGGACGGATTTGTTTCGAGATAGAGGGAGTATCCTCTCCAATCGTAGACTTCTGCAGTCCAGATTGAAAGTCCAGCAAAACTTTGACACCATGTTTTTTGTGTTTTTCTAAGAGTGGATGTCGTGACAGTAATCTTCACTCACTTGGACTTCTTTAATGTGCTTTTCAGGAAAATCACATTGGAGAATATCCTGCACACTTATCTAACTCACTCTCATGGATTGTAGCACGCTTGTCACAAATTCAAATTATGTCGCGAGTGACACGTTTGAACAAGAACTCTCGACGTACACTCTCCTTGTGCATCAAGGACTTCCGCAGCGTGCAGATTGAACGTTCCTGAAGCAAAACATTGACACCTTATCTTGTGATTCTTCAAGAGTTAAAGCAGTTACAGTACGTAATCTGTACTGGACTTCTTGAGTATTCCTTCTCAGAAACAACATTTTAGATTATCCTGCACATTTCTCACACTATCATTGATTTTAGTACACTTTTCACACAAGCAAACTATGTCGTAACTGAGTCGTTTTCAGGAACCCCACATACTCAATATTAGAAGGCTCAACCAGTCAACCCTCTCTAATTGCATCATGGATTTCCAAACGGGAAAAATATGCTTCCAAATGCAGTATGCAGTGTGTTCAAAACTTGACATTCACTTGGAGTTTGTGCAGATCGATTTGTCCACAGCATAAGAAAATCTAGGGATATGCAGGGAATGTGCCAAAAACAGAGTGCACAATTAGAGGGCGTTGTGTGTAAAGTGTAATCCGGTTTCTGAAAGTATGCATACCTCAAGCAGTGCACCCGTTCAAGACTATCTCCTACCCATACAAGCTGCAATTGATTTTGATTGGACAGTACCCAAAATCCTGCCTCATTCTCTCTACAAAAAAATCCTCATACGAATATGTGCAAGAATATTATCATAAATGGTCAATTTCGTTAAAATGGCAGTATTCCATTAGTTTGGCACTTTTAATAGTTCAAAATGTGCAGTCTGAAATCGTCTGAAATCATCTGAAATCTGTACTTGTCCTAGATTTTTGAAATCTATAACTTTCTTAGAAATCTTAAATCTTAAAAAGTCCTATATTTTTTTGACTTTACGATTTGAAATTTATATTAGTTCTAGATTTTCGAAATCTATAATAGCCCTACATGTCAATTCTACAATTTTGTTAAAATGACACACGGAATACCGCCATTTTAACGAAATTGCCCATCTTGTGTCAAATACATAGAAGAGTTTTCAAACCACCTAAGCACTCCATCCCATGCATGAGGAAATTGTCAACTTTATATGGGAGAATATATATTAGAGTGACTTTAATAATTTATCAGAATATATTATCAGTGGAAGACTTTAATTGCAACTCATTCCAAGAGAAGAACACCAATGAGCCTAAGCTGCCGGACACAATATGCCCTTCAGCAGATTGTGGACGTTATTAAATGAATTCAGCAATGCGTTCAATTGAATTGAAAATATGTACGTGGAAGCAAATATATAAAGCTATATCTTTGCAGCTAGCTGCAATAGTTACAACTGCAGCTGCTTCACTTCTTCTTCAGGATACAAATACTAATTTGAGTACTCTCCCACAAGGGTCTTCCGCATTCAAGGTCGGGGAAATGACTCAGCTTCATCTACTGTTTTCGCGATGGAGTGCGTTTCAGGAAAACGAGAAGAACAAATTCAATAACTTTCATAACTATGTACTCCGTATATAAGAATCAATGCTAACCCCCTCAAGTACGCACGGAATTCAGTCAATTCCATGGGCGTCTCAATGTCTCATGCATGAGATCAGGTATGCACCGAAAATCTATCAATCATACCGGAAGACCACAGAGTCCGCCGCTCCTGAAGATCGAAATTTGACAGAGGTTGCCGCTCTCGAAGATTTCGTCATGGACATTAATTGAGCGCTTCGGAGGCTTCCACTTGGAATCACCTCCATCTCCTGCACCAGCCATTGGTACAATGTCGATCGATCGGTCGATCAAGCTGGAATCGAAGACGCTAGTAACGAAGCGGTAATAAAACAAATGAATCTCTAGATCTTCACAGCACCAGATTGAACTGATTGTGGTTTCTTCTATTCACAATGATCCCAGATTACTTGTCTGGAATTAAACACGAATTTCTCGAGCCAGCTAGACACGAGATCGATCAGTGCTCAGGCACAGAAGTGGAGCTTGGTTCACTGATCGATGTTATCGACAAGTTATCACCGATCGATTGGCTGTGAGCTGGAGAGCGGAATGAAACTAGAGAAGCAGGGATGTCCTTATAGTGAAAGGAATTAGGTGGTAGCTCCCCTTTTAAAGCGGAAGAGATGAATCCGTGCACCTTCGCAGAATGATTCATGCTCGAATTGCAGGCTTGACCGAAGTGGAGTCCACGCGCGAGGCGTAAAAAAATTTGACCACGGCAAATTAACTTGGGAATTCCAAGCTCGTGAGTCTGTCACTTGCAACGAATGTTCTCCCGTAACAGTGGGGAATGAATTCCCGACTAAACTCCAGGCTCGCTCTTGCCTTTTGGATTTGGACGGAACAAGAAAGGCGCTATGAAATGGGTCCTAAAGTTGAGGTAGCGCTCACTACATGGCGCATGACATTCGTCTGGCGGGACACAGACTACACTGATTTGTGCTAATCAGCAACGTCACACTGTCTATTTCCCGATAATTAAGTCCCTTCACCCGCTGTAATTGGTCTGAGTGTGTGGTTGGTTTGTTCCTTTTATTCTTTACAATTGATTTTTCAGTGCCAAAATCAAAAGAGAAAGTTACAATGTTTCAAGCTGTACTCTTTTTCATAACTCACAAAGCGTCTAGTGACAGGAGTTTTCACGAATTGGTACTGATGGGCGGGGAATAGCAAAGACCTGCAAAACCCGAGATTTCATTTCAGACAGCTAATGGTGTCTGAAATCTTGTAGAGGTCGAGATTTCAGATACCGTATCCTGTACCGGGCCCATAAGCCTATGTGATTCCACCCACAACCATAATGTTAATTCGATTAGGTGGATGCCCGACCTGCCAAATTTGAAGAGATCGAAGCATTTCCCCCGGGCCAACCAGTCAAAATTTGGATCGGTCAGGGCTCGTCCGGAGGAGTCAAAACTGCGGCGTTGTAAGTGACAAAAGCTAACCTCTTACTGCCAGCTACAGCGTGACCATGATCATGCTTCACTGTACACGAATCTTAGAAACTGTTGTGATGGGTGTGACCCCGTCCGATCCCTCGATCGTTGACTAAGACTAGATCTGGCGGCACTAATAACTTCGTACTCACTGCGCTTGACAATTCCTTGCGCTGGTACGGTATGGCCCCACAAGCTTGAATAAAATGAGTGATTAACTTTTACATGAGTGGTTACTTTGAAGAATATACCAGAGCTTCGGTAGATCCGCTGGGCTGCTCAAGCCCGTAGCTGGTTGCAAACGACTTCACACTAGCATCCACAGTTCGACACTAGCGCAAGTGTACGTAAACCCCTGTTGAAACATGGAACTAATGTCAATTTCGTTAAACTGGAGCGATTTCGGGCGCCAAGAATTGTGACGTAGTGACGTATATGTACTTAAAGGTCTAACGTCTAGGACAAGTACATGGATCAACTACGTGACTTACAAGGAGAATTTTGCAATTGAGGACGAGGTTGATAATTCACGGTGAGAGAGCTTATTTCTGGTTGCCGGATTGGCAGTCCCGGTTTGCAGTGTTGCCAGCAAGGAAAATTTGTGACACTGATTTGTGACACCAAGTGTATAGCTAGTAACATCATTTATCTGGGAAGCTTCTGAAATTAATCAAGGGAACAAGGAAATCTCCCTCTGATTGCACTGATCGCTGGCATGGGGGACGGATCTTCCAAATGGAATTCATCACCTGCACCGAATCGATCGTACATTGTTTGGTGATCTACAGGCGACAGTCGAGTCTAGCTCTCCTTGAAAAATTGATGTTCCGTGTGAACTAAATAAGAAACTTAAAATTCAATTTCATGTTCTGTCACTTCGGTTTGAATATGGACGAAAATGCACGTCAATTCATCCAAATGGATGAAATTGTAAAACAGATGAAATCTCTGTTACCCTATCAGGCTTGCTGTTCAGTTGGTCTTAGGTTAGAACTCCGATCCTGTAAATTTGATTTATGTCATCTACACTATTTTTATCAATTTCAGCAGATCGTCAATGACAAATTCTCCATATTAGTTAACCCCCCAAGGCGGCAAGGCCCAGGGTCTTTTTGGATTTAAAAACATCATTGCTTTTGAAGTACTATAGTTCAAAATATCACTAAGGTATAGAAAGCTCAACCGTAGAATCTTGTAGTTTACATGTTCTAGATTATGTATACTAAAATAGCAAGAAAAGTTGCAAAAAACACATCTGAGACTAAACCTCCTTCTACTAAAATGCTTCTCAGTCACTCATAACTTCTTGGATTAATATGAAATTTTAGCCACACAAACTAGACTAGTATGCGCAACTTTATCAAAAACTTTTATTGGAAATGGACATTGTATGAAGAAGAAACAAGCCGCCAAAGTTCACTATAATCTAAAATGTTGGGATTTTGAACTTCAAATTGCTCCCAAACATTCAAAACAACTCGGATTGACATGAAAATTTTACTACAATAACTAGAATGCAAGGGAATATAACCTAAATTTTTTAGTATTGAAAACTATCATTGGATAAAGGAGATACAAGCCTCCAAAGTTGTAGCCATCAAATGCAATTTTGTAAACTCAAATTGAACCCATAAATTTCAATTGACTTACAAAAGATCAGTATATGTTAGATTGGTTTAAAAAATTTACATCACAAACTAGAAGAGAGAGCTCAAATTTTTCAACAAGCTCAATATTTATTGAATTCAGATACCAAATGCAAAAGTTACAACACTTTGAATTGAACTTGAAACTATGTGAGGACACTTTTGGTCCCCTTGGGTGGTCAGGGGTTTACCCCTAATTGCATGAGCAACCATATATGGTCGCTTGAAAGTTTCAGTTCATTTGTGAGTAGGCATTTAAATTTCTTTGAGCATTTTAAAATTTTATGGGCAATATTGAAGGTTAAATATTGGATTGAAGCCTTTATTTTTCACTAAAATAAATAAATATTTGATTTTTGAGAGATCCTCAAAGACATATGTGTATCCTTAGTGGAAGAATAAAGCTTGCCAATTTCACTTGATTTTCTAGCTTTGAGCAAAGCTTGCCAATTTTACTTGATTTTAATTGATTTGAGATCTAAAAAATTGTACTTAAATCCATTTGCTTTGTAATAGTCCCAATAGAAAGAATAAGATATTTTCATGATTTTCACCATTGAAAATTTAAACATTTAAACAATTGCAAGGTGGATTATTGAAGTCTAGATTTTGTCAATCTCACAAAAATCCATGACTATAGTATAGGGATTCAGATCTAGGAAATGGTCAAATAGTCTAATATTTTGTGGCTCAAGTCACATGTATTTTAGATTAGAATGAGATTTATATACAATTCACACATAATTTCACAAATATCAATAAAGATACACTCTTATTTCTAAAGGTGTAAATTTTGTAGCCAGTTCTTTGTCGATGCTAAGGATGCATGAATGCAATCCCAATCCTATTTTGTGAGGTTCCATATTTTGGCAATTTGATAGGATAAGACCACAATTTGTCATGCACATGATCTATCTACCTAGGCATAAGCCACATCAATTGCAATATTAATATATAGATATAATTTCACATTCCTTAATTACTGGTTGTATGTTTACCAATGCCAAATTCTGAACGTTTTGTTATTATCTCACAATTCGAGGCGTCGATTTGCTTGGAACCTGCCCACATTGAAATCCTTTGTGGGTGACTCCCACATTTGTACCTTGTGTTCATCTTCCCAGTTGAGCTCATTGTTGCCATTCTTGGATGATGCCAATGCCAAATTCCGATTCATACTCAGTAGCATCAACAGGAGAATGGATGCCACAGATAGTACACCCACAGGATCATGGAAGACATCCATGGCAATTGCAAATGCAGCCTGCTCAGTCGGACAATTATGTTAAGGTGGGTACACCTAAAACCGCCACTTTTTGCTACTGAGCCTAGTTACTACTATTAGATTGGTCAAATTTTCATATATTCTTGTTGGCAATTGAAAGGAGGTTCCAACGCACCAGAGAACGTGGCATTTGGACACCGTATGCAAAAGTTATTAAGGGTCAAAGTTTGTTTTGAAAGCGCTCCATCCAAATAGGTACATAACTGATTTTGGAAATGTACACAACCTGTAGATGGCTCTTTAAGGTCAGGTGCCATTTTTGGGGTGCCTACCTTAGTGCAACACTGAAAACAAGGTATCCGTGGACAACGAGGACCAATGCATGAACATGACATGCTGTACATAATATCAAAAAATACGAAACAATCACCACGTGAACACACTGTAAGAAACCTGCGTCTTAGGTGGCATTTTGTAATTTTTTTAGACAGATTTTAGGTGATGTCAAAAACAACAACTTGTGATTTTTTTTGTCAATAATCACGTCCAATATAACATCTGGATTCTGTTGAAGGACTCATTTAAAAGCTTTTCTAACTGTAAGACCATTATGTCATGCCCTATGCAACAGAGGTAGTCCTTTACCTACTTTTTTTATACAAAGTAGAAACGCTTTGGGTACAATCTCTAGTACCATAAGACATAGCCTTGATTTTTCCAACTTGCACGAAGTGAAGGACATTTGGAAGCCCATTTTTGCTCTAATGAACATAACAAACAAAAATTGTAATGGACTTAGATTTGAAATTTTGTCTATCTATAAAGTTTTAGTTGGCCAATTGAAAGTGCCCCACTTCCTTCATACAATTCTTTACATATTTTTAATTTGACAAAATATTTGGTTGCTTCTAAAAGTCAACAATATAATTGAACTGGATAGTAAATATAGGGAATTTCATTAAAATGACATATTCCATATGCCGTTCTTAGACCGTACGGTGTAATTTATAAAAGTGCCATCTACAACAAGTGTACATTTCAAACTGCACAGTCTAAACTATAAAAGTGCCAAAGTTGCAAAATGGCGCCATTATAACAAAATTTTCCATTTATATATTGTGTATCCTCACTTTGTATGTTGCTTTATTTCAATCCATATGAACACTTTTATTAATCTGTTTTTTCAAAATTTCCATAAATGCTTATTTTATAAGCCACTAACCCCTAAAAGACTGAGGCCTTTTCTCCATCAAAACACACTCAAAAACCGCCACTTGTATTGTAAAAAGAGAAAAAAAATTTAAAATGATTATTTTTTGCATATTTAACCATAGGATATTATATTAGACGAGTATAAGAATGTAGGCAAGAATTTTCAAAAACTTTGACAGCACAAATTGCAAGATATTTGCATCCAAAGTAAAGAAAACAAGTTTTTTTGCACCTTGCTTGACTAGATCTTTAGCTTTGAATCTTCTTAACTTTAATTTTTTGTACTATTGATTTTGATTTCCAAGTTCTTATGTTGAATACTTTAATTGAGGATCCAGGAAAAAAATTCAAGAAAAAAGCACTTAATTTTTACTCATTAAAAAATTGTTAAGTAAAAGTAAATTCAAGATTGAAGGAAAAACTAAATTATTAATAGCTTTGAGATGAAATTGAAATACAATAATCCCAATGGGGAGTTTGTTCAGGCAAGAAAATACAACGCTATCTAAATTTATTTTTTTGAAAATTGTGAAAATTGCATTCAGAAATGAACCCTATAAGTTATTTTTTCAAGAAGGTGCTTAGATTGCCCGAAAACTAAGATTGTCCATAACTTTCTCATCACTAGTCCAAATAGAATGAATCAAAGATTCAAATGTAGACACAAATATATAGTTTTAGGAAAAAAAAAAAGAATTAATTATTTTGACTTTTTGTGGTTTTTTTGTACTACCTATTGACCTCCAATTTTGGCTTATTGTGCCATAATTTTTTCTCCTAGGCACCGATTGAAATAAAAACTACATATCCATGAAGCTCTCGCAAAACCGCACATCCTCAAAAAGTTTCAAAAAGTTTCACTAAAAATTGAGGTCACAGGAACTTACGTGAACCCTAATTGTCCTCCAAAAGGACAAATGGTCCTTTAGGGGTTAAGTCATAAACCTTTAGGGGGGGAGGTGGAGGGGGGAGGAGATTTGAAATTATTATGAATTCTTGAAGAAAAAGTGATGAATGCTACATCAAATATCAAATATGCTCAAAAATCTATAGTTCTAACAATTGGTAAATATTATAGTGTAGAACATCATAGTAGTCATCAAAAATTTGTGTCATTCTACATTTGTAATAACATATTAATATTAAGCTTTCATTCTTTTAATCTTCAAATTGCAATAAAATATTCAATTTTTGGAATTTTTGGAAATGTTCTTGTATCATTAAAAACTATATTTCAAAAACAAACTTCATTTTACCTTGAAACAAAGATAATTTTGAAACATGTCAAAATTAACATAGCTTTCATAATACAAAGCTAAAAGTGCTAAAAGATATTAATTTATGAATATGTGGATATTCTAATTTTTTTAAGCGACATGCTAAAGAAAATTAGAGTATAACTAATCTTGTAACTAATATGACTAAAGTCAATGATGTGTGTTTAGAGACATGTGTTCATCATGATGTGTATATACACTTAAGTTTATAAAGCCCCATGACAAAGTGACATGTTAAAATTCTAAAAGACCAAGGTTTAGGATTTAGGGTTTAGAAAATTTTAGACTACTATAATTTAAAATACTATAAAAATAAAAAATATAATTTAAAAAATAACACCCACCTTCTTAAAATACATTGGCTTCATTAATATAGTTATCAAAAGTTATGAATCAAGATGTGTCACCAGATGTTGTTAGTTGGACTTCTACATCCATTTGTTTGTATTTGATTTCTACGGGTGTTATTCTTCTAATAATGGTGATATGCCTATTTCCTACCATACAACAGTAGCTCACTTTTTTCTCCTTTGGACTCATCACATCTATGATATTCAAAATGCATCCATTGACCATGCTCTTGCTAAAAAAAATAAAAATTGTTGATATGCATAGAAATGTTAATCCTCAATTTACTACAAATCATGTTGTAAAATCATTGACTTCAATACAACTTACATAAGTCAATATTCTAGAACTACTGTAAATGCCAAATGTTATTCTATCTTTAGCCTTAAGTACTATAGGCTTTTCTAGCTATTAAGAGTTATTAATCCATCCACCTCTACACATAAGCATTGTTGCCCTTTTCATTGCCATCATTTAGAGCATTGCTTCACATCAATGAATATTGACTCTCTCCTCATTTTGTATAACATATAAGCATTTAAAGTAGTTGAATGAAATGCATTCAAAGTGTAATGCCTCCAAAATACAAGTGTTTCATGCTTTCATTTATATGCTTTTATAAAATTCATGTTTAGAAGCCAATTAATTTTGGATTGGACATTAGAATCCTTGGAGGGTTGAACCTTTGAAAATAAGGAATACAAATTTTCTAAAATATCTGCAAAGTAATATTTTATGTAAAATAAGTGCATGTAAAATCACTCAAATAAGGATTTTATTGTAATTATTTTTCGGCATTAGATTTTTGCAGGATCTTTTAAGAATAAACAATTAGACTCTAAATTCTCTTTGCATATATTTTTTGAATACTATATGAATGAAATATAAATTTTTAAAGAGCTGAAAATAGATGGATTAAAAATAAACTATAGATTCATATGAATAGAGGTTGTTCATTGTAAGCAAGAATTTGTAAGGGGGTAGCGTACAATTGTACACAATATAATTTTCAGGAAATCTTAATTATGACTTGATTAGAATTTAGACTGAAATTTTGATTTCTACTTTTTAAAAAAAATATGGTGTTCATGTTATTTTGATAAACCTCATAAATTCTGCCTATAATACCAAAATTCATTTACAAAAAAATTAAACTACACTTTTGCTATGTTTTGAAACTAAATGCTTTTATACCAATTTAACAAAGACCTGCAAGTATATTTTTAAATTTGAGCATAATTGTATCAATATTAACCCTTAAAAGACTAAGGTACATTTCAAGTAGAAATTGGAAAAAATTGCCACTTTTTAGGACAATGAGAAAAAAATGAAAAAAATATTTTTCTTCAAAATTCAACCATATAAACTTGTACTAGACTACTATGGAAATTTTTTAACTATACAGATTGAAAGTTTACAACATTTGAAGTTAGAAGAATTCTTTTTTCTGACCTTATCCAATAGTACCAATAGACTTTAACTCCTCTAAAAGTGAGTTTTTTACACTAAACATGATTATTTTTTCACATTTGCATCTTATATCAGGTAAACTACATACCCACCAAATTTTAGAATTAGAAGAATAATTTTGCATATAATGACAAAGGTGCCTTGGCTAAACAAAAAATTTAGGGTAGCATAAATTTTGATCCGGGCACTTTATTCCAAAAATATATATTCCCACCAAGTATACATGTTCACACCTTCTGTCAAAATTTTGTAAACATCCATCGAAAACTAACTTTGTGCATAGCTACCCAAGATCTCTTGCATACATTGAATAGACACTAATCCCTTTAGGGATTAATTAGATGAGTGCACTATTCAAATGATTCACTATCCAATGAATGGATGATTGAGTACCTATTATAGAGATTAAGATAGATATTCCACAAAGTATCCTTCTAAGCTTTCATTTGAATTTCCAAAAGGAATGCACACACAAAATCAAAAACATTAACTACAAAGAAGCAAGTGTGCAAGTTATTCCAAAATGCCACTAGTGAGAGGGTCAAATTGACTTTGAAATCCATATGCAACCCTAAAGTGGCTAATGAATGATTTTCAAAGGAACTGTAGAAATAAAGAATTCAGCAACAACCGCTTTTTATACATGCGTTTGATTATTCTTGAATGACTATCTGGGCAATAGGCTTCATTCTCCCAAAGTTAAAGAGATCCATGACAAAGAATGAAAGGCCTTGAAATCCTAGTGTTCCTAAGATGTTCCCATGGCTCAATGAGTTGGTCAATAGGTGGCTGTACTTGCTGGTTGGCGCATTATTGACATAGAAACTTTGAATGTAGATTACAAGAGCAATTTTTCTTCAAATCCAATGTGTAATATACTGTTGGAAAGATCTTCAAAACGCGCTTCTAATCATAACATTCAGTAGCTTTCAGGGAGGCTGCCTTTCCCTCCCTGGAGGCCTCATCCACGATGTTCATCCACGCCTCATTAATCTAAGCTGCAGTCTCGGCTGCAGTACAGGGAGTGCGGCATTGGATTCATGGCGCGTTCCATTTCCTTTCTATAATTTCAAGATTGAACATACAAACAAATATGATTTACAAAAAAAATTAGTTTGCCTAAAATCCAAGCTAGTATTATGATTAGCATATCAAGGCAGTCTTCTACGTGACCATTACAATATTTACTTTTTATTTGTTGAATGTCAAGAGAAGCTCCTTATATACCTATGGGGTGGTAGGAGTTAAAACAACCAATATGGGATATGTTAATTTAGAATTTGTAGTTTCTCAACCACTCATAGTTAAAATCAAATGTAGGAATTGTGATTGAAGTATAATTTCAGACCTCATTTAGGAATAGTATAATAAATTTTTTCAGAAAAAATTGAACTATGAAAAGTTGGTAAATTAAGATAAATTTCATCTCCAAAAATCCATTTGAGATTATGATTCCCCAATCAAAAGTTTTGGACAAATTTCAGAGAGGATGTTTGAAAATGTCAAAAACAAATTCCCTTCCAACCCCTATCTGAAATTTATCCATAACTTTTGATTGGAGGATCAAAATCCCAAAAGAATTTTTGGAGATAAATCTTAACTTCATTTCACAACTTTTTTCAGTTCAAAGTTTCTCTTAAAAAGTTTTTATACTATGCCTAAATGAGGTCTGAAAATCTACTTCAATCACAATTGTTGCTTTAATTTGATTACACTATGAGCGGTTGAGAAAATACAAATTCTAATTTACATATCCCACATTGTTTATTTTACCTCCTACCACCCTATAGGTACATAAATAGTTGTCTCTGCATCCTAAGGTGCAAAAGACATTTGTCTTACGAAGCATTGCAAGGAATTTTGAATGTTGAAATTCGTTGACTCAATGATTTGACAGCTATTTTGTATAAAACTCATATTTTGTGTACTATTTGAATTGACAATATTTGAATTTATAGTACTCTGAGTCTGTAGATTTTCTACACTAATAGAATTGAAAGTAGTATTCTTTTTACCCCAAGTCTGCAGTAGCCACCCTGCCACTCTGACAAATTTCGACGCGTGTCCCCATAGCTACTGATGGTGTCAAATATTCGGCACCATATCATCCAACGGATGAAATGATGCTGAATATTCGGCTCCATTCTGTCAGAGGGAAGGCAGACTTGGCTTTTGCTACTGAATGTTATGATGGTTTAAAATACACATTCTAATTCCAAAATAGAAAACAAAATAAACCTTCATAATATGCTACTAAAGGTCTGAGAATAGCCTTGTATTCCTATGACGTTTTCATGGCTCAATGAGTTGATCAAAAGGCTATTGCACTTGTTGGTGGCTACCTTGACGCATTATTGACATAGAAACTTTGAATGTAGATTACAAGAGCAATTTTTTGTCAAATCCAATGTGTAATATATTGTTAGAAAGATCTTCAAAATGTGCTTTTAATAATAAGGTGAATTAAGCTGTTAGGATCCAATGAGTTGGTAGCAAAATTATTACGAGTGTGAATAGTGAGAGTAGATTAAGAAATGGAGCTTGGCAAAGAGGTATAAAAGGGGAGCCTAAGGTCAATTTTCCCATCTTTCTTTTGCTTCAAGCCAAGGTGTCATAGCCATGGCCTAAGCCATTTTTGAGGAATAAGACTTCCTACTTGTGATTCTTGTTTGGTGTCATGAGTTTTTTTAGTATTAATGTTGTCTTTGGAGTTGTGACTTGTGAATGGTGAAAGGAAGTTTGGGCAATGGAATTTCTTTTTTAGCATTTTCACTACTAAGAGATCCTATATGTGCCATGTGATAATTTGTGTTACATTTTGACAACTATATATGGAGTATCAAGTTTGAAATGAGGGTGATTGCAAGAAACACCAATTGATTATATTGCATTTTCAATATCATTAGAAATTTTTTTGGCCCTACAGAAGGCTGCAAGACTGCATGGCAACAGTGTAATTACAGGGGGGGGAGTAAAAATAAGGAATCTGATGTGGCACTAGTAGTGCTACGTTAGATTGTTGATTTCAAAAATATTTTTTAAATTGAAAAAAACTAATTTGAAAATTAAAAAATATTTATGTATTTGCACCACGGGGGTGCTGAAATTGAAGATCAAACGGCCCTTTGCAGGGTTCAGATTTTTTATAATGACTCATGCTTAGTTTTTTGAGAGTATTTTAAAATTAGAAATAAAAAAAAACTAAAATAAAATATAGAAACCTTTAAAAAGATTGTAATTTAGGAAGATAAAGCATAAAAAAATTCTTTAAGTAGAAAAAGTGAAAAAGTGAAAAACTTCAAAAAAATAGATATTTTAATGCTTTAATTTGTAAAATTAGGAATTTAAAAAAAAGGACCATTTTTAACAACTCTATAGATTTGGTCATTCACCAAAAAGACCATTAGAATAATAATTATTCTACATGTTTTGAAATGCAAGCAGAAATAAGCTTATTTTTTGCACTTCCATACTACATACAATTAAACATTTTAAAGATTCTTTTGAGTAGTAGCTGCAAATCTACTAGAAGACCATCCCCTCTAAGTTTCAATTCTTAATAAGTTTCGTGGGTACTAAATAGTATTAAGAAAACAAATTGATAAGTGAAAAAAAGTGGGAGATATTTTTGGATAATAAAATAATTTTTTTTAAATGCAAAAAAAATAGCTAAGGTATAACTATAGTAGTCATCATTACTTTACATATAAATCTTGAATTATTTGGAGTAGAAATGCAAAAGCTATGGCCAAAAAACAAATCAACATGCTAGGTGATAAAAAATAGTACAAGTGTTCCTTACAATCACCCATGAAAATTTGCAGTATACATATTAATACATAATTTCAATGTAGGAGAGTTTTGTAGTAATGGCATGTTTTGATTGGTTAGGAGAAGGCAAATTGAGATTGATAATGCTCATTGCTTACTTGTGTAAATTTTCAAGAGGATGGTGTGAGCTCCCATTTCGTCACTTGGGACTCACTATTTTATTTATTTACTTTTTTTATAATTATTTTGAGTACAATTTTAGATACAAAAAGACCCAAAAAGAGTGTAAAATCAAAATATGTATATTACATATCACTATAGTATTTGGTCATAGATTGAATATTTTTATCTAAATAGAATCCAAACCTAGTGGTAAATAGGTTAGAATTTGGGAAATAGGATAAATTGTAAATAGTTAGTAAAAATGGCCAGAATAGCTGAACCTACCCTAAACATGACAACTATAGTCCAATTGGTCCGAGGGAACCTAGGTGAGAGCCCTAAGATGATTTCCAGAGAGAAATTTCAAGTTTCAAAATCATATTCTATTTTTAGTAGAAATTCCAATTGTTAGCCCGTAGGTCACAAACTCAAGATGGAACTGTAGAGGAATCTATGGCCGGAGGAGGGTGTTCTAGGGTCAGTATCACACTAGAAACTCATAGGTGAAATCAGCTCACTAAGATTCTTCTATGTGTAAAAGATTCCTTGAGCACCGATAATTGAAGGAGATGGCGGAATTTGAATCTCCTATGACCATTGTGCAAATTAAAAGTATGATCTTGTACATATTTTGTGGGATTCCATGAGAAATTCCATGAAAAATTTCAGAGTTTTTTGACTCCCAGAAGATGTTTTTTCAGACAGTCAAACACAGAAATCTATAATGGAAAATTCTTAGAAATTACCCAAGATGCGGTAAAATCTCACTAAAAATTATGATAGCTTGTTCTATGTTAATAAAATGCTCCATCAAGTTTTAGGACATTTGGATAATCAGAAATACCCGAACTAGCAAGATTCTTCAAAACTGGCAAAATTGAAGGAAGTTCGGGATGTGACCGGCATTTCCAACACATACGGAATTGGAATGAGGTCCAGGCTAGGTCTTTTCTTACTCCCTTATACTTAATAAAGATCCTAGGCTAGTTACTTTTCTCAGAAAAGTTAACCTTCCAAAAATTGGATTTTTATCCTTTTTTGGTTGTTAAGTTGACACTAGGATTCGTTGAGATTTTAGAATAAGAAAAAAAGGTGGAGATTTCCTTAGACTTAAAATGACCTTTTGAAGTCAATGGCGCAATCTATTTGTGATTTGAAGTTAATCTCCAAAAATTAAAAAATGGACCAGTGTAGAAAGTCAAAATTGGTAAATTAGGATGAAAATCTTAAATGATAAGATTACCATGAGATAATTAGAGGAGGTGGGTGCCCTTAGGAGAGTATAAAAGGTCACTCATTCTCCTCTCTTCTCACCCCTTGTAGCCATTTTTTGGCCATGCATCCACGTTGGTTCATTTAATTGGATTTTTGGCTAAGTTCAAGCCAAGTTGTTGCAACGTGGGTATTTTGGAGCATCTTAAGCTCCTAAGTTGTGTTTTTGTTGAACTTTGAAGGACATTGGGATCCCTTTCAAAGTTTGCTAGCTTTTGTTGTGTTTTTGGAAGAGTTTTTTTTTTGTTGAGTATTGAAGTTTAGTTTTTTTTTGGTTTTATGCTAACTTGTACTAATTCTAGAGCCCCTCTCCTTCTGATTGGCGATGCCGCTTAGGAGAGACTCTATTGTCTAACTTCTTGTGTTTGAAGTACTAACTTGTTTTGAGTATTTTTTATCATTGTACTAACAATTATAGTTTGTACTAACAAGTGTTTTTTGTGTTAAATTATCTCCTTGTCCCATTTAGGACGGCAAAGCTCTAACGTTGTGAGGATGATATTAGAGGTTAGTTTTCCAAGTGTTCAACTCATGGCGGAGCTTTGGACCCGTGAAGTATTAAGTTTATGAAATTTTTTGTTGTTTTAGAAATCACGGCGGAGCTTTGAAACCCCTTGATTTTAGTTTTAGTTTTCAAATTTGTAAAACTTTCCGTTCACGATGAAGCTTTGAACCTAATAAAGGGGGGGGGGGGGAATCATGGGTTATAAGTCCAAGTATAGTTTTGGTGTTTTTATAGTTTTTAAAGGTTCACGGGCAAAAAACTCACAAACGGTGTTCATTTTTTTCCAAAAATCCCCGAACTCTCAAGGAGTTCAGGGCTGGATAGGGCCATTACCCCTCGTCTAGGGCCAAAACTAGCTGGGGAGGCCAAACCCCTAGCCATGTCTAGCCTACTGACCCTTGTCAGGGGCCGGACCTCCCCCAAGTAGGGACGAGGCATTAATCCCCGCCCAGCCCGAGGGAAGCCCCACTAGAACGGGACAGTCATCCCCCCGCCCGGTAGGCTGGTCCGCTAGGCGGATCTCTTTTTGTGGGCTTCCCCGCTGGTGGACAGAGCACTAAGCGACGCCTACCATTCCAACCCGACAAACAACTCTTGTCATCCCACAAATTCTCCCTAGCTCTTTAAAAACTTTGATTTTTGCTAGTTTTTAGTCCCTAATTGCTAAAAACTACAAATTAGCATTGGAGAAGAGAAAAGTTAGACACAAATTATAAGGAGGAAGGGAGATAAGAGAAGTTCTAGGCAACGTCAACACCTTCCAAACACTCAATTCCTTATGCACCAACTAGAACTATCAAACAACTTAGAGAATGAGAATAATGAGATTTGAGAGAAGCAAGAAGGATTAGTAGGAAGAAGTAGGAAGGTACACAAGAAACTCTTTAGAAAAGTAACCAAAGATCATTGGAAGAAGGATTAGTGGCAAAATAGTCAACAAAGACTATTAAATAGGCGTTAGAAATTCTCAAGTACTCAAAGTCAATGGATAGAAAATTCAAAATAAGATAGAATAGTCTTAAAAAGAGGTGGAAAGGAAAGATTAGAAAGATAGAAAATTAGTTGACTTTGGCTTAGCGAAAAGTTTGTAAAAAACATCAAAACTTATAATAAAGAAAAAAATGGCGCAAGCAGAAGATTTTGAGGAGGCTCAAAGGTACCACTACAATGAGCCATACCCCGGGTATAATCCTAAATTTTATCTTTAATTTTATTTTCATGTTTAATTAGCAAGTCAATAAAGGCCCAAATTTAGAAATATCTGAAAATAATAAAACTTATAGTCAGATTAAATTTAAATTTAGAATCTGATAGTATAGGCTTAGGGATTTCTGAAAATATAAAATATATAAAAGATTGACTTAAAACAAGAAAGATATATTAATAGATGAAGTTTTGCACTTAAAATGGATGATACTTAGGGAATTTCATCTATAGGGAACAAAAAAACAAAATTTAGGTAGAATTAAAAACCTAAAGGTCAAAAGTAAAAAAAAAATGAATTCCAAATTAGAGATTAAGATAAAACTACGGATGAAGTTTGAGAAGCCGATTAGCGGTCAAACTTCATCCATCAATAACTTTGTGTAAAAAGGTTCAATTTCTAAGTGTACTATCAATTTAGAAAGCTAAAAATAATACCTACAAGTAAAAAATATGAAATTACTAAATATAATAAATTAAAAAAGTTTGTCCAAAAATTTGTTTATTTGTATTTTAAATTGTAATGTGATGCACCTATTAAATATATCTAAGTACTATACAAAGATCCACTGCTTGGAAGACGTAGTGGACGAACGCTTAGACACCCAATACCATCAAACATTAAAATTAAACAAGAACCTAGTTGTATTTGGTTATATACTAAGGGTGGATAGATACACGTTCACAGATGGGTATGAAGTAGAAATTTTATTGATGTGCTAGTGTGAGAAATCTGAAAGAAATCTCTACTAATACTACCCCTAGTATTAACTTAGTGAGTATTGATCCACCTAACATAATCTAAATGTAAGAAAGTTTTGTTATTGTGGCATGTTTTGATTCATTTGTTTAAGCAAACAAACCGCTAAATTCTCCTACATTGAGATTATGTCCTGTAATTGCAAAGTAGTCCAAGTCATCAAAAATAATTGTTGGTCAATACCAACCTTGCTACTCACGGCTCAGTAGGTTCTAACCTTCAATTATTTTTGATGGTTTGACTTGTTTTGCAATTACCTAGTCCATAGTGGCACATTAAATATGGATATGGAATTGTGGCACAGATAGAAGCTCTCACCTTAACCCACTACAAGGGAAACGGGTGTTTTGAGTGTGTTTTTAAGTATAGTCCTAGAGATAAGATATTAAGTAATGACCTTTATGGAGATTTTTAGTAAAAATTTAATAAAAATATATGTATTTCTAGTAAATTTTTACTAAAAATCTCCATAAAGGTCATTGTTTAATATCTTATCTCTAGGACTATACTTAAAAACACACTTAAAACACTCCCTTTCTCTTGTAGTGACCCCTAATTGCCCAAGGCCTTTTTTAAAACTTTTTGAAATTTGTTCTAAATTTCTAATTGGAAAAAAAAGTCATTAATTTGATAAGTTTTATTTAATAAAAAAAAATGATAAAACTTATCAAAATGTTGACCAACCCTAAACCTTATAAATTCAAACAAAAAATGTCAGAGATAGCATGGGAAAAGAAAACACAACAATATCACTTATGGATTGAAATGTTATAATGTTTGATTATGAGTGTGTTAAAACTGTGACAATGATTTGACTTGTGATTTGAAGTCTTTCGATCTTCTTTTCACATGTCACATCTAAAAAATTGGTCACCAGACAAATATGAGGTTAAATGGCATGACATGCATGCCTCCAATCAATTGATGGCTTCTCAAAATCTACTCTACAATTTTTTTAAATGAATTTCTAATGTGATTTTTCCTCCAAGATCTAGTCTATACAAGGCTCATTTCCAAGAGCCCTCAATACTAGAAAATCAAGATTTGCAATGGACACCCTTGCACATAATCTTGAATAGAAAAATCATCATGATTTATTTTCAAAATCAGATTTTTGATGCTAAAACTAGACTTCAAGTAGAAAGTTTTTAGAAATATTTTAAGTAAATTAAATAAACATATTGACTTGGCAAAGTTTTATTTAACTTCAAAGTATTGTGGACACCAAAATTTGGTGCCTCGGGCAATTAGGGGTTAACTAATATCACCCACCCACCCACCCATTTCAGTGCCACGCGGCCTACACTCCCAGAAAAGCTGGCAAGCTTTTCCCATGAGTGAAAAGCACGCTGTCAACAAAGAGACTGAAGACTCTGCGCCAACCGGATTCCGTGGGATGCCCCTCGTCCCAGAAGAAGGGCGACGGAGAGCTGAAGCTGCACACTGTGTAGAGAGTATTGTTGTTGCTGTCCACATCCCCACATAAGAACCCCGATTGCGCAACGCAACATGGCTTCAGTGGCAACATAAATCCTGCAAACCCATGGAGACGTACACCCACTTGCACTTAGATAATTAACCCCTAAATGACAGACCTATAACCACTGATTTCAGGCCTCAGTGCCTATCACTCAATTTGCTGTCATTTTGCAACTAGATATGTATGAAAAAAATTTAATTTATTTTTTCAGAGATGAAATTACATGTCTTCTTTACTTCACAAAAACAATTAGATTTTTTTGTGGAAAATTGGGTTTTTTGAAAAAATTTGAAGAAAAAGAGAAGAAAAATCACATCAAATAGAAAATTATTTCAAAAAAACTGAAAATTTCACCATGTGTGTATATTACAATGACAAACATCATGGTGTAAACTCAATTTCCGTCTCATTCTATAATTAAAAAATAATAGACATTGAAAATACACCCAAAGTTCAAATTGCAATAAAATATGCAATATTAAATTTTTTTTCAAAATTCAAATTGGAGAAGAAACTAGATTAGATGACCTTCATTTTGTTAGTTGGGCTCAAACTCAAAAAATATCATTTTTGTGGAGAAATTTCAGATTTAGAGCAAGGAACAACAACTTCTCAAAATACACTAAAATAGCATATTTTGTGATCCGCTTTTTTTAATAACTTCTCATTTATGTGAAGATAGACACTTGCATGACTACAAATTCAACTATACACTCTTTGTAATCCACCATGGAGGGTGAGCAAAAATGAAATGGATGAAAAAAAGTTTCCAAGCAATGTATAGATGACTGCACAGTCATCCAAACGCCACAAAATGGCTGTCTCGGCGTTACAGGGTTAACCTCTGCAGGCATTCAAAGACGTACGGTGAGTGATTAATGAATGCATGCTTAATTTACAGTCATGGTGCGTGAATCTCTCACCACTTGCGAAGGGGTTGAAGATGATTGCATAGAAAGCAGCCTGGTTGTGGAGAAAGATCACATTGGCCTGCGAGGAAGGAGGGAAGTTGAGAGCGATCGAAGTGGTCAGATAGATATTGTGCTCGAGTGTGACGATTGCGAGGGGCGCGACACAGGCGGTGTATCCAATGGAATTCGTCACTGCTGGCCGGCATTCCAAAGGCTGCAACTCTGAAATCACGAAGTTTCTGAAACCCAAAACATACAAGCTTTTCAAGTTTCGGACCATCTGATCGACGATTGCCGTGGCGATGAAGGTAAAGTTCTGCACAATCAAAAGATCCACAATAAGGTAGAGGCACCTAATGGCACCCTGTACCCAATGGCGTCCCTTTCTAGGAAGGGGCGTCATTTCAGATTCTAAATGTAGACATACCAAACATAACTTATTATTTTCTGACTGAAATAATAAGTCATGTATGGTCCGCCTAGAATTGCATTTCAGAATGACGCCCCTTCCTAGAAAGGGACGCCATTGGGTACAGGGATGCCATTAGGTGCCTCTACCTTATCCAGTAAATTGCCAAGTGAAGTCAAGTCCACTGAATCGGCAGTGTTCCACTCGCCATTGTAACTGACATAATTTACATTATGAATCCCAAAACATACAAGATACAAGTCTTGGACCATGTGGTTGACTACTGTTGTGACGATGACAGTCTGTAACATTCTACACCATGAAAAGAGAGCCACAATACCCAGTAACTACATCAATTGTCAATAAAAGTCAGTTCCATTAAATTGGTATTATTCCATGTTAATTGACATTTACTTTGGCTTGCTGTGCCAATAAATATGACAATTAGTATGCAAATTGTATTTTATTCTCAAAGTTGTGTACGGCTAAGCTAGGATTTCCACCCCACCTATCTCTTGACTTCCTAAACCTTACTTTCTTGAGGGTTCACCAATCACCACGCATTACACTGGAATTGTACGAAATTAACGAAATTGACGTTAATTTTCCAGTTGCTAAAATGAGGTGCGCAAATGGCTCTGACTCCCATTACAAACTAGGATGAAAATCTTGTTCAGCTTCTCAAATTTTTTCCATTTTAATGCAAACTGGAAATTTGACTCCGAGTTATGTACGATCGTGACAGGAGAATATACTGGGAATATAGATTTGTAGAAGCGATCATCTTTACCACATTTCGATCCCATTTCGATTGGAATGGGAGTTCGCGGAGGTCAGAAATCAAATTTTGCATTTGCATTTGTTAGTTTAGGGTGGAAAAAAAAACCCTATCGTAGATCCGGGAAAGTTCCGTGCAAAAGCGGCATAATCGTTTCCAAATATGGAGAACAGTATGACAGACTCACTGAACACGCTACTCCTGTTGAACACATTCGCATTCACGAGTGCTTCGAATTGGGCGATTTGGTCAATGATCTTTGTGAAACCCAGATTGTCGAACAATCCGGCGCCTCCCATCGCAAAATTCATTCCATCCGCAGTTGGTGTCGACGAGTCTAATTTGTACTTCCGGTAGGTCACTGGGTTCAACCCCATGTATTTGCCTGGACAGCACAATACAATAGTCATTAGATTGGCAAGTTTCGAATGAGGTGCGCAAGTGATTCTCCCCCTTCAAGTGGCTATGCACAGCTGCGCAAGATATGAACATCAATGTCGTTGTGTTGGCGCAAGTCAGAGTGCCAGAATGGTGACATTGAACTGCCCAAAACACTTAAAAACTAGGACTGGTCTAGATTTAAACTACATTTCAGGGCGGTCGCCATTAAAAGGCGGCCAGTGTCGTGAATTTTGCCAAAACAAAGAAATTACGTTTTAGCGCAATATTTTCGTTTTAACTGAATGGCAACAATTAAATTGCCCCAGACTTATCCCAGCCTCAAATGCAAATGTATCTTGCTAAGAACAAATGCCACGGTGACGGTCCGTTTGACCACATTAGAAACCAGAACCAGGTTAATTTAATAAAGGAAACAAGAATGCATCAGCCTGATTGAGACTGTAGAATACGTCAGCCGTCAAATTTCTTAAAATGGGAGAGTTTCAACAAATCGGTACTTTTTCTCAACTCCTATCTGGAACTCCAGATCAATTGATACCAGATCTAGTTTCTAGAGCTTCGTGCACCTCAACGTCACAGTCGTGCACTTGAATGTCGATCACAATCCTGGCCCTTAGAATTAAACATGCCGTTTTGACCCTTCATCATCCAAGTGACCTCTCAGATCATCTTGGGGTGTTGAAGATTAATTTTTCGTAAAGATATTGCCTTCAATTCCTCGAGCCAAAATAAGACTTGCATCCATTTTTTTGCTCTAGTTTCATTATCACTTTGAAGTTTCAATCATGTGAAACTGACCAGTAAAGTGAGATATGAGTTTCAAATTTGGAGTGCAGTAGAAGTGGCGCCAGGCTTGGTTGACAGGTCCAATTCGCGTGTAAGTAGCATTGTTCGGGTCTCGGTTGCCAGTGTCAACAAAGGAATCCCCGAACACGAGCAACTTCTTGAACGTCCCTGTTGCAGCCCCGTTCACTGTCCCTGAAATTGATAACAACAAACATGGATATGAAACAATTAAAATCACCAAGTACTCCCCCAGCCTCCTCTCATGGATCTATGCTTTGCCTTTTAAAAAACAAACTCTACATTCATAAAATTTCATTTGATTGGATACAAGTGCGGGTGTGCAAGTGGCTCTTTAAACTAGGATAGATGGATTTAGATCTCAGTTTTATAGAGCGGCATCAAGAAATCTTTAACCCCTAGAGGACCGAGGCCTTTTCTCCATCAAAACACACTCAAAAACGTCACTTCCATTGCAAAGAGCTAAAAACTTTAAAAATTGTTTTTTTCTGCATATCTAACCAAAGGATCTTATATTAGACTAGTATAAGAATGTCATAACATTCAAGAGCCTTCAGAGAGGCTGCCTTTGCCTCTCTGAAGTCCTCATCCACGAAATGCATCCACATATTATTAATGTTAGCTTCAGGACCGAGACAATGGCAGTACATTTATGGTGCGATTTTTTTTTTGGGCTAATTCTAGGACAAAATATACAAACAAATAATTATAAAATAGATGGTCTGTCAAAACCCAAAGAATTCATTGAGTACTCTACCAAAGAAATCTAACCATTTGCCATCAATAATTTATTTTGATTGTTTTTGAAGAAAAGAGAAACTCTTTATGTAAACTTGGGGTGGTAGGAGATAGAACAACCCATGTGGGATATGTAATTTAGAGTTTGTAATTTCTCAACCGCTCATAATTAAGTCTAAAGTAGGAATTGTGTTAAAATTAAAATTTCAGACCTGATTTAGGCATAGTGGAATACCATTTTTCAAAAAAAATTGAACTAAAAAAAGGTGGGGAATAAAGCTAAGTTTCATCTCCAAAAATCTTTTTTAAATTTAGATCTTCCAATCAAAAGTTATGGACAAATTTCAGAGAGGATGTATGAAAATGTCAAAAAAAAATCCTTTCAAACCCCTCTATGAAATTTGTCTATAACTTTTGAGTGGAAGATTAAAATCTCAAACGGATTTTTGGAGATGAAATTTAACTTGATTCTACAACTTATTTTAGTTCAAAGTATTTTGAAAAAAGTTATTTTACTATGCCTAAATGAGGTCTGAAATTATAGTTTTAACACAATTCCTACTTTAGACTTAACTATGAGCGGTTGAGAAATTACAAACTCTAAATTACATATCCCACATGGGTTGTTCTACCTCCTACCACCCCATTTGTACATAAATAATTGTCTTCTAATTCCAAATCGCTGAGCATGAATGACTTACAAAACATTGTGACAGAATTCAAATAGTGAAATTACTGACCACCATGAATTGATTGGTTTAAAGCTATTTTTTTTTGGATTGCCTGAATTCGGGGTGTTCAATTTCCCAGTAACTTGATTGTGCAGTCATGACCTTGGCACTGAGCAGAAGTCTGACATTATTGACGCGTGGCTTATTAGCTAATGTTGGGTGTGGAATATACCACATCATTTCGTCAGAGGGAAGGCAGCTGCTCTCACAGCTCTTGAATGTTATGGTATGCAAGAAATTTCAGAAACTTTGAACGTATAGATTGCAAGATATTTGCATCCAAAGTGAAGAAAACAAAGTATTTTTGCACCTTATTTGTCTAGAGTTTTTGGCTTTGAATCTTCTTAATTTTAATTTTTTGTACTATCAATTTTGATTTTCTAAGTTTTTATGTTGAATACTTGAGTTGAGAATCTGGAAAAAAAAAATTCAAGAAAAAAATACTTATTTTTTACTCATTAAAAAATTGTTAAGTAGAAGTAGGTTCAAGATTGAAGGAAAAACTAAATCGTTAATAGCTCTATGATGAAATTGAAATACAATAATTCCAAAGGTGAGATTGTTCTAGCAAGCAAATACTACCTTGTCTAACAATTTTTTTTGGAAAATTGTGAAAATTACATTATAAAATGAATCCTATAAGTTATTTTTTCAAGAAGATGCTTAGATTGCCCTAAAAACTAAGATTGTCCATAACTTTCTCATTACTAGTTCAAATAGAATCAAAGCTTCAAATGTAGACAAAAATATATAGTTTTAGGAAAAATTATTTAAAAATTATTTTGACTTTTTGTGATTTTTTTGTGCTGCCCGCCGACCTCCTTTTTGGACTTATTGTGCCATATCTTTTTCTCCCGGGCACTAATGAAAATAAAAATTATATATCCACGAAGCTCTCACAAAATCACACATCGTCAAAAAAATTCACTAAAAATTGAAATCATAGGAAGTTAGGAACTTACCTGGACCCAAATTGTCCCCCACGGGGACAAACGGTCCTTTAGGGGTTATCGGCTGTACTGCTAACCTAATGGACTGCTAATTTAACGGTCGTGTCAATCAAAGTAGAAATTAGAGTGGTGGTGTAAGAAACCCCGACCTGTGGGCAAGCACAGCAGTACTATAATAATTGCGCAAAATTTTTGTTCTTAAGAATCAAAAACACCAGTCATTATTTAGATTCATTTGGCTACAAATGCGGCGTGCAAGAGTGTCTTCCTTCAAACACTAGGATATATATAGATCTAGATCTCAGCTTTATACAGCAGCATAAATCTTTGCCATTAACAGAAGCACTGATAATTTGATGGATATGCCCGGCAAATCAGAAATGAGACTAGCTAGAAGTATAAGAAACGTCGACGTGCAGGCGAGCATAGCAGTACTACAGCCGCGAGAATTTTATTCTTGAGGTTCAAAACATCCATTGACTACAAATGCTGTGTGCAAGGTGACTCTTCCTTCAAAATCTAGGATAGATAGATCTAGATCTCAGTGTTTTAGAGCTACATAAATCTTTAAACGTTTGTACGGTGTAACGTTTGCATGGTTTAACGGTTGCACGGCTAATGTAATAGACGTGTCCGGCAAATCAGAAGTTAGACTGGTGGTGTAAGGAATTCCGACGTGTGGCACAGCATAGCAGTACTACTGCAGCAAGGAAATTGACTGGAGATCGCCCTTGAGCACGTAAACAGCCCCTGTTCTGCATTCTGGACTCCATAACTAGATCTGAAACGTCTTGGGAATACGAAGGAGACGTTTTACGGTGAGTGTCGTCAAGCAGACTGCTTGGAATCGTGTCTGCCAAAAAGCTCTCTCCCTCTCTCTCTCTCACGGCCAACAGCTCTGCCGAGCTAGGTCATATGCTTCTATCTCACTCCAGAAGTGTCCAATCGCACAGGAAGATTTTGTGACATTAACCGGGGCTAATCCTTTGAGGAATAGCCCCCACTTTAGACCCCTTTTACACAGTGTTTGAAAAATCTTGGGCGTTCTTTTTTCACACTACTTTAGACCCCCAAAAGGTCCACTTTTCCCGGGCTAAAGTTTATCCGGGATTATGCCTTGGGGTCTAAAGTGGGGCAGTTTAGACCCCCCCAAAACTATAGCCCCAGGGGCTAACGCCACGAAATCTTCCTGTGCAACTTATAGGAGTTTATTTTGTCAATCCGAGGTATTGGGGTCAATTCTGCCTAGCACCTTATCTTTCGGCGCCGAATGCTTTTGGATTGCAAGTTGTATGGATCGCAAGTCTCCACCTGGAGTGGGTTGAATGAACTAACTGGCAGTGTTCGAATTGGGGAGAATTTTCCCCAGTTACGTAGTTACCTGCTCATTTTGCTTCCAGAAAAATAGGAGAAATGTGGATAGCAGTCACGTCGAACAATATGTCAGCGTTTCCAAGCATTATCAGATGAATTCACCAATTTTTTTGGTTGAGCATCGAGAGACAATTTTTCCGATTCTGAGAGGAAATTTGCAGGGCTCCAGCGAGTCTTTCTCCCGCTGCTCATGGAGTTTTGGCTCCGAACTTGTGGTAGCCAACTGGCCATGCTCTCAGCGGATCGGAGAAGCGTCTTTGACGAGATGACGAATGAAAGACACCATATGTTGCACATGTTGCATACGGATTTGTCGTAAATTACTTCCGCATGCATTAAGGTAACCCTGGGCGCAGGTTCCAAAGAGAAATGTCCACCGGTAGTGAGCGTTCATGACGTAGGGTTTAGGGCCGTGAGCTGTTAAGGTTGGACTTGAGCCTGATGTCCTTAGTTGTTAGTTTACAATTAGAGAGTGCAGAACATAAAGGAGATACGGATGCAATGTTGAACACAATGGGGAGCTCTTGTTTGCTGTAGTTGCTGTAAAAGACTCTCACCATAATTCAATTAGAGTTAATTGTAAAGCTTGTCCTGTGTTTGTGAACCTGTGCCAGAGGAAGGTTTTACTAAGAAATAGAACAAAACAAACACGGCACCAAACTCAATCAGATCTGAGTTTGGGAGTTTGGTCCTATGTTTTTTTTAAGCTTTGGCTATTGGTCTGGCCTTGCTCGCACTTTATGATTAACTCTATTGTGTGTGTGTGCATTAGAGAAGAATTTGGGTCCAAGGATGCTTGAATCGAAATTAGCTATTATCGCAAATGACCCTCTATAAATGGTCAAGAAATGCCAACATGGTTGTTGCTAGCGTGAAGCCTTAGGCAATGACATCAGATTTCTAAAGCGTAGGACCAAGTCACGAGACAACAATGTGCAAAGATGGCATTATTTGCTTGTGTCTGGGGTCATATTAAATTGACATTGTTGCCAACGACTATACATCAAGCCAAGATTGTCCTGCATAAAAATAGTGGCTACAATCCTCTTTTTAAGAATATGTCCACAATGCCTTGAGTGCTTCATTACCAACATGGAAGGTGGTAGTTCATGTTCTTGCATTAAACTAGTGGCCACAATATTATTTTTAAGAACATGTCCTCATTGTTAACATGGAAGGTGGTAGTATAGCAAACAAAGTACAACACAACATCCACATCATATTTGCATGTGTGTAGCCAATGCCAATTTGGTTGTACCACATGTCCTCAAGTCAGCTTGACTATACCATACATCCGTCCAATTGGTTCATGTTTCTAATGGCAACATTGACAATGACAATTGAGAAATAGTTTTGCATGCATTTACGTAAATCTAAATATTAATTTTGAACCCCGAAGTACTAGGCATGTTGAGATCCAAATTCTTCTCTAATGTATGTTTTTGGCAATGTAATTTTTCTTACTTTTCAACATTTTGACGATATTGACACCTTCCTAAAATTGGCAATTTTTTGACGACATTGGCAATGATAATTTAATTTTTTTGGATTTGTTGGATCAATTATGTGCATCATGAACTCTAGTCTTTGAAAAAACAAATTGAACTAAAGAATGCATTATACAACTATGAAATATAAATTGAGCACATTGTCCAATTCAACAAATATTTCAAATGCAAGGACATTGAAATGTAACAATGGTCCATATTGCAACTTGTACTCTTTCTAAAATGGCTAATGCTATCCCTTGCTCTTAATTCAAAAAAAAATTCAAATATTATGAGAACCAACATCATTTGCATGTTTGTCAAACTATTGATATTTTAAATTTTATAAATGTTAGTTTCCTTTAATTTTTATGTACAACAATTTTAAATGATGTATACCAACATGCCAAGGTACAATTTGTTTTTTCCAATTTCTAAGAAAAAATTGGAAAAAAAGATAAATTAATTCTAAATTAGGTTGAACAAAATTGAGTTTTAGACATAGCTAACTTTCATAGGGAAAACGGTAGATCGTTATTCCTTGCGGTATTATATTGGGGGGTGTAACTTGACCTCCCCCAAAAAAACTTTTGGGTTTAAGAAAGTCTTTTTTTTTTTGGAGGGGGGGGGTAAGTTACACCCTCCAATATAATACCAGGGGGTAGGAGGTGGGGGTGGGTAACGACCCGCTAGTCTTTCTGTGTTTGAAATTGAATTTCTTTCAAATCACAACTAATTTTTTCTTCAACCTTCTATAGTAACGTGTAGTATATCATACACTGCAACTTCCATATATCTATTTTTGGACTTTGTCCAATGATGCTTATGATATGTTTGTTTGAAAGAAAATGTTTCAACTTTGTATTTAGTTTTGTCCGTCACTGTAGCCTATCAAAATTGAGGATATTGATTATCCTGAATATCCATTCAAGCAATCAACAAGGAAATGCGGAACAAAAAGATCATGGATAGATTTTTATATTAGTGGGAGTCAATGACTAGTCATGTAGATTCTTGTGTGTACAAGAAGAAGGAAAATTTGTATATCATATTAGATATTTATGTTGATGACGGAATTATTGCATGTATTAACGAGAGTATATTGATGACATCCTAAGATATTTAGAGTCTAATATTAAGATTGTGAAAGGTGGCATGGAATATTTTGTTGGTTTTTAGGTGGAGAGAAATTTAAATACGGACAATATTTTTATTCACCAAATATATTATATTGATGACATTGTCAAGCATTTTGGTCTATAGAATGCAAACTTGGTTTCAACACTAACGGACATTAATGCAAGATTAAGCCAAAGAAATGACCCAATTGATCCACCAATTCAAGTGCCCTATAAGGAGGCTACTGGATGCATCATATATGCTACCATGTTAACCCACTAGAAGAAACTCGTATTTTTTATGACGCATTTTTTGTGACCTCCACCTGTATTGATGTCAACAATGACATCAAACATAACATCAAGATGTTAGTTGTAACTATCAAATGTAACATAATAACAAGAGGATATAAAAAATGTGTCATAAAAAACATGGGTTTCTTCAAGTGACCTGTCCAAACATCAACTATTTTGTGAGAATTGTGGCATGATTTCAAGCAAAGGCACATCAATCACATTGGATCGTTTTTAAGAGAATATTGAGGTATTTTGAAGTCTACATGGAATTCTTTACAGAAATCCAGTCTAAGACCCAAATATGAAGCTGCTTGGTTTTAGTGATGCCTACTTTAGAGGTGATTAGGATGATTGGAGATCCGGAATAAGATTTGCCTACATGTTGGGATCACCATCTGCAATTTTATGGGGAAGTCATTGAAATGGGTGCACTGCAGATTGTACAACAAAACCAGAATTTGTGGTTTACTACAATTTTTGAAACAGAAAAGCCATAAGGTAGGAGGCTCCGAAATGGCACATCTAAGGGCTGGTCCGCCTTTTTCGTGTATTTCACTGGACGGGAATAATTTTGGCTCATTTTTCAGACAAAGATAAATAGATGAGGAATCTAACCAAAGTGGTTTTGTATTTTTCTAAGCATTTTTAAATTACTTATGAATTTTCAAACAAGTTGGGTCATAGGTCCCTATTTATGACCCTAGGTCTTCTGTAAACGGTTCACTTGCAATTATGAAGAAAGATGGGGGAAGCAAAGCAAATGATTGTCTCTTGCAATTGATAATGCTTTTTTCCTTGATTCATTCAATGATTATACATGTCAATTACAGAACCAACTCATGTCCATTTCACAGCCATTTATAGGGTCTGTTTTTAATGCCCGCTCCATTTCATAGCCTCCTACCTTAGGCACAGCTATTCCAAAATTGAAACAGAAAGAGGTAAGTTTGAGCCATGTCAGTCTTAAAAGCAATCAATTGAAACCAAAAATTGCCTCAATGCAATGTGCTCCTAATTAAAAGTGCCAGAGGTTGTGGCTAGCGATTATTTGTCCCCCCTTTTGGCAATGGAATTCCGTTTCATTTGTCTCAAAAAAACACTTTGTGACACATGTCAAAGATCATTCAATAGAAGTCCAATCACAGTGAAGAGAAGAGAAAACTTTATGACACATGTCAAAGATCATTCAATAGAAGTCTAAGGACGATTTAATGTCCATCTAGAAACAAAGATTAGGTACATGCACGCTATTGAGTGTTTCTATCTTAAGGTAGAAGGCTCAGAAAGTGCTCATTTAAGGGAAGAAAGACTTCTGTGTAGAATTGGGTGGATCAAAAGATTTTTTACATTTTTGTGAGAGAAAGAGAAATGAGGAATAAAACTGTAAAAAATTTAATTTTAATTTTTTGACTTGAAATGAATAAGATATGGTTTTTCAAAGTCTGAGGTGCCTAGGTCCCTATTAATGGTCATACGTGCAACTGTGATGAATTAGAACATGCCTTTGAATGAAGCCAGTGAATTTAAGAATGATCCACTGTACGTTTCCATTCCATTCACTCACCATTGTAAATCAAAATTTATTGCAACCCTTAAATGCCCCATGGTTTCCTCACATAGTTTCAAGTCCATTTCAAAGTGTTGTAACTTTTGCATCCAATGTCCAAATTCAATAAAACTTATTGAGAAAGTTGCGCTCTCTCTTCTAGTTTGTGTGGTAAAATTTTCAGATCAATCCAAGATGTACTGATTTTTTGGAAGCCAATCAAAGTTCACACGTTCAATTTGAGTCCACCAAACTGCATTTGATAGTTGCAATTTTGGGGCTTGTATCTACTTCATCTAATGCTTGTTTTCAATAAAACTTGTTGGGTTATGTTCCCCTTGCAATCTAGTTATTGTGGTAAAATTTTTATTTCAATCCAAGTTGTTTTGAATGTTTGGGAGCAATTCAAAATTCAAAATCTCGACATTTTTGGAATACAATGAACTTTGGCGGTTTGTTTTTTCTTCATACAATGTTTGTTTCCAATAAATTATACGGACATCAATGCCATTTTGCAAACCTCACCAAATTCAGGACTTTATTTTGAGCAAAATCACACATGATGGTGAACCATGTCACCTATTCAATAGCCTAAAACCACACACATGGGATGGTAGCTTCTCACCACACAAAGTCACTTCTATTTCTACACTATTTTGGACACTTTTGTAGAGGCGGTTCTTAACCCTTAAAGTCCAAGGGGTTTGGACAAAACACAAATATGTTATAAAATATAAGTTTTATTGCTTTTTGCATCAAAGAAGATAATCTGAAGCATGAAAATTAGAAAGTATTCCTACGGTCAAAATTATAAAATTATTTTTAGATTCTCTTCAAATGAATTTTGAAGATATAACTTTAAAAATTCACCAAAAATACAATTTCTACCTTTAGGATTTAAATTATTTTGTGATTGGTCAAAATTGTGGTTTCTACTGATTTGTAAGAAAATGAATAAATCTAGAGATGAGAATACCAACACTTTTCCAAAATAGTAATTTTTTCAACACTAGCCAATTCTAGACACTTTGTACTATTTTTCTTATAATTTTTGTTTGACTGTAGCGATCTAAGTTTTGAATATAAATATTGAAAGACAATCCAATTGTTTAGAAAAATATATAAATTAAAAATTAATTTTTTTAATGCCTGAAACATCTACCCAAAGTCGGGCAACGACCCAAAAAATGTCTATTTGAGTATTTAGGATTAATGCCCGAATTATTTTCAAGACTCCTCCTATACATTCTTGAGGCTAGGAACGTAGAATAGCTTAAATTCAATTATGTTAATACCAAGGTCCAACTTAACAAAAATTACAAAATTGCCAATTTAATGGAAAATCCCAATATTGTAGAACCACCGATAATTGACCACTTAAGCGATTATATGCATGTTCTAGAGCAATATAAGGCTTGGTAAATTTTTTGCCATGTAGGAAGATAGAAATCATGAGAATTGCAATTTTTTTGGTAATTTTATGCCTTGAATTGAAATTACTATGAGTTTTGGAAGTCAAAAGTTGGTCTAGACCCATATCCAATGTAGAGACTCTTGTAAAATTCTAGTCATTCAAGAACTAATTTTCTGCCCACTACTTCTTACTTTCTTGCTCACTACTTTAGGACATGTGTCATGGTCTTATTAGTCCCAACCTTGGAAAGAAGAAAAAATCACATTTCAAGCCTTGGTTGGAACCTACATGTTGGGTATGGATCCCTGGTCAGAAATGGATGATTCTACCATAATCAGACACATATGCAACTCCATCTAAGAAAGTTCTAATAGGAGTTGCCGGACGATAGCAGTCAAAATTGAGAAGGACGGTGCTCCAGACCTGGACGAATGCTTTGCAACTGTAGGTCAAGCCACGATAAATCATGGGGAACTCAGACATGAAAGGGAATTGAACTCACAGTACGTACGTTCAATCATTCAAAACCAATTTGGTGGTCCTTGACTGGTTGTTCTGAGAAGAGTTCCTCTGTGTTGCAGTGCGTGCGAGTATCTCACTCGACATTTCGAGTACTTTTAACTTCTAATCAAATCGAAAGGATATTACATAAGCGTAATTAGCTACATGAATCAATCACTTCAACCATTTCAATCACATCAGCAAAGGCACGCCAATACTTTTGAACGTTGTCTTTTGGAATTAGATACTGCCTGTGACTAGCTTGCCTCTGTGAATGAGTCACCAACCTTGAATAGCTAGCTTCCGAGCAACGCTGCTTAGAACTCCATTGCTGTGTGAAGTGGTGATCATTTTGTAACATTTGGAAGATGGCTGCTATCGTGTACCCAGACGAGCTTTCCCTCAACTTTTTACATTCCCAAAATCACACTCCAACTCATGTTAAAAGCTTAGTTAACGTGATGTAAACAACATTCCCTACCTTAGTATATCTGTGAGATAGGCGAGGCAGAGACTTGTTCATGTACCTCCATCTTCATAAAGTGCTAAATCGAAAGACCAACTACATTTCCACACTGAACATCGAAAGCACCAAGCTATTTTGACTTTTTGACGGAGCCTTTCTTCTTACCCCCAGCACCTCCACCACCCCCACCTGCTGGAAGCTTCCCCTCCCACGCATCCAGATCCATCACTAATTGAGCCAATTCACTGGTGTATTGTGCCTTTCCTTTAACTGCAACATTTCCCATTCACCAAGTCAGAACATGAAGCCTGGAGCTTTCTATCAAGTAAATCTTTCATCAAACCTCCATGTGGCGTTTGAAAACTTTGTGAGAACGATGTTTATTACATGTTAAGAATGCACACACTATATGCACTAACTAGAGTTTTTTAATGTCTAAGTTGACAGATTTTAGGTGTTACATTGGATGTCATTGTTAACATAAAAACACCTAAAATCTGTCACCTAAGACACAAGCCTCTTATAGTGACAATTCACAAATATGATCATGAGCTAAGTGGTGGTGGATATATTCTCCGTAGCTTACTCCAAGCTGGAGTGTGAATGGCAACAGGAGACGAGTATTCTGGTGGCTTTTCAGGAGGAGACGGTGGAACCACTCGTCTCAAGTGCCTGGGCATGTCGTGATGGAACAAAGAGTATCGCATCCGTGGAGCAACTTTCTTCTTTCTCCGTGGAGAGGGAGTGCCTTCGGAAGGAGCGTCCCCTGTCTCGCCAGCTTCCCAGGCAAACAACAGTTTATAAGCATGGGTCCTCCGCAAAATAAGTCCTTTTTGGCTTACGATAAACACATAAGAAACCAGTAAAGGTTATCATGAGATTGTCAAAGTAATGATGATACGTGAGTAACCAAAACATCAGAGTATAGACTAAGAAAATAATGTTGATTTGGTTCATGTTGATATTGTCTACGATTTATAATCAATATTTTCCACATGCATCTTAATATACTGAATTCAAAAAATCCCCTATTATATCCAAGGATCCTTACGAAAACAATGTCCTTATTACTACTTTATTACTTCTTGTCTAAGGATTCTAAAGCTAGTAAAACATCAAAACATCAAATAAAATAATATTGGGTACAAATCATCTTCATGAACTATATCCACTTAGACCAATTATGTCGTAAAAATGTTAATTAAATCTTAAGGAATGTTCACACTTAGTATTAAGAGTGGTGTTAGCAAGGATCGTGGGAATGACTTTAGGTACAACTTTGGACTAGATTCACTTTGCTAACACCACTTCTAACACCGTACGCAAACATAAACATACCTTAAAGAGTGAAAAAGAAAAAAGAAAGTCCTTCTAAAAGTTGGCTAGTTGCCCACCTGAGCCTGCTTCAGAGCTGGATGCCACAGGACCGGGTTCCTCAGGTGGCAGCCCTTCCGGTAGCTCCCCGTCAGGAATTTCTGTTCCTGCTTCTCCAGGCTCTGCAGGTTCTGGAGCTTCTTCTTCTTCCTCATCAGTTTCAAAGTCAGACCTTCCGTAATGTAGCTGCTCTGCTCGGATCTCCTTCCGCAACTCTGCACAACAATGTCACAATGAAGAGCTCAAT
This sequence comes from Antitrichia curtipendula, assembly GCA_951230915.1. Lineage (NCBI taxonomy): Eukaryota > Viridiplantae > Streptophyta > Bryopsida > Hypnales > Leucodontaceae > Antitrichia > Antitrichia curtipendula. Next base: position 1,057,314 of record OX579642.1, on the reverse strand, counting down.
ACTGAAGCCACTGGCTTCTTGGTTTGGCGCAATTTCGAGTTGGAACATGGTTTCGGTGGAATGCACCAGTAGAAAGTAGGTCTTGGGGCACCCAACTTCAGTACTGGAGCTTGGTGCCGAAGACCTCATTTCTAGTGGTTTTGAGTTATAATGCAGAATTGAACGCAGAAGGAGATCAGGAGGCATGCTTTGGAATCTGGCACGCTCCTTTTGAATCTCGTACATCTTCACCATTTGTATCTTCATGGCATCCTTGAGGAACTCACGCTGTCGCCATGTTTCCAGTTCAAATATTAAGCTGTCATGTCTCTGTTCACCCAGCACACACCACCCACTTCCCATTGATCAAACACAATGAGTAATCTCTTGAACCTTTCTCGCCATATTTTTGGATTTGGAAGGTACAGAATTATTAAAATGATTTTTATTTGTAGTTTACCCTAATGACTCGTATACTTGGTAGATGAGTATCTCACTGTGAGTTGTGTTGTATCAGTATTTTATTTTATTTACACAAAAGAAGGAACTTCATTGCAGCGCAGAGAGATAAAATGCAAGAAAAAAACACCAATCAAGGCCTGGGGTCAACACACAATTACATAGTGAAACTAAAGCTACCGACAGGACCGATGAGTGTTTGCCTGTTGTATCAGTATTTGGAACTTTGAGAGTATCCTTGAGCTACTTCTGTCCAAGATAAATACTACTACTCTTTGATCTGTTTCATCACCTTCAGAAGCTCACCAAATTCGTAATGCTTTGCTAGATCGGTAGGCCGGGAAAGGCGGCTTGCTTTATAAAAGTCATGGGGATGCCCTCCCTGTAGAAAACAATTCTCTTGTTAGCAATGAGCAATACACAATCGTAGTTAAAACCAACTCAACCTTGTTCTGAAACCCCTAAAGATTGGTATGCAGTATGACAAACTTTCTGAAAAGAGAGAGATTTAAGTAAATAAAACCAAATCCTCTTTGACACACACCCAAGTCTATAAGCCCCAATGCCAGGTATACATAGTAGTGGCTAGCACCATCCTCACCTATTATTGCAAACATATTCTCCCACGACTCATGAGCAACCCTAACCCTAACTTTGGTGCAATTTGGAAGCTCACCAAATTGAACAAACACAATATCCTAACCCTCAACAAATTCACCTCAACAACGTCACCCACTAAAATATATGTAAATCAAGTTCATTTCCAAAAAAATCTTGCTGAAACTCTGGGAAAATTTCTACTCACTACGTCCAGAAATAAGTATCCACAGTTTTGTTTGAGTGGAGGAAGAAGGTATTTCCATACATTCTGCCATGGGTTCATCAATCGCATCATCTCCATGCCAGCATAGTTTCCAGGGCCCAGATCCTTCTGGGCCACGTACGGAATCTTCTTCCACGCATTGTCGAGCTCACGTTGCTCAGCTTTTCGCTCTTCTGCAAGTCTCGCTTTGATCTCCTCGGGCGACTCCGGTGGTGGCGAAAATGGAAGCTCCTCTGCCACTGCCACTTCCTTGGGCGGCTCCACAATGGTCACCTTCTTCGGTGCCATGGCAGCTCCTCTTTCTTTCAATGCAAATCTTTCAACATCTCATCAGGCTCTGTAGAATAACTCAGCCTCCACATAACATTCTTAAAAGGAGTTGCAAACACCTTAGGTTGAAGTACTAATTCACGCAATAATTAGGGTTTACAAAATGGGCAGAAAATGCTCCAATTCGCTACCATTCTTGAAAGGAGTTGCGAACACTTTCGGTCCGGCTACTAATTCACGCAAGAATTAGGATTTACAAAATGCTCCAATTCTCTTACATCTCACTTCTGTGGCACAAATCCTCCCACATCCTGATTTAAAAAAGGAGAGTATTGTTACTCCACCAATTGCTAATTCAAGGAAGAATCAAAGTATCCAAGATGCTCTAACATTCTCCTTCTTTGGGATCCATAAACTCACGTCTTGAGTTTCAAAATGAAGGTATTGGTACTCAGTCAATTATCATAGGCAAGTAACTTCTTTGGTGTCGTAGTAGGTTCTCCATCTTTCAATGCAAACCTTTCACCATCTCATCAGGCCCTCTACAACACCTTCAACATAACATTCTTGACTTTACTCAGGAACTCGAGAATTTAGGGTTGATGGAATGCTTGATTCATGTACTGTACAGTACAGTACAGCCCTCATAAGTAGAGACAGAAGAAATGAAGTAGAAAAGGTACGAATTGGCGACTGAAGCACAGTGATTTCACAAATTAAGAGATGATAACAAACAAGTATGTAGCCCAAAATTTCAACGGGAGACACGAGACGGAAGCAAAGCCAGCGGTGAGAGGGATGCAACGCCTAAGCTTGAGTTACAAGTGCTACGACCCATGTTGCTACTGGTTAAGAGTGCTATTACATCCTAAGTGGCAGCTTGAAGGAAAATTGTTGTCATGTTTTTGTGGGCGGGTCTTGTTGCGGTAGTCAAAAGGGGATTTTAGGTTTTCTTAGAACGTATTTTTTGGACAGTATATGAGTAAACTATGAATTATCAAGGTGTTTCTAAAACCAACACTAAATTCTCATGAATAATGGGAGTTCATTTTAGACAAGCATTTGTAGATGTTGGTTTAGGAAGGTGTTTGATTTTAGGTGTAGTTACCTTATGATTAGAAAGGGTTGGATGTAGTGTTCACAAATTTGACCAATTTTAGAAAATTTCTACGGGCATTTTTATAGCTACAAAATATATGAAGGCCATTGTTAAATTTGAATTTTTATTAAAATAGAACCATTTTTAGTAACTTCCACTAATTATGAAAATCACATTTGAGACCATTGGTTTAGGGTAAATGCTTGACTACATCAATGGTTGTGATTACGGTTTTGTAACTTAGTAACACCCTTGTGCACTAAGGATTTGACACTCTTCAAATGTAGATGATAATACTCCGAGCCCCTTACAATATTCTTTTGACACTCGATCCTAGTGTGTGGCCCTTGAAATCCTAGCTACTTTATTAGTTTTGCCCTTTGGACAAAGACTAAGTTATGGCATCTACTATGGTTTTTGAATTCTAGTTTCCAAATCTTATCTACAACCACATTCATATTGTACAACAAGGTTGGGGTTTGGTTGGAGGGTATTCAACTTACTAATAAGACCTTCTCCTCCTTGTGCAATTGGTTGGATGGGGGAGTCCAATTATTTATTTATATATTTTTAAATTAAAAATTATTTTAAGAACTTTAATTTCATGTCTTGCATATCATTGATTAAAGGTTTTCTTTTTAAAATTTTCCTACTATCCACTATCAATAAACAAATATTGTTGTTTACTTACGACATAGCCTACTATCAATAAACTAATATTGTTATTTACTTAGGACATAGCCTACTACCAATAAATTGATATTATTGTTTACCTAGGATAGAGCCTCATGGTCACCCTATTGTTGTTGTACTTGATGAATGGTCACTTGACTATTGTTGGTGATATGTGGTAAGCAAAGCGGTGGGTACTGGGTAAAAGCGGTGGGTACTGGGTAGTAGGAATTGTGAGGGCTCTTAAAAAATAAATATAAACTTTTAGAGCGTCAGATTTAGAAGGCATGGGTACAGATGCTCTAATTAAGAAAATATCGATGCTGAGGACAGATCCCACAGGGCAGCAGTAACATGATTACCAATCTGTCATCTTGCAAACTCAATAGTATAGGAAAATGTGAATTAAAGGAAAATGTGTTAAGAGACCGCTACTCACTAGTACTCTGTAAGCTTCTGATCTTCAGGTTGCATTTTTACAAGCCTAGCAAAATATGGCCAACATCAATAGACCCGAACATGTTTCGTAAATGGAACCACCCTTCAGTAGTAGAATCCAACACCTGGGCATCTTTACATGCCCCTCCTGAAGAGCTCAAACGAAAGACATGTGCATATTCAAGCTTCTAAGTTACAAGCTTCAATGGCAGAGATGGAATTCATTTTTTCATTTGAAGAGATGGAATTCATTTTTTCATTTAAAATTGCCGCCTCTCCGCCATGACAGGTTTAACCCACAAATTGGTCTCGGGAAGGTTGACAATTCATCTGCCACATGGAGACATGTTAATACAATAGAGCGTGCATAACATTCTTGAGGAGCTGTGCCTCTAACACGTTTGGAAAAGAAATTCAGATTATTTTTGTATACGATCTTGGTCACATCTCAAGAGAGAGATACCAAAAGATACAACCATGAAGAAGATAGGTACAGGTCACCCATTTAGTGCCATTCATGTTCTGTACAGAGAATGTCAGACATTTGAAATTTCAGTTTTTGTTTGCCATCTACAATGGAGAATGCGAATCCTTGCAACTACTAAAGAATATTACGTAGAAGCTTGTTTTCTCTTTTGGAATATGCTCGGAAATTGTATAACTCTGTGATGCAAGAGCCTAGTTGAAGTATTCTTTACCTGTGAGCATTGGGGTTGATGAAGGGTGACTTCTGAGCATCCTTGGCTGCATGAAGATCATTACACGTAATTATCCACATGCAGGTGCAAGTATCCGAAACAACAGCTTCCCGATAAATGAGAAGAAGAAATTCCTTCAAATATGACATTAGTCTTGATAATTCAAAACGTGAAAGCATGATATGATCTACATTTACGAACTGAAATTTGCAACAATTTTAATATACTTGGACCAAATTCCAGCCAGCCAATATAACTTCGTGACTGTATCTAATCCTAGAGAAAGAGCATGTTTTAAGATTCAATTTTATGCCAAAGCTCGAATGTAAGGCAAACACACAACATAAAATTATTCAGAGGCCCACGACTGCAACCAAGAATCCAAATCCATCATTATGATTCTATCAAATGTTAATATAAAAATTGTATACTGACTTGTCATTAATAACGTAGCAAAGAGCCAATAGGAGTTCTATGGGAGCAGAATAATGCTTCAAGTTCATAAAGCCAGTCAATCTTGGCTTAGTCACGTCAGAATGGGACGTTGATTCCGATTCTCAAAGTAAAGGATGCAGCTAAAGAATGTTATAAAATTCCTTTTAAATCATTTTATCCCATAGGAAAGAAAAGAGCTGATTCTCAACAACTAGAGAGTACACCAAGAACCTCAACGAGGACATAGTGGATTCACATTAATACTACATGCCTCACATTGTGCAGGAAAGAAAGATCATGACTCCAAAGGCATGGCTTGTCCATCGCCAGGCAACAGAGACGATAAGGGAATCAAAGGGAAATAAAGAAAAATGACTCCAAACGAGATCCTTTAAAGCAGGAGACTGCATCATTCCATAAACCACAAAGCAACACCCCAAATGTCCACCTGCTGTCAGCACACTCATCAACCTGCTTGCTAAAATTCGTCACCAAAAATTCATAACCAAGAAGCCTGGTCACGAATCCATAACTAGATGTGACAACTTTTGCAGGAAAGAAAGGTCAAGACTCCAAGGACACGATTTGTCCATCGCCTGGCGGCAGAGACGATAAGGGAATCAATACTTAGGAAATGTAGGGAAATTACTTCAAATTTTTTATAAAAAGCAGGAGACTGCATCCATAAACCACAAAGAAACACTTCGTTGGAAACCAAAATGCCCACATCTTGTCAAACAAACTCATCGGCCTGCTTGCTGGAATCGTAACCAAGAATTCTGAAAATCTGACCAAGAAAATAGCATACAACTAAGGGACACAAAGTGTTACAAAGAATGGATCTCATGGGAAGGCAAATTTCAAGGCGAGTGCAGGTGAGACTTACGGTCCAAGTTTTGGGACATCCAGGTGATGATGCCCAAGGTGGCGGCAAAGCCAAAAACGAATGGCCAGTTCCGGGCGGCCTCGGAGAATGCCACTCCAATAGCAGACCTTCCAACTATCGGCGGAGGCTTGGCCATGGTTGCAAAGCCTACAGTTAGTTACAATCAGTTACAATCCGAACTCTGCTACGCTTGGGATGCTGCTCCTTGCGCTTCTTGATCAAAACTTGGGCTGTCCAGGAAGATGACGGCAGTACTAACCGGTACCAAGTTTCATGATTTTTTCTTGCCACGGTCTCTGAGAACCAGTGGGCACCTTCTTGAGAGCATGGGAGCGTAACACCATATCTGTCATGTATACCGGTACGCATATCTTTGCAGTGTTTTTTCACTCCACCTGTACAAATGTAGTACACAATACCCTCTCAATGCACTGCCTCGAGGGACAAATGGACTCCTGTTACATGTGTTCACAACTTGTCATGTGGAAGTTGCCCAATCAGATGTGAACGTAGCATTACAAACTCTCTAAGATATATTGAGAATGTGCAATTTGAGAGGGTGCAATTAGAGAGGTTTGAACGTAAGTAGAAACGAGAAAATATCGACTCTAGCTTGGTGGGTTGATGTTTCGAGTAATTCAATATTCAAAATTGCATGAAGAAAACTCTCCGTTTTTTCATTCGAAACCGCTTCACCTGCAAGGCACTTGGCCTTCAGGAAATCAAATTCAGTTGATGCCTGTTTCTGGGATAAAGATGATACAAATTTCTCCTACTGGCAGTACGAGCTATTCTGGAATTTCCAACTTTGATTTAACAAATGCTAGCCCACAATAGGAATTACAAACTACTAAGCAATTGCTATCAACTGGGGAACTTCGGGTGGGTCAGAAGCCCGGCCAAGCAGGACACTCTCCTTCTCCACTTTCACCATGCCCGGTTTGCCGCCTTTCATCTTTTGAAGGAATTTGGGGTTCGTATATGATACTGGTACCTTGCCACTCCCTCGAGCCTGCCAGAAAACAACCAAAAGACATTGACTGTACGTCATCGGGTTTGTGCAATTGCAGGGATTATGATGAGATTCAGTAACTCTTGGATTGATGCCATATTGAAGCACAAAAAAATAAACCTACAGCCAGCTGTAACTACATCCAACATACATTCTATAACAAGGAGATTTCCTCCCTTAAGCTTTAATATGAAATACCCGTCACCCATATTCTTGGAGAGAGATTTTAATTAAAGTGGTCAGACACCTCACTAGCAAGAACCCCTACTTTTGTGGGAGACGAAGGGACCCTACTAGAGCTGGGGTAATAACGTCTGACGACAGGTTGGTGTGCTACTGATTAGATGGATGTAGATAAGGAAACCCGCAGTTCCACGATGAAAACTTGGTGTAGACTGGAAAGAAAATGGTGTACCTTAGAGAAGTAGGCAGCGAGATCAGCTGAAAACTGTAGATCCTCGTCTGTTGCATTCTGTCCAGGTGGCACCCGCAGTAGCGTCTGCCAATCAAACGAGAATGAGAAATCAGGAATCACCTCAATCTCTCTTTATAAAAAGGGAAATCCACTTCTCAGAATAAGACTTACAGAAACTTACAAAGCAACGTTTGGAGACCGAATGGCATAGAAGAGAACCAGCCATTCTTATCAGAACGGTTATCATTGTATCCTCTATTATTTGGCGAAAAGAAAGTGACATTAAAATAGACAAGTACATGAAAAGAGGAAGAAATATACATGACTTCCAGGAATATTTCGAGCATGAAACCACAAATCGTAGTCCGTAGCCACACGGTTGGTTAATACATCATTTTGTCGATTGTTACGACCCACAAGAACCTCGTACCCTGCGAACAGACACTAGTTCATTAAACTTGAGGAATCCACTTGATTATTGAAAGAAGTTTTCTTCAGAGACGAGAATACTAATTGAAATTTCAATCATACACTAGATCAGAGCACTCCCTTTCTTCAGCTTTCAACTTCACTAGTATCCAAGGTCCACACTGTGAACTCTTAAAATAGTTTGCAATGCACGCAAAAAAAAAGGTCATAACAAGGCTTTTACATTTTTCAGAGGGTTAAGAGATAATCCTGATCGAGTTATTACCCTCTGATAGATGTAAAAACCTCGATGCTGTAGAAACGTATGAGTTTTACATCCGGTTTTCACAGCATCCTAATCTAGCAATTCAAAACTGACCTGACGGTGAGGTAAAGCGACGCATGTTGGCAGTGAAATTGCCCAAGGGCGATGACGTCTTCTTGCGCTTGCTGGATGGAGGTGGAGTACCTACAACAGCCCTGCATGTGTCAAATAGTAGTTCACACCCTGGGAAGCAAGCACGGTTAAAATTCCAAAAAAAAGTCAGATCTAAAGCACAAGAGCAGAAAGAGACTATCTAAGAGCAGACAAGAGAAAGTATTCCTTCACAATCACCTGCTACGATGGGTTTCAAGTAAGCTCCTTCAATGAGCTCACCTCGCACCTGGAAATCGCAGTAACTAAGGTAAGCCACATGTGCCCTTAGCATCAACACATAGGTACTGCAGTTAGCATGTCACACAAAGAGAGCACGAGTGAGTTGAACTGGGAAAGGCATACTGAAAGTCAGCAATCAATGCGAGGTATACCTCTTCAAGACTTCGCAAGTCAGTAGTGCATGTATACTGGTCCAGCTGCTGTAGAGAAATTTCCACCTAACCCACCACCCGAATGAACAGTAAACATTCATTATTGACACTAAAAAGAAAAGTTTTAATAAATCCATTGGCAAAAAAGATAACCTAATTTGACATCCGATACTCTGAACGAAAGCTTTTCATTTATGCAGATTATGTCCCAACTTATCAAGGACCGACATATTGGAAGTGAAGCCGATGATCAATTCCCACAAAGCGTCTGCAAGCATCGCAGATCGAACTGCTCCCATTGATATCATTCATGAAAATACCTGAGATAAATATGTGAGCTCATTGCAGGCTTCTATCAGCAAGGGTGCCACAGCTTTCTCAGATTTCCTTAGCTTCTGACTGTCGTATCAATTTAAGAATGTGGATTAGACCGGAGTCATAAAGCATGGGACACCTAAAGTCCAGTCACCTCACAACAATACCAGAGTAGGTGGAAGAGAGAGCACATGGATACAGGACGAAAGTGGTCCATACAAATAGGCAATTACACTTATTATTCACATGAAAATGAGCAAAGAAATCAAAGCAAGAAATTACCTGCGCTTATAAAGCTTCTGAGCAGTAATGAGAGCAGTTTGACGTGGATCTAGCGCAATTGTTGTTGGCTCTTCTGTTTCAAAATCAGGTAGCTAAAGTGTGATATCATCAGAATCATAACAGGAACATCTTTAAAGTACTCGATCCTATATTCATTCCACATTGGTACCAAATCCAACGATTGGGAATCTCGTCAGAAATTGAAATTAGTGGATCCCTATCCAAACCGGAATAATTGACAGAAAACGGAACAAGTGCATGTTGAGAAAAACACTCACAGTAACTGACGAGGCACCAGGTTCGCAAAGATGCAAGTTGGCCATCAGAAGGTCTGCCATTTTTGCAATCGTACCATATCCCACGGACGCTTTAATCTGATCTTCATACAGTTTAACCTGCACAAATTTATCACGATTATCTGTCCATCAAATAAGGAGTTCAACCAAATACTGGGGACACTTAGTTTCAATAAACAATAGACACAAAAAAGAGGTCTTTGGGGGCCTTAAAAGCATGGTCGTGGTTTATCGCACTAGTTTGAGGGTCCAAGATCGTAAGGTTAATAGCAATCGCTACCTTCCCGGCAATCTGATTTTTCTCACATTCGTTTTCATGAACATAGCAAGGAAAGGTAGACCATCATCAATGTCAGAGTTTACATCTCCAGCAAAAACACGTCATTGTCAAAGAAAACATGAAAGAGGTACGCTAGAGTTGCTGTGTATCACAAACCAGTACTACGAGGAACAATGTGGCATACCTTGGATTGTGATTTCTTACTGGCCGCACTGACTTTTGCAACCAGCTGCTGCCGTAACTACATGTTTCGAAAGGAAAGAAATCAAATCAGCACATTGAGAAGACTATTACGAGGGTATCATCACAGCATGGATCGACCATAGATGATGGTCCACACGTCATGGCATAGCACATTCTTTCCTAGAACTCGGACATAAAAATGAATTTAAGAGGAGAATAGACTAAAGGGACAAAAAAATTGAGAAGAGAATGAGCACAGATTCAAACAGAAAAGTCGGGGGCTACCTAGTTATATGAGCCACAGCAGACAGTAAAAAGACATATCCAGAGATAAAGCATCAGAGTAAAGTTGAGGAGAGTGTTGTGTTTTATGCACACCTGCTGGAACTTTTCCGTTTCATAAACACTGGTGTAGTAGTCACCTAGCATAGCGATTACACTAACTGCGCCAGTCTCAGATCCTTGCTTAGTGGAAGGAATATACGGGCTGTCCCCTCCCAGGACGCTGTATGACCCCGTAGTCCTACAGAAACAATGAAGGGTTCACTGCTCATCAATTTAAAATCAAGCATATATGAAAACAATCGTAGACAGAGTAACATGAAATATAAGACAATACAAAACACAAAAAAGCCTAACCCATAACGCAAATTTCACATTGTCGAATTATACACAAGGTCACCTACAACAAGTCGATGAAACTCCAGAACTTCCTGGTCATTACCAGCAACCCATGCATAAAAGTGATGATAGAAGCCAGACCATGTCTCAGGAAGCTTGTCCTTATTCAGATCACACAAAGAAATTAAGACACCTCAAGTCAGGAAACGAAGGAGAATAGGAAGAAACCTAAAGAGTCCCGGCTTGAAAGTCGACTCTTTCAAAACTCCAAGCCAATCAAGCCACACATTGTGCAAGGAATGCCATTCCTCGTCTGTCATTGCTGCAACATCCTGCCAACAAGGCATAATAACAATCTCACTTCAAGAAGGATACCATAGGTGAGAACGAATATCTGCATCCAAAAGAGAAGCGGATTGAATAGATGACTAAACGCTTTTAAACAAATACAGTTTCTCAGGAAGTACCATCGTAGGGCTTAAACCACTGCGGGATATAAGTTCCATAGCCAATCCGGGGCCGACTCCACGAAATGCTTGTACCTGATTCATTGCAAGTTTTGTAAGCTTGAGGGAGTAATTGCAAAACGTCGTCGCTTTCCAAAGAGACACGAACAGATCATTTATTTTGTAGACTTATCATGACTACACATCAAGTTAATACTACCTACCAGGCTGCTTCGAAGTTGGGCTTCTTGGGTAGCGCTCGTGATAAGCTTCCACTCCTCCATTCTACAAGACAAAATGTGATAAGTAATCATTAATGAACATGGACAGTACCGAGGCCCGAATAAATTAACAAACGCATTAAATAAAGTAAGTTTTGATTTGCTTCATCAACGAAATCCGTATTTATCTTGGTCTTGTACAAAAAAATTAAGCCCCAAGTTTTACGAAATATCTGTATGATATATTGCCCCTCGTGCCCAAAACCCCGTCTGTCATAGATTCTCTCTGGGTGCCACCCACTACTGCGCTCCTTGCATTGGAAATAAGAGATGAGAACTGCACAGGGACATCTGTTGTAGAGTAAGAAACGAACCCCATTGAAATCGACGGAAGTGAACCCTGAGCTGTAGGGGGGGGACGGTAAGTCCCTCCAACTTGTACCATTCTAACGCTCGTCATCTTGGCTCCAACCTTCAAGCACGTCGTCACGGGACTTTTAGAGACCTTAGAAGGCCGAATCAATCATTTTATCATTCTCGAAGAATATTTAGAGGACAGTGAAAAGTTGATCGGGGTAATCCAAATGCGAAATTAGAAGAGGATATTTTAGTAGATCCCAATGCGCTAGTGAATTCCACTGCACTGATGATTCTTTTGTGGAATATTACAACGACAATGGTCACTTAGTGTCACACACACAATTGTAGAATAAATCAGTGAAGTCAGTTTCATTGCTTCCAAACATTTTTTAATCAATAATTCTGAGTTTGAGTGGCCTCATTGACGGCACGACGAATGTTTAACATGTGAGCTATATCATTTCTACACAAAGATTTGGTCTAAAATTTGAGTTTCAGTACTGACCTGGTACGCACATGCAAGTACTCCCATGTCCGCATTCGTTAAGAATACATTGCTGTATCGCCCCATAATCTCCACAAAGATATGTTTAGCTGGTGGTTCCGATGGTCGGGTCCCAAGCCTTATTTCAATCACCCTCTCCCACTCTTGCGGAATTCGCATCTACATCGACACCACCAATTGGTACGATGAGATAACAATCACTTTGAACCCGTTCTCACCACATTAGTCCTGCATTCATACCTAGTTCATGCTCAAAAGATTTCATAAAAAACTTCCCATCATCGCATGAGAAATTGCAGATTATAAATTTATGATACAGTATTAGGGTGTGTTCTTGACAGGTTCAACAATTATATAAGCCAGTCTTTAATAAGATAGGTTAATGAAAGAGGTTAATGTTTTACAGAACAGCAGAAACTAACTGCACAGGTTAATGATATTGAATGAAAAATATTCAGATATTCAGTAAATGAGATCAAACCTCTAAAATTGCAAGGCCCTTCAGGAGGTACCGCAGCTGCTCTCCAAATGAAAAGGCTTCAGCAATTGAGGGAACACCACCCGGCATGTCTCCAACAGTAATATGAGCACAAGCTGGGTTCCAGCACAAACGTAGCCAGCCGGATTGCTCAACCGTGCGAATACCTATCAACAGCGTAAACCTATCTACTTGCACTATTTTTTCAATTTTCGCAGGAGTCCACTTCGTAGACAGCTCTTCGCATACAGCCTTGATTACTGTGAAATCCATTGCCTGCACTGGTACCACAGGAGAAAGCAATTTGAAACCGAATTTCTCAAGAATTACATAACCGAAAGAATCAAGGAATTTTGGCAATGACAACACGAAACGCTTTTGGAAACTAAAAGCTTATCCAACTTCTGTAAAGACCTAGATGAGAATTTACTCCTCGAATTGAACATCGGTTACAAAAACGTATTTTAAGAATTATGCATTTCACGGACCAATCTCTGATTACTGCCACCCCAAATTCAGTGGAGGGCAAACATAACAATCTTGAATACGAAGACCGGGGGTCCTTCAAATCACTCTAACGAAAATATATTCTTGTTGCAGTGGCCAACAATTCATGGGTAAGCTTCCATTCAAGATCTTCTTCTACGGTGAAAGGAGCCTTGATTCATGGAAAGCAAACGGTCTTCAACCTTGAAATTCAAGAAAGTTATGAACAAACCCAACAATTAAGAGCCATTTCCAAACAAATCTCCAAGGTAGAACCTATCCATACCTTTCGCCCTCACTTTCAAGGCAGAATGTCGCTGCGCACCCTTGGTGCCAACCCTGATTGCACACAGATTGAGCTTCATGGGTGTCCATTGCCCGCTGGAAGACAACAAACTCCTCCGAATTTCATTCGCAATGAGCTTCCGCGTGGCCACATGCCCACTCAAACGAATGCTCCTTCGCTTCTGAATGCAGCATTGCGAGAATTCAGAGGACTTCGTTGCTCCTATAGGGACTACAATAGACTTCACAAGAGACTCCATCGCAACTACACAGCCCAATTGGGCGCACGAAACACTCTCAACACATCGCAGGAAACTGGGAAATTCTGTGAATTTCGAATCCACACTCAGGGCGCGCTAGCTCGGTTGCCAGAGGAACATGGCGACAGAATTCCTTCGAAAGGGAGTGAGAACGGAGCTCCTCGGCACTAAGTCCCGGACGATTTTTGTAAAACGCCGGGGACCCACAGGCTTGCCCTGCCCGGAGCTTGGCTTCCCCCCCCGGGAGCAGCCCTGCCCGTCCTCGAGGTCGGCCGGTTATAACCCTCCGTCTCTCCGATGTTCCGTCGACTGGGACTGCGATTCCGGCCTTCAATTTTGCGATTATGCAAAGCTTCTTTCGGGAGTCTCGAGATCAGAATTGCACGTTTTTTTTTATAGTATTTCAGATTTTTGGACGACTTATGTAGGAGCGTGGTTTAGGGTTTCCTTCTTTGTGTGAGAAACGCATTCAGTGGCGGCCATTGGGAGGACGGCAAGGGCACAGATCGTGCAGATTGTCCATCGATTCAGTGTCACCCTAGCTCACTTGGGCTGCCTCCACTCGAAGCATATGAGAGACTTGTTTACAAAATCGGCTTCATAAATCAATCAATGACGTCAACGAGGAAGGAAGATATTGGAATTTGGCAATCACGTTTGTGTAGGGAATCTAAATGTGTTAACCGTCCAAATAAAGACTTGATTAAGCTTCTTCAGGACTGTTTAAAAATCTGCAAGCAATGCCTAAACGTGAGTGACCAAAACCAACCACACTTCCTTAATTCCTTCTCAGCATCAATGAATCTTTTTTGCGTAATTGTGCAATATATCTTAGCATGTGCATTCCAGGAGAGAATTAACTACGACAAGACACTATCTTCACAGAGCAAATACAATTTCAGCAGTGGTGAATAAAGAAAAGCAAGAAATCCTAGAGATAGATTGAGAGCACACTAACACAATCCACAGGAGAACTGCGATACATTGAACAAGAGCTTGGGGTACATTGATGGAGAACCGTAACAGATCAATCGTCCTTGAGTTTTTTCTTGGAATTTAAAGCTCTTGCAGTGACAATGCAAAGTATGCAAAATTGCTTTGACCTAATCTCATGTAGATTACGGAATTATCTGAGCATTTGGACGGAACTAACTACCTTATGTGTATGCTTGCAGCTAAACGTCAATTCTAGTTCGTGGAAAATCAACATAATGGTCAACTAGGAGTGGAATGTCGCCAAATGGACGAGCTTAGGTCTTGTTGCATTAGCATAAACTACCTTGTTAGTACCAGTTTTAGGAATCTTCATCAACTCTTTGCAATCTGCACATTGGAATCTGTAACAATATATTAATTTCCTTGTTTTCATTTGGAGAAGCTTTTGTGGCAACTTAACCTTTAGTGAGGAGAGCTATTCAATATTTCAGTTCAGTTTAGTCTACTGCTAGCCTATTCATTTTTTTCAATCATGGGTACATAATTTTCTGGTCACCGGAAGGCCACTAATCAATTGTAAATTACTGTAATTAGCATAGTGTTTGAAGTTATCACTTTAAACAATTTGCTTTACGCACAATTGACTTACTAGTTGAAAGTTGGTGAGTTATGTAATGGAAATGACCCGTGAAACGAATGTAGCTCCAATGCGAGATAATGAGCACCTATTTGCTAACTGACGCTTCCTTGGCCCAGTAATTCATTTCAGTTTGCTGAAGCAGCTACTCGTTTCTATAAAAAAAAAAAGATGTTTTAGACTTTCCTATTTGTGGGATGGGGGGGGCCGCCAGGACCTACTCTAAGATAAAAAGGCAAAAAGAGGGGGAGGGGGAGGGAAAAAAGGAAAAAGGAGGGGGAAGAGGAAAAAAAGAAAAAGAAAAAAAATGGAGTTTTTTAATCAATTAAAAACAAAACTTTAACACCAATATCTTAAAGAAGAAAGTTTCACCTCTTGATTCATTATCAATCAAGAGTATATAGGCTTTGCACTCTTTGTTTACTTATGTATGCAAAATAAAATTTGAATAAAAATAAAGTAAAATTATTATACTAACATTTGTTCTAGTTTGTTTTGTATGTAACATTGGATATCCCCAACTATACGCTCACCGGTCATTCTCTTTATACTACTAGAGAGTTTGGCTCGATGAGGGTTGTACTAAAGTTGTATCATTACTTTTGGACATATGATGGATTTGTGAGCAATTTTTAGAACCATCAATTGAATTAAATTATGAAAAATGGAGTATAGGGATTTTTGATGGCATCACCAAAAAGCTCTCAATGAGTAGAATTGCACCAAAGTTGTTATGCGCTTTTGAATCTTAAATGTGAAAGTTATTGAAGTCAATTGAATTTTGTTTCTATAAATTAAATTAAATTATAGATGAATTATTCTAAAAATTACAAATTAAAAGAACACATAGGTAAATCATAGAAAACACTTGGGCAAGTTCACAACGCCACATAAGTTGTTTATAAGTCAAACTTAAAAAAATTACATTGATCTTAAATTTTTTTTAAAGAATAAAAAAAAATCTTTTTACTTAAGAAAAAAAAGTTTTAAATTCAATACATAATTTAGTTTAATATTCTCTAAATAATTAAACAAATCTTTAATATGATTTTAAAATATAAAAATAAAATATTCTAAACAATGTTCAATGCATTGTATATATTTCAATTTAATGGTAAATTTTCTTATTTATTACTCCGTATTATTATTAGGATATTTGCAAATAAAAATAAAGTACTAAATCATTTAGCATTATTGAAGGAAAAAAATCAATAATGATAAATTGATTATAAATTCTACATAGAATGAAATTATCTAAAATGAAATGAAAAAAATGAAATCATATAGTAAAATGAAGTAACTATAAAGGGATTGCAAAGCAATGATTGCTATCATTTTATTTGTACAAAGAAAATATGTGTTCAAATAGGAACATACATAATAAAAATCAATGCTTTGTAAATATATATATATATATATATATATATATATATAACAACTAAGTTGTCTAAATCATCGTAGTTTTACATTTATGATAAATTTATATATTAAATGAAATACACATAAATTCTAACATGAATGCATATAATATCTATTACATTTTCTATTTTCCACTTTTGTTTTTTTCTTTTGTTTCAATTGAAGTTGATATTGGATTAAAAGATTAGAATTTCTAAAGAAAAGTTCTGCCTAACAATAATATTTCCATTGTATTGCGAATTTTTATTAATCAATTGTAGTATGATTGTTTGGTTTGATATTTTTCTTTTCATTTTGATGATGCAATAAATATGAAAACATCTGAGTCCCTTTTTCAAAAATAGAGTGCCTTTTGCTACAGATAAAGGCATTGATTCCCTCCATGAGCGCTTGGATATACACGGAGAACCATACATTGGATATGTATATTTTGAATCTGAGGATATTAATAATGCACTAAAATATGGCAAGACATTCACATTAGATTGATAATCCAATAATTAGCAATTTTTCATGTGGATGTCATTTTAACATCTATACATAATCATGCTCAAATATGACACCACACATATAGAATACTTAACCATTTTGTAGCTCCAAAGACATGCAAGAGGAACAATAATGATCTAAATTGGAAGTACCACGTGTCATTGGATCTAGTTCAATACGAGGACAAATTTTCATCACTGATGTATACCTCATTTCATACACCTTTTACATCTAGTATACCCCAAACACCATGTTGCAACTATAATTGGGCTTCCTAGAACCTTTTAGGGTTGAATAAAGAAAGTACATCTCCGCAAACTAATAGACATCCAAGCGAAAGAATAACAAACACCTACAAAAGAAAAAACTAATCAAGATTTGGAGATTGAAGAAAGAATTTGCACTACTTCAAAAGGTAAGAGGGTCAAAATGCGCTCAAGCGTTTTGAATTGCCTCTATAATTTGCTTTAAAATAGACATGAGATGGTCCTTCAATTAACTTCTATAGTCATTGACTGAATCAAAAAATATATTATTTATTACAAGAGTCAATCACTCTCTCTACTTTTCCCATTTCTCTTTACAAATTGCAAGTGAAGAGTTTATAAAAGACCTAGGGTCATAAATAGTTGTCTACAACACAACTTGTTTGAAAATTCATAAGTAATTCAATAAGGCTTCAAAAAATATGAAAACACTTGTGTTACATTCTGCATCTCATTTCACTTCTTCTGAAAAACGAGCTCAAAAAAAATCCCCTCAAAGAAAATATATGAAAAAGGCGGACCAGCCCTTCAATGAGCAGTTTTCGAGCCTCCAACCTTATATTCTTTTGATCTACCGGTCCAATCCAACTATTTTTTTCAAGTCTAGTTTGAAACTGACCCCCAAAAAACTTCCTGTTGGTTTCTTACTGTGACTACTTTCTGGATGCTATGTCTATCAGAGGTAAAACATGCAATCATCTTCTGAAAAATAAATTTGATAATCAAGCCAAAATCAATAGGTCAATTTGACCATTGCAGAGTGCAAGTGCTAAGTTGCAAATCAGAGTGAGTGAGTTCTTTGAATTCAACTTAAGCATTCCAAACTCAAGAGCCTGAAGGGAGAGAAGACAATACATCACTTTAAAGCTATTGTCCTACTTTGTCCTATCTAAGAGTGAGACCCCACGGGGGGGGGAGGGGGGGGATTGCTCCGGGCAGGGCAATTGCTGGGCAGCCTGTGGGTCCCCGGCGTTTTACAAAAATCGTCGGGGACTTAGTGCCGAGGAACGGAGCTGCCATCGAACTCACGAGAAGCCAACCTGCGCTTCTGTTTCAATCAACCCATGAAACTAGGTCACATAGATCACATAGGTCATGTGGAAATGTGGAATTACTTCACCTAGGCACACAATTTTTTTTTAGTTTTTTAGTTTGACTTTTGTTTATTTGTTGGCACATACTGTCACAATGACAATGAGCTCAAAACAAGTTTTCATTATTTATTATGTGTTTTAATATCCCAACTGTCACAAGTTTTCATTTAAATTAAAAGTATTATTTGTTTTAATTTGCCTCCCTATCTCCTCTACCACCCCTACTTGTATTTCCCAGAAAGTAGTTCCAATGCAATCAATATGGGATATATTCATATTTGATTTTTGTATTTGTATGTGTATCCATATTTGTATCTATATTATGTATCTGTATTATGTATATGTATCTCCATCCATATTTTGTATCCATATTTGGAAGGCCAAGATTTTTCGGGGAAAGGAGGGGGGAAATTGACCATGGAACATCATGTTCACTTCTTTAGAGCTCATTGTGGTTGAGTGGCTGACTAGCACGACAAAGTTGTATTGAAAAGTAAATTAACCTTTAAATACCCAAGGTGTTTTTTAAGCTTCTAGAAATTTGCTCTAAATTGAACAAAAAAACAACATTTTGATAAGTTGTATTATATCATTTTTTTAAAATTTTAACCATACAAATTCAAACTAGACATGTTAGAGATCACGTAGGAAAATTATTATTATTAGAAATATATATATAATTTATGGATTGAAAGATTATAATCTTTTGATCATAAGGGTGTTAAAATTGCAAAAGTTTTTTCACATGTCAAATCAAAAAAGTTGGTCACCAAAAAATATGAGGATAAAGGGTCGAAACATGCATAACTCCAATTAATTTATGGCTTCTCAAAATCTACTCTACAATTTTTTCAAATGAATTTCTAATGTGATTTTTTCTCCAAGATCTAGTGTATTTGGGCTCATTTCCAAGAGCCCTCAACACTATAGAAAGTCAAGATTACAATAGACACCCTTACACAAAATTTTGAAAAGAAAAATCATAATCAATTATTTTCAAAATCAAATTTTTGATGCTAAAACTAATCTTCAAAAAGAATATTTTTTAAATATAAATTACTGAAAATAGAAACTTGATTAAGTTTTATTTAACTTCAAGTATTGTCAATACCAAAATTTGGTGCTTTGGGCATTTAGGAGTTAACATGACAGACCATGCCCAAGGCACAAGGAATGTAAACTTGTAACTCTAGACCTTTTTAATGTGATGATATGTAGAAACTAAGGAACAAACACTTTATTCACATTGGCCTTCTTTGAAGACTGGAGTTTTTATCTATTTATCTATCTATATAAAGACTAAGGCTCTTGTGCTCTCTGCACTACCATTGACACCCAATAGAAGTTTTTTCAGGTTATGTTATGGGGTGGGGAGACCTTGGCGATGGAAATTTTCACATGGATTTTTGAACATTGGCAATATATTTTTTTGCATAGATTTTAGAGAACTTGATGAACCTCCTTTTGTCAACAAACTATCAATGCATCTTGTAGCTCGTCCTCTATAGTTTGGAATGTCATAAAGTAGGATTTGGGTGCTTCCCTTGAAGATACAACCTCGGAATCCACCTCATAGCCATGGAATACACTTAAATTTAATGGAATGAAGTCAGAGCTCATGGGGGGGGGAGGCAGTGAGCGGTAGCAAGTAGAAAACTACATGCGAACAAATGATAGGGTGCCTAAAAAACACTTGAGATAAAAATTATAATTTGTTTTTATATACTACAGGGTACAAAAATGCCATGACATGTCTTCAAACTACTATAGGGTATAGAAAAAAAGATTCAATTAGAAAAAAATTAGACCTAGAATACCCTCATTTTTATTTATTTATTTGGCCAAAAGTATTAAATGTTGCTGCTTTGTGAGTGGCATATTCAAAGTGTTCAATAATTATATAGACTTCACTAATTTTCTATAGTAGACGTCAGTCGGCCTTAGGTGGCTGTAATTTAATTTTGGAAATTGGTGGTTCTTGTTCCAGGCCCTTTGTTCATTGTTCCGGGTATTTAGAGTTCAAGGTTCGCTCTAGGGTTTGGAAATTGCCCATTTTGTCTTTTCCATTGTCTTCAGTTTAGGGCTATTGTTATGTGTTTGCAAATTGAAGATGCCGGTTTAGGATTGTGAAGAAGATGGCATTGAGTTTCAAGACAAAGTTGTTTTCCCTCATAGATGAGTGTTAAGTTCTAGTTGTAAGTAGTCATTAGTGGGGAAAAGAAAAGAAAGTTTGAAATAAATTTAATATAGGACAAAAATTGTAGTAGAATTTTTTTTAATCTAAATCATCATATCATTTATTCATATCAATTTAGAATTATAAGTAATGCAAGCCCCTTCTCTAATAATTCAATTATATAATGATAGCGTGTTTACAAAAAATAAAATAGAAATAATACCCCCCTAAAAAATACTTGGTATTCGCACATATTCCTTTAGTTTTTTTACACACTGCCTCCCCTAGTATGAATTGTTTTACTTTTTGAAAAATATATACAACAAAGTACATTCATAGATAGTTGCAATATGAAGTTCAGGAAAATGGTTACATGCTTGTCTTTTAGGCATGTAGACTTCATTAAATTTGTATAGTCTTGGCATTGGAGGTGTATGTTAACCAATATCCAACATTGGATCCTCTCTTTGTCAAGACAAAAGAACAAAGATCAAGCTCCCATTAATTGCTTCAAAAATCTTTCAACTATCTTATTTTATTTAATTCCAAATCAATTTTTTTGGCCTTTGAGTCAAAAATTAATTAAACCCCAAAATTTTCCACTATTTTTAGAAGAAAAAAAATTCAACTCTCAACTAAAAAGGACTTTGTGGGCTTTAATTTTGATTGTGTGGCTTCAAAAAAAATAAAAAATTTCTTGGCTTCATTCCATTAATTTGAAATTTCGTTGTTTTCACCATGGTTTCATTCACCATTTTTGTTTTAATTTCATTCTAGTCATGGCTTCCATTGAGATTGTGACTTCACATACCCCATAGTTACAAAATAGACCCTAGAGAGAGAAAAATCCCAAAAGTCACTCCCAAAATCAACTTGAACCAATTCCAACCTAATTGTCATCAATGGACTTAGTCTTTGATTGTAAAATTTTAATTTTGTACAAGTTTGGAGTATATAATAGTGACATTACACATTCTTTCAGGGGTCAAGAGTCATGGAGATGTTTTAAACTTCTTTTTGTATTTTTCAAACTCCTTACTATCACATTTTTATGTAACGAAAGAATGTGATAGTAAGAATAAAACATGAGATACATTCCATTGTTTCTTTTTAATTGCACACTCTTTTATTTCACAAATATTCCACATTTTTTCATCATGTTGTATTTAATACATAAAAATGATTGAACAAAATAAACATATCAAGTAGTAATTGCACACCCTTTCATTATATGAATGTCCAAGCTCAATTTGAAGCCCATGTGTCCAAAGACAATACAATTAGGAGAATTGAGAATATACATACTCCATAGAGTCGGGGGAAAATAATAAAAAACATATATAATATTATAAAAGGTGAAATTAAAGAGGTTTAGATATACTTGACTCTTTGTTGTCAAATAATAGAATTTTGTTGTGTAGCCAAATTAAATGAGAGTCAAATTGTTAACTCAAACAATTGTATTACAAGTTTGGTTGTTACGACAAGTGTAGTTATAGGCATTGAGTGTCTTCAGCTCTACATTTTAACAATTTCATATGTCATAAAAGAGCATGTGCCTTGAATTTGTGGAAAAAAATTGCATTGGTGTAAATCAAAGCATTGTATCCTACATACAAAAACCGATTGCATGAATTTTTTTTGGAAACACTAGTAAATAATGATATCTAGATTATACATGGAGAAGGGCTTACCTTGTCATATAGCTTTGCCAACCATCATCGGTGAAGTTTGATGCAATGATACACACTATAACCAAACTGCCATTAACACCAATTGGTCTTCCTCAAGTGAGGCATGGACACAAGCTAAAAAGAAAGCTTGTCGAAGTATGGGAGAAGGAATAATACCAAGACAAGAATTTGGAAGGCATTTGCATTTGCAGAGTAAATTTGAATGCTATTGAATACATTGCCAATGGCATTGAATATATAATACTTTTCTAGCATTTGGATACATTCAAGAGAAGACAAAAACTTTCAAAGATTTTCAATGTTGCCTCTACAATCATTTTGACACTTTCTATTCTTGGAAACAATGAAGCCAATCCATAGGCAAACTTTGACAAATACTCTCATAGGCTGTCAATACAACAAGAAGTATTTGAGCATGTGCCTTAAACTCATAAGAAGAACATTTCAATCTCTATTGTAGAAACATAACTTGCATTTGAGGCTCCAATCCATCAAGACAACATAAACATCATTGAAATGGAGAGACTTTGTAGTTTGTGAGAAGAATGTTGGGACATAAAAGCAATGGAATATCATCAAGAGCATACTTTGCAAACAAACACAATTGCGATGATCAAGCTATCATCTCCTTATTTATCCATCAACGTTTTGCTAGATGCTCCAACTCTTTTTCCTTCACCTTATTGATGCAATTCTAATGCATGCATTCTCCAGTTTTTTCCACTTGTAAGATTCTAATTAAGTACATTCCTCGCTTAGGGACTTGTATGGGAATAGAGAAGGCTATACACATTTGATGCGGGAGTTGGAGTTGTTACTTACACTCACTCTACAAAAGTTCACAATTTCAATAACCATACCTAACATTGAAAGAGTGCAAGATGATTCTATTGTTTGGTAACAATACCAATGTTGAGGAATGATTAGCATTGAAGCTTTGAAGAACAAATTTGAATCACTCATTAACATTATTTTGGGTGCTCATCTCATCCAAGTGTTTATATATTGTCCGGCAAATCTTTTAGGATAGTAGGGATTTCATGTAATTATTTTCATATTAGAGATTGGAACTAGATTAGGTATTGCTACTTCTTCTAAGTTGTAAGCCTTCAAAAACCTTTAAATCCTAAGCAAAGAGTATAAAAGAGAAATGTCTTGGGGATGAGTAAACAAAAGATATAGAGCCAAGACACAGACATTGAAAAGGCTCAAAGATGGTTGTAGGAGCATCCTTAATTGATACCTCCTAAAATTTTGAGTCTTAAGGAAGAATTGTAATTTGCTCTGGTTGAATATGTAATAGAATATGAAATTCACAAGTTTGATGGGACCTCACTCCATGCTCATTAGGAAGATGCATTATTTGTTGGTGAAGGCTTTGTAAATAAGATTATGATCAACTCGGGTGCATTTGTAGACATGAGATATAACTGGATGAAGATCCACAACATGAGAGCATGAAACTGTAATAGAATGATTACCAATTGTGAGTTTGACTTAGCTACAAATTTGCATAAATACCATAATCAATTTAATGAAGTGTTGCTCTAAGTATTGTCTATGACAAGTTCCTTTGTAATTCATTGTTCTCGTTTACAATTGATGGTAAGTATCTAAGATAGATTTCATTATAGCAATTTGGACTTAAATTACAATTCTTCCATTGCCTATTATTTAACACATCATGAAACTACCAAACTAGTAGTGTTATTTCAAATAATGTCCATGTTCTTAAAAATATCTCAATCTCATTACAATTTGTAGCAAGTTTGAAGGAAAATGATTAAACTAGAAAATTGTATTATGCAAGCAACATTCTAACCATGGAAGAAGAGAGAAACTTAAGGTGTTTTTTTTATTTGTGAAAATTATCACCTACTTGGCATTTGATATTTTAACTAGTGCAAACTATTTACTTGAATGTTCAAATTAAGTCCGAAATTGATAAAGTCAAAAAATCTTATTGGAACATTTTCAAGCTATAAATGCACAATTAATCATATGTCAATATTGATTAGAAGCTCCATAACTAGTATTGACAATTGGTATTATTCCACTCCATTGTAAGCTATTTGACAAACAAAAGAGGAGATTAGATGATGCTTGGAATCATATTGACCACCTTCAAAGGTCAATCCAAGAATTTATTTAACTCGCATGAATGGATAGACTTTCCTATTTTAGATAGAAATGAAATAGGTTGTTGATGTTGAATGGTTTCAATCATCATTGTATTGAATATAATTTCATGATTTGATGAGAATTTTGTGAACAAAGAGGTCTTAAAAAATGATCAAAATTTGATGGAATGGCAACTGAAGGGAAAGAAAAGAAAATATAGATGCACAAACTAGAAGATTTAAGGTGAAAATCTTCCAAGTATTACAATCATCACCTTGCCTAGAGCTTAAAATTTTTTTTTTGTCATTTCCAATCCTTTGGAAATTGCTACAAGCCTTCAAAGTGGTACATGTTTTACTTTAAATGCTACCAACATCTTCTATTGCATGATATATTTACCTCATAAGGGCTTGGAGTAGGTATTTTGTGGTGCCAAGTTCCAAGTTGAGTGTTTAAACAATCAATGAGCACAAACCAACCAACCAACCACCTTCATAAAGTTTGCTATTTATTCTAAAAAGTGCTAACATCCTTAATCTATAGCTACAAAAAGAACAATATCAAATTTATTTTCTACAAGCGAAGACAACACAATTGTTGGCAAAATTAGAGAAAAAAATATGAGTGTATGCCATTAGTAGTGTTTGCTCTCCTAAACAATGTTTATATTTCCTTATGGGTCAATTATGTTTCCTAATTTGGATACACAACCATGATTCACGTAGTTTAGTTTCACTTTAATAAGACAATCACTAATACCAACCACAAAATTAAAGAGTTGCTTGAGTGTAAAATGATTATGTCTATTGCCAAGTAAGTTAAAGATTGCTCCCTCGACACTAGATTGGAGTGTTTGGACAATTGTACATCTAAAATGAATGATTTAGAAGCTACATTGTTTAGATTACATCAAATATGGTAGAGTTGTCTATGGCTTTCAAGGACCATGTGTAATTTATAAATCTTCAACATAGAGAAATTCATAGATGAGTAATAAAAAATAATATATCTAGGTTCAAATCTCTAGAATTTGTGCCTTTCATGTCTCAAAACAAAACGCAAGAGTTCAACTAAAGCTTGCAATTGTAGAATCAATGGAAGCAAGGAAATTACCAAAGGCCCTTTACCTTACTAAGTAGACCATTTGATAGACTTTTGTTCATTAGAACTCTCATTTGATGTTGGAAGGGTTCATTGAGCTCTTGAAATTCACCTTTGAGATGCTGTAATATAATTATTAAAAGTCTAAAATGTCCTTGCTATTGAGATCTATGTTCACTTCTTTCTCAAACTTTGTGCCGCTTGCATGAACTTCCTACCAAAATCAAACTTAAAAAAGGATGTTAACACTAAATTTGGATATTGTGATACAACATTATTGAAGAAGAATACATGCAATCATATCTTCATTTTCAATACTTAACCCTACCTAGGACATTTATGCAAATAAAAACTTCCTTTGGATGATTGAAAATCAAAATTTTAGATGAATTATAAGTCTTTTTTCATCCATTTTCTTCAAAATTTGATGGAAAGTATGTGTACATTAATTTGACAATGAGCGTCATAAACATGTCCTTAAAGGATGACATTTGAATTGATGTGGTGGAAATGTGAAAAAATTGGTGGCTATGGTAAAAGAGGACCTCATACAATTTTAAAACTAGGACTAACCCTTTTGTACTATGGATATTATTTTTTAGAACTCCTTGTGATATGAATAATGTAGAAATGTTAGCTCATTTGTCCAATTTGCTACTCGAGTAAAGGAAAGCAATTGAGCCATCAAAAGCAAGGCCAAATTTCTAGATTTTTGACATGATTTTCTTTGTCAAAGCTAGTAGGCTAATCTATAGCATGATTGCTCCTAATTGCAAACGTTGTGACATCTATGAGCATATCAACAAATATTTTATTGACCAATTTAAACCTTTGCCCAAATATTGTCCACCAAGGTGTCTTCTAAGCTACTTCATGTACAACAACAATTCCGTTGTCATTTTGCCAATTTCAAGTTCTCTCCAATGCTAATCCTCTCACCATCCACTTCACACACTTAACAAACCATTTTCATCTACAATCACAAAGAAATTGCAACAAATTTCAACATCCACAACCGTGGGGCTGAACTCATCATTTTGCTCATGGCCATAGACTTGTCCTTCTAGAATTAATGTCTACAACAATAAAATAAAATAAAAATAAACAATTCTCCTTGAAATTTGCAATTGATTGCAATTGTTGGTTGTTATTATATCCATAAGACAGTTAGAAAATTATGAAATAACTTGAGGTCGCTAATAACCTCACCAAAAAGGAGTTGAAATTTGACAATAAGAGATTGTACTACCCATAAAGTAGCGCTCTTGCATGTCCCTTGGGCCCTAAAGGAATGACTGACCGCAAGTGTCGAATCCAATTGCACACGGCAAAAGGTGTACCAACGGCAATAGGGCCAAACTTGAATGTGGTGGAAGAGGGGAGCCCATTGGCTACCACGTTCCAGAACAGCAGCCTTATCCCCATCCCCGCTCCCCAGCCTTCCCTAAGGATCATCTCGCCTTCCACACTCCCCTGCGCTCTCTCCACCACCATCGCCATCGCCATTGCTATTATCACTCTTCCCAGGTATGCTTTCTTCTTCAAGTCCTTGCATTTCAACCCTTGCAACACATGCATTTCAACCCACATTCAATTTCGTCAAATGATTGACCTTTTCATGCTTCATGCTTTGTCCGATGCATGGATCTGAGTACGTTTTGAACGTTTGCATTCGTACGTGGGAGTAATGTGAGTGCTGCTGTGCCTGTATTGCCACAAGAGGGAGAGAGCTCAAGAGGGTTGGGTGAGAATTGAATGCGTGTGGAATGTGACCTGGCGACTTGGGGATTGTGTCGTGATTTGTGTGTAACGTTTGTGGCGATTTTAATATAGCGGTGGTATTTTGGGTGTGCGAATTCTTGTTGGCAGGTGGTGAGAGTTTCGTTGCGGTGTGACTGACTGAGAACGTGGTTGCGACGATGGCCATGGCGACCGCCGTCGCGAGCACCAGCTTCACTTCTCTCAAGAGGACCACCGTCTTCGGAGCTGGAGTGCAGGGCTTGCGAGCTGCCACCCACACGGGGTCGGCGGTGAAGCTCGGAGTCGTGCCTTGCGCTTCTGCGAAGCTCTCGACCTCTAATGATGGCCTCGCGCACCAGGTCACTGTCGGCGCCAACGCCGTAGCAGGTCAGCACAATCCTTCCTTCTCTTGCAGTGTCCGGTTTCAGATGATCTCCTCCTCGCATTCTTGTCATGTCGTTCAGTTGGCATTGATTGATCTCCTCCTCCATTCTTTTGTCGGGAGGCGATGAATGTTACATCGCTTATCGGAGACGTGGGTGTGTCATCGTTGTGACTTTGGGTGGCGTGATCGTTTGTGCTTCGGCAGGTGCGATGTTCGCGGCCATGGCGAGCTCGGAGTCGGCCATGGCGTCTCAGCAGATGATGGCATTGGCGGAAGGCGACAACAGGGCCGTAGCCTTGCTGCTTCCGTTGGTACCCGCGATCGGGTGGGTTTTGTTCAACATCTTGAAGCCGGCTTTGAATCAGGTGGACAGGATGCGCAGCTCGAAGGGCGTGATCGGCGCGCTGGGTCTGGGCGGCGTGTCGATGCTGTTGGCTCCCCATGCGGACGCCGCGCAGGAGATCGCGACCCTTGCGGACTCGGACTCTCGTGGCCTGATTATCTTGGGATTGCTGCTGCCAGCCATCGGGTGGGTGTTGTTCAACATCCTGAAGCCTGCGCTGAACCAGGTGGACCGTATGGTGGAGGGCAACAGCGGCAAGTTGAAGTCGAGGGCGATGTTGGGCGCCACGGGTATCAGCGCAGCCGCGGCTTCGCTGCTTTTGTCTGCCCCCCAGGCCGACGCCCAAGTGCAGGAGATGGCCCAGCTTGGCGCGGACACGAGACCTTTGATTCTGTTGGTGATTCTGCTTCCAGCTATCGGTTGGGTGCTGTTTAACATCTTGAAGCCAGCCCTGAACCAATTCAAGAACATGCAGGGGGGAGGCAAGAAGAAGTAAAGGTCGGGAGTTGGGATCCGCTGCAGGTTCTTGAGAGGATGCAGAAATGTCTGAAGAGCTGAGAGCTGTCAGCTTTGAGACTGTATGGTGTGGACTATTTGAAGATGTAGAAGAAGCTGAAGCTGAGGAAACCCTCGTGAATGCCATGGCCGATGCTGAAATCATGGAGATTCTCATGGCCTTCATTTTAGATGAGCGAGTTGGTATCATGATAGGAGTTGTTTGCAGCGCTTTGCTTCGACATGGCTGAAGATGAGCCGTGTCGTGGTGGTTGAAATTTTGTATATTGGGTCAATTTGTCGAATCAACTGAACTTTGTTGGCTGGAACAATGTGGAGGTTAGTAATGCATCCAGGTTGGGTCGGGTTGTGTGTTCGCCGGAGTGGTCTCTCGAAATGGCCAATGGATTTATGAATGTTACTGTATATTGTGTCGAACGAATGGCTTGCTTATTGTGTTGCCTCTTAGTGAGAAAATATGTGCCCTCCACTGTGTCGTCAATGTAGATTTGCGTCATGAGCTTGAAATCATGACTAGTCATGTGTGTTTCTTCAGATAAGAAAAGATTAAATTGCGTCGTTCTTCTTCAAAGACAAGTACAAAATAGAATTCAATATGCTTGCTCGTTTTGTACCAATTTTTAAATAATTGCAGTCCTGGAACCTGGCAGTCCTCCCTTGCTGTATCAAGTCTGAAACTCGGAATCATGAACCAACTGAAACCTAAGTAAAGTAACGTGTAATTCTATCGAAGGCTGACAAATATGCATAGTTGCTTTCATTCCTGAAATGATTAAAAGTGTGATACATTTGCTTGCTGCAGGTGTTCCAGATACATTGCATCTGGACCAAACGGAGGTAATTGCCGAATACTACATATGAGGAAGTTTAAGTAGGACCTTACTCAAAATACGAGTTGGTGTTGCAAGGAAAGAACTTCTAATTTCATAGCTGGGTTTTTTCTTCTTGGTGTCCCTCAATGAATAAATTCACATTGGATTATAAATTTTTCTGCTTATATCCCCCACTAATTTCTCTTCTCAATTTAATTCAAATAGTGTAAATCTACAGTAATGACATGAAGGTGCTTTAATAAGAGAATCATAAAAAGTTACAAGGTGCAAATATAACATTAAGCTGCTCTAGTTTGAGAATTATGTAAATCTGTGAGGTGCAATAATATGTTTACAGTGTAAAATAAATGCAATGTGGTCTCTACTATTTTCATTATATCTCTAATAAAAACAGTGTCATTATTATCAAGCTGTCCTCTAAGTCTCATCCAAATATATACATTAATTAAAGCACGTCCATCCATATTTCATTCAACTAGTCTGAATTAACTTGAGTTAACAAAGATAATACACAGCAAATAAGATGTTATCATAACATTCAAGAGCTGTGAGAGCAGCTGCCTTCCCTCTGACGGAATGATGTGGAATATACCACACCCAACATTAGCTAATAAGCCACGCGTCAATAATGTCAGACTTCTGCTCAGTGCCAAGGTCATGACTGCACAATCGGGTTACTGGGGTGGTATGAAGTAGAACAAAATATACAAACAAATAATTATGAAGATAGATGGTTTGTCAAAACCCAAAGAATTCATAGAGTATTGTACCAATGAAATCTAACCGTTTGTCATCAATAACTTATTTTGAGTTTTCTCTTAGGAAAGAGAAGCTCTTTATGTACATATGGGGTGGTAGGAGGTATAACAACCCATGTGGGATATGTAATTTAGAGTTTGTAATTTCTCAACCGCTCATAGTTAAGTCTAAAGTAGGAATTGTGTTAAAATTATAATTTCAGACCTCATTTAGGCATAGTAAAATAATTTTTTTCAAAATACTTTAAACTAAGATAAGTTGGAGAATAAAGTTAAATTTCATCTCCAAAAATCCGTTTGAGATTTTAATATTACACTCAAAAGTTATAGACAAATTTCATAGAGGGGTTTGAAAGGATTTTTTTTTGACATTTTCATACATCCTCTCTGAAATTTGTCCATAACTTTTGAGTGGAAGATCTAAATCTAAAAAGGATTTTTGGAGATGAAACTTAGCTTGATTCCACAATTTTTTTTAGTTCAAATTCTTTTGAAAAAAGGTATTCCACTATGCCTAAATGAGGTCTGAAATTATAATTTTAACACAATTCCTACTTTAGACTTAACTATGAAAGGTTGAGAAATTACAAACTGTAAATTACATATCCCACATGGGTTGTTCTATCTCCTACCACCCCATATGTACATAAAGAGCTTCTCTTTCCTAAGAGAAAACTCAAAATAAGTTATTGATGACAAACGGTTAGATTTCATTGTTATAATATTCAAAAAATTCTTTGGATTTTGACAGACCATCTATCTCTATAATTATTTGTATGTATATTTTGTCCTAAAATTAGCCAAAAAAATAGACCGCACCATAAATGCACTGCCATTGTCTTGGTCCTGAAGCTTACATTATAATATGTGGATGCATTTCGTGGATGAAGACTTCAGAGAGGCAAAGGCAGCCTCACTGAAGGCTCTTGAATGTTATGATAGCTTTGAACTAACGTGCTAAGGTGGCAATAGCAAATAGAAGCAACGACGTCACCACCATCCCACAATTTTAAAAGTATTGATACTAAAGCTTGTGATGACTACTGAACTACATAAGCTCATGCAGAGTTTGTATAATGAGTGATTTGCATGAATTCCATCTTCCAGAATAAACTTGTGCAGCAGTGGAATTAGGGTTTTTGAGTTTAGGTTTAAACCGTCCACTGCATGCCAATCCATTTTTTGCAGATCTCTCAAAGTTGTTCAAGAGAAGTCTACCTACACCTCAGACTAAGGTAGGAGGCTCTGAAATGGAGTGGGCATTAAGAACAGACCCTATAAATGGCTGTGAAATGGACATGAGTTGGTTTTGTAATTAACATGTATAGTCATTGAATGAATCAAGGAAAAAAGTATTTTCAATTGCAAGAGCCAATCATTCGCTTTGCTTTCCCCATCTTTCTTCAGAATTGCAATTGAACCGTTTACAAAAGACCTAGGGTCATAAATAGGGACCTATGACCCAACTCGTTTGAAAATTCATAAGTAAATAAAAAATGCTTGGAAAAATACAAAACCACTTGGGTTAGGTTCCTCATCTATTTCTCTTTGTCTGAAAAATGACCTAAAATTATTCCCTTCCAATGAAATACAGGAAAAAGGCAGACCAGCCCTTAGATGTGCCATTTCAGAGCCTCCTACCTTACTCACCTTATGCACTGATAACGCACTGAAAAGAAGGCGCCATGCATGCTAGCTCATGCAACCCGCGTCTCGCACCTTGTTGACTTGTCCCCCAATTCTCTGAATGAATTGCAAGTGCAAGTTCAGATCTTTCTTCCCCATTTGTGCCACATATTGTCGTCGAGTGAATTGGAGGTTTGTGTTGGAATTAGACCTCGTCAATGGCGACGGGAGGTACGAAGACAACGACGAGGAGGACTACTTGACTCGAGAGTTTTCGTTTAATTGATGGTGAAAACGGAGAATGCGTGAACAGAGTTCTGCACTGAATATATGTCCACCAGATAAGTCCCGGGAAATGATGCAGATGATGCGGGAAGGCAAAAAAACAAATTGAGGGTCCACGCCTATTTTTAATAGTTTGTACTTTTGATTTATTTTTTTTGAAGTTTAGTTTTAGCATCAAAAATCCGATTTTGAAAATGGTTGATTATGATTTTTCTATTCAAGATTTTGTGCAAGTGTGTCCATTGCAATCTTGAGTTTCCGTAGTATTGAGGGCTCTTGGAAACGAGCCTCAAATAGACTAAATCTTGGAGAAAAAATCACATTAGAAAATTCATTTAAGAAAAATTGTAGAGTAAATTTTAAGAAGCCATAAATTGATTGGGATTATGCATGTTAAGCCCTTTCTCTTCATATTTTTTTGTTGACCAACTTTTTAAGCTTGACATGTGAAAAGAAGATTGGAAGACTTCAAATCACTTTCATAGTTTTAACACCTTTATGATCAAGCATTATAATCTATCAATCCATAAGTGATATTGTTGTATTTTCTTTTCCCTATGTGATCTCTAACATGTCTAGTTTGAGTTTGTATAGTTACAATTCAAAAAAAATTGATACAACTTATCAAAATGCTAGCTTTTTGTTCACTTAAGAACAAATTCCTAGAAGTTCAAAAAAGGCTTGGGCATTTAGGGGTTCAAGCATTTGAATATCATTTGAATACTGCAAGTTAGCTGAGAGCCTCAATAGAACCCCAGTTTCAAAAGCGGCAACGGGAACAAATAGTCTTCAAAGTTAAGGACAGGGGAATGCCAAACGACCTCATCGATTCAAACTTCAAGTTCGTCACAGGTTACCAATTGTCTTGCTAATATTTAGAAATGGCCACCATTGGCAACAGCAAGCAATCAACCTTCATTTCCTACCAGTCACGAACATAGCGACTTGCCCGCAAAGAAAATAAACGAACTCTCAGAACAAAAGATGCATTTCAATAAAAACAAAGAAGGAAAAAAAACTCTCTAGTCTCTAGTTCTGTACCATACCCCTAAACAGACACCCCTGGATAATTCACAATAATGCACGACCTGGATACGACATGCTCGAAGTACAATAGATTAATATAAAGATGTAACTGCAGCCATTCTCACTCACGTTCGTAGAATCAGGAACGATCGGCAGGCCCGAAAACTATCATAAAGGTTGAGAAATACAACAATGTATCTCGAGAAGGGGAAGCAACCGCACATGTCAAGTCAGGCATCACCATTGCGAATCATGTTTCCACCTTCGCAGCTCCTCGAGTATGCAGCACTTTGGCTGGTGTTGCAACAATGTCAAGATGCAGCAATTGCTCAGTGAATTTTGGGAGTTTTGAAGAACCAAAGAGCACCAGTAGCTGTGCCTGGAAACGCAGCTAGGTGAAGATTTATTCGTGCTGTGGGAGCATCAAGGCGTCAGAGAGACTAAGACTGTTACGCAGTGTGGTGCGTCCCACGGCGCCGTTGCCCTTGCGCATCATAGTGACGAACTCGTTGTAGTCGATGCGTCCGTCGTTGTCCTGGTCGACTTCCCGGATCAGATCCTCAATGGACGTGTCGCCCATGTTGTAGCGGGTGCAAGCTTGCTGAAGCTCATCGACTGTGAGGTAGCCGCTCTTGTCTTTGTCCAGCCAGGAGAATGCCGCGAACAGATTCTCCTCGCGCTCGATCTTGTTCAGGTGCAAGGTCGCGGCCAGAAACTCGCCGTAGTCGATGGTGCCGTTCTGATCCACGTCCGCCGCGTCCATCAGCTGCCGAATCTCCGACTCCACCAAGTTGGAGCCCACGCGCTCCAGCCCGCTCTTGAGCTCCTCGAACGTGATGGCGCCCGAGTGGTCTGTGTCGATCATCTTGAACATCTCGCGGAGCCCTGCGATTTCTTCCTCGGATAGAAACTCGGCGATCACGCGAATCGCCACTTTCTTGAGCTTGTTCATGGCGGAGAATTGCTTGAGTCGGGATTGTACCGCTGGGTCCATGGGTCGGTCTGGCGCCACGCCTTCCTCGCGGATCCACGGGTGGCAGAGTACTTGATGCGCTTTCAGACGGCGCTTCACGTTCGGGTCTAGCATTTTGCGGATGAGGTCCTTGGCGCTGTCGCTGATCGACGGCCAAGGCTCAGACGCGAAGTCGAGCTCGCCGCGCAGGACTTGCTCGAAGATGCCTTGCTCGGTCTCAGCCCAGAAGGGTGGGACGCCGCTCAAGAGGATGTAGAGGATCACGCCCGCGCTCCACACGTCTGCTTCTGGGCCGTAATGCTTGCGCAAGACTTCGGGCGCGACGTAGTAAGGGCTGCCCACCACATCCTTGAAAATCTCCCCAGGTTTGAAGAACACGGAGAGTCCGAAGTCGGTGGTCTTGAGCGCCGCGTTCTCGCTCGTGTCGAGAAGGAGAAAATTCTCGGGTTTCAAGTCGCGGTGCATGACACCGAGCGAGTGGCAAGTCTCCACCACGCCGACGATCACGCGGCACAGTCCGGCTGCCTGCGCCTCCGAGTAGTGCCCGCGCTGGATGATTCGATCAAAAAGCTCGCCGCCGGCACAAAGCTCCATCACCAGGTGCACGGCGCCCTGGTCCTCGTACGCGCCTTTGATGGTCACGATGTTGGGATGGCCTGACAAGTGGTGCATGATGTGAAGCTCCCGACGCACGTCGTCGACGTCTTCCTGGGAGATTAACTTTCGCTTCGCGATCGACTTGCATGCGTACTGCTTGCCGGAAGTCTTCTCCACGCACAAATACGTCGTCCCGAACTGACCCTGGCCGAGTTTGCGACCCAGCGTGTATAAGTCCTTCAGATTCTCTGTGGGTCGCTGCAGCACTGAGTGCGTGAAGCTCTGACCAGGAATCAGGTTCAGTCCCCCTCTCCTCATGGCTGGCACCACGTTGTTGCCCTGCTGTTGTTGTTGTTGTTGTTGTTGTTGTTGCTGCTGCTTCTGCTGCTGTCGACCAACGTTATGGTTGCCTGCCCCTGCAACTGACGCTGGGTATACCGTGGGTGCGATCTGGATCACCGAGGGCGCAAGGATCGTCAGGCTCTTCTGGGGTTGCAGCTGAGCTTCAGATTTCGCAGTTGAAGCTGGCGAGGGCTCACTCTCCTCGGATTTCCGGACTCCTTCGACGCTTCTGTTTTCGGGCTGTGTAGACGCTGCTGCTGCTGCTGCGGCGGCGGCGGCGGCTTCAGATTCGGGCGACGGGTGCGTGGGTTTCGGGGCGGCAGTGCGAGTGCTGGGGGAGCCCCCAACGGGGAAGCCTTCGAAGAATCCGGCCTTACTAGCTGCTCCTACACATGTGTTGCCCATTCAGTGCTTATATCTTCAGGTACATGCCTAGCTTCTCTAGGAAAACTTCAAGAGCAGCTCCAGTACTGCACCCGCCAAGCACAGCACAGTCCCAATCTCATCAAACCTCAAATGTTGCTCGCGACAGCTTGCACTGCCAATTCTAGGACTCGAGCAAAGGCTACGATCTGTTCGAACATCATAGCTCGATTCTCGTGTCCAAGGTTAACTCCCCGAAGACGGGAGTTTGGAAGTAGGCGAAACCGCAGGCACTAAAATTTACCAAGATAAGGGATCCTTCTCCCGTGCAGCACTCGATAGAGGTGGGCAACCTCATCAACGTCATTGGCTTCAGAAAAGGATCACTCTTAAACGATCACAAATTCGGTGCATGCTAGTTACTCTAACAAATTGAAGTGCAAAGCTCAAGGAATTTAGGTTACGCATCCAATCCAGACAGTTCACACTGCAACCGATTCAAAACCAAACCAAACAACGGCAATGTCTTAAGGGGAAAACTGTTAACACAGAATCTCACTTGCAGGATAGTGCAAGGATTCGGAATTCGAAATCTACCAGCAGCAGCCAATTAAGAGTGGGCCCGTATAATACAACCATTTGGGACATTGTTAAACTTGCCACTCAATCAAACGATTCTGTAAGAATCATGGAAGTGAACAAGTCGATGCAAACTGGGCTTCTACTCTTTCAACACCCAGTCACGCGGATTTTGTGGATCGCACTTTGCTAAAACCGTTTTGTACGAAAACGAACAAGTGAGCAGAACGGGTAGAATCAGTTGTAAAAGCCACTCAAGCTCTTGCAATTTCTCACATGGAATATAATTTCACAAGAATACAGACAAAAGGATCCCCCTACTTTAAGAGTTACTTACACTCACTCACTGGTGCGAGTGAGTATAACAGCTTCGGAATTAAAATAATCAATAGTAGGGCACTTTGTAACCAATTACGGCAACACGTGACTCACTCACTGATGCCATTCAACCATTCAGGAATGAAGTCTACAAGATAGTACTACTTTCTGGATTGTCCGATCTCAACCTGAATGACGTCCTTAACAAATGCTTTCAACCCACACTATCATCTGTTAAGGACTTTATTCAGGTTGCAAACAGGAAAAGCCTGAAAAGGACTGCTATCTCCTAGTCTTCATTCTCCAAGGGACGTCTTCTTAACGAGGTTTTGAACCTGGATTTGGTGGGGTAAGTACGGCGGTGAGTGTAAATAACCTTCAGCGGCAACAGAGTCTCACCGACAGTAACATAGCGACCATTTCCACAAACTAGGTCTGGTGAAAAATAAACAAAAGTCATAGTCACTCCTTGCAAACGGGCAGTCACTAAGAACGCTAATATCCACCGCAAATGGGAATCTCACAGACAAAAATTCTTGATAGAAACAATCGCTTGCTTCCTCAAGAACGAGCTACACACTTCTCGGCAGGCTTCGACCTCTACCTCCGTCCGCAATGTAACGTCCTAATTTCCATTCGAGAGCAACGATTGAGCTATCATCGCAAACGTATTCCAATAGTACGACGTTCGAAGAATCTCAAAAGAGCATCTGGTTGGAGATTCCACACCCACATCCACATTTGAAAACCAAGAGTAAGAGGACATGGCTATAGCGGCCATGGTGGCCATGGTGACAACGGAAAGTGAGTTTGGGGAAGCTTACCAGAAGTGAGTAAACCCAGGCGGATCACAAACGCGGGCAGCACGCATCGACAGACCCGAAATCGACCACTGCAAGCTCGGACGTGATCCGTCGTGATCGCACCAGCTGCTCGTAACCCTGCTCCAAAGATCCCGCCAAATTCGTCCGCGTCCACGATCCAACAAGACAGCAATCCCAGAAACCCTCAGCGCAAACCCCAGATCGCCCACACTATTACACAACGCAGCCGACTCAGTAGTCGCTGGATGACCAACGTGTTGGGAAAAAGTTCAAGTGCTTCCAGGCGCCGCCACAGTCCTGCAACGCCGAACAAGCCCAGAAATTCGACAACAATCGAGCCTCAGATCATCCTCTCACTCGTTCACCACCAGCGTCCACTGTTGTGCAGACAATGGCACAGGACCCTGACGAGACACGACGAGATACAATGAGACTAGTCGGGTGCTTTCACAAAATGTTTTTCAAAACAGGTTTATGATGACAGATTCAACCCCTCCCGAAGTCTAGCCTCCCCTAGAAACAGCAGCTCACCTGAAAGGCCGAAAGGCTGATCTTTGGATGCGCCAAACGCGGCGAAATCAGGGCCCACTGCCGCTGGATATTTGCCACGAAGAACGTGCAGGGCGCTCTGCACGTACACCGCCCCTACCTCGCTTGCTCCGAGATCCGGCAGTGACGCTCAATTGCGATTACGGAAATGCTCGCCGTGCATTTCGGACCTTGTCGCGATTAATGGTGCTAAGCGAATTGATGTGCTTGCGGAGTTGCGGGCCTGTCGAACTTGGGCGAGGGGTGGGGGCGATGGCCGGATTTTGACTTGGCTACAGACAGGGTTGACTGGTGCCGTCTTGGGATCCCAGGGTCGTGACGGCCGCGAGGTCGTCACTGGCTCTCGCTGGAACGGCCGCGGCCGCGCGTCGGGGTGTGCTCAGGGTCTCTGAGGCCGCGGCTGGTCTTCAGGCAGAGTGGCAGACTTCCTTGTGCCGAAGTCGCCGTAGTCGGCGAAGGCTCAAGACGTTTTTCAGATTTAAGTTAACCCTTGAACAATATTTCTTGGTCTAAGTTAGCAGGCACTCCAAGGGGAATCAAAAATCTCCTTGAAGCTCGGCATGAGTCATTACTCCTTATTCAAAGGTTTGTGCGGTCAGAGCATTTTAAAATTGACCAATGATTTAGAGCTTTGAATTTGCAACCTTAATGTATAATCAACCTTAATGTATAATCAACAATGGATCCAATAGGTTGAAACATTTTGAAAAAAATCCTAAAGCTACTTTTTATCAAAGATCCACTTGAAACCAAGTTCAAGGAGACTAACATGTTGTGTAAGGGTTAATACCAACACGCTTTGAAGTCCGTAACTTTGAATGATGAGTAGAGTATTTCAAGGGCACTATTTAGTCCAAATGATTATTCATTCATCTAAAGTAATTTTTAAGATATATCCTTTTTCATAACCAATTTGATAATAAACAATATATTTGTTTAAGGATATAAACAAAAATGTACAAGAATTAAAAAAAGATTCAAATATTAAAGAGTTAATAAGTACCTACTATAGGCTTTGTTTATGTAGCATGGACTTGCTTTTCAAGTAAGTTTTTTTTCCCCAATTTATTCACATATAGGAAATTTTGTTAAAATGGCGATTATTTCATACACCATTTTTAGATTTCAGATTGTGCAGTCTAAATCATCTAGGACAAGTGTAGATTTCAAACCATGTTGTCTAAATTATAAAAGTGCCAAAGTTATGGAATGACTACCATTTATATGAAATTCCATGTATGTGTAGATTTTGATCCTCTACTCCAATCTATAGTTTTTCAAAGTTAACCCTCAAAAGACACCAAAGCCCCTAAAAGGTAGATGAATGACTTTTAAAATTATTGTAGAAATGAAGAATGCAATATTGGTCCATAAATCAAATCATTTTTGGCACAACACTTTGGTATTAGGTCTCATTCTTTTAAGGTTAATAAGCAACTATGAGAAGTTTTATATATGCAACATAGTTTGTTTGTTTTTTTAATTAAAGTCCTACTCCAATTTTTTCACAAGTAGGTTTTGCAATGCAAAGTTTATTCCCCTTTGGTCCAAAAACAAGAAAGAATTGTATAGTACATAACATTCTTGATTTAGTTGGATGACCATTCTTTCAAAATTAATCTTGTAGCAAACTTTTAGAATGATGGAAAGAAGATGTTTGATTTACCAAATGGCTAGAAGAAAATAAAAGAAGGAACACTAGAGCTTACAAAAGACATCATTTTTCACTAAGCAAATATTTTTATGTGCTTGTAAAGATTCCTTTAAAAAATATGTAGTACTTTCTTGAAGAACATTCTATGTTAGCAATTAATTTAAAAAAAATTAGAATACAATGCAACCAAATCAATACATCTTTCATACAATCATCCTAAAATCCTTAAAGACACACTCTACATCGAATATTATGATTTTTTAAATAATTTTGAGTTTTGGCACTATGCAATTAGAGAGTGCCAAAATTCTCTATAAAAATGAGTTTCATTCTTTGGATTTCAAATTCTATAATCTTTTAGTTAACAAGTTCAAAGTTTCAAATAAAATTCCACATACTCTTAAAGAAATTTAATTAAATTTTATGCAATTGATTGTCAACAAAGAATGTTTATTTTCATATCTACTCAATGCACAAGATAATGACAATTTTGGACACTTTTTGTAGAACTTAGTCATAGAGAAGTTGTAATCAATTAAAAGTTAAGAATAAAAAGTCAAACTTGTTAAAATACACAATAATATTTTATTTAATGACCTCTAAATTATTTTATTTTTGATACAATATTCCATATTATATGAATTTATAATTAACATGATTTGAACTTTATTTAATGATGTAGATATACAATGAACAATTTATACACAAAAACCATCTACTGTTCAAAATAAAATGAAGAATTTCATCACTCTTAAATCAATTTTTGGCTCTTGCAATCCTACTATGGTGAAGGTATGTTTTCACTTTGAGTAGACCTTCACGTGTCACCAAAAATCTAAGACAATTATTATTTATTTTTTATTTTTTGAACAAATGGGAAACCCACTGCATTAAAAAAACATCACATTACAAGAGAGCCAAGCCGTGAGGCTAGACAAATGAAGAGAAGGAGAGCAAAAGGGAACATAAAAAAAAGAGGGAGCAGGAACCCTAATTAAATCTACAACCAAAGAGGGCCACCCCCTTGCCACCTAAGAATGTTACCCTCCCTCGAGGCTAGCAACTTGGAGCAGAGCCGAATGTTATCAAATTTGAGCCAAATGGATGGCGCTTGGTGAGGATTGAGCTTAGACGACCGTTGGGCTTTAAGACACGCCGCTTTGCCGGAGTCCAAAAGAGAGTCCCAGAGAGCTTGTTGGAGTAGGCCACGTGGTCAGAGCGTATGCACAACATTAGAAAAAATCTGGACTCTCCAGA
Source organism: Antitrichia curtipendula (assembly GCA_951230915.1). Taxonomy (NCBI): domain Eukaryota; kingdom Viridiplantae; phylum Streptophyta; class Bryopsida; order Hypnales; family Leucodontaceae; genus Antitrichia; species Antitrichia curtipendula. The sequence goes on along the minus strand of OX579642.1, from coordinate 1,016,991 downwards.
AGGCCGTTTGACTTTCTGGAATTGTGCAATTACAGAAAAAAATAATTAAAAAATTGAAATAAAAAAATGAAGTAAAATATTTATTTATTTATTTCATAGTTTCACCTTGTGTGCCATGCAAGACTGGAGACTTTTTAAGAAAATTCAAATTTTTTTTAATTAAAAACAAAAAACAAAACACTTTTTTATTCCCTTGGATTTGCACAATTCCAAAAAGTCAAACAGCCTTCTGGAGAGTCCAGATTTTTTCTAATGACACCTTCTGGTTCCTAGTAATTCAGATCAACCAAAGCGAAGAACCTTGCAAGAGGGACCAAATGATACTAAAGTTATGAAACTCACGGGGCAGCGAAGAGCCAAAAATGTAGAGAGTCGGCTCAAACCTCACGTGAGGGCCCATCACAGGTTGGTCACCCTGTAGGTGATGCATAATAGATTGGGCGTAGTCCCAAACTTTGCGGGCTTTGGGACAATGGTAAAATCTATGGGCGTTTCATCAGCCCCGGTTGAGCAACATTTGTAGGAGATATCTAGACCCGGCTTAATTTGGACCCTCCAAGAATGAACCGCAACTGCGTTGTGCCAGACAGACCACATAAAAGCATCTTCCTTCTGGGAGCGCTCCTTGAGCCATAAATCTTGCTAGTCGGGCTCGAAGGTGGGGGCTAAGATACTTGGCCACTTGGATGAAATCGTTCGCTTGAGCTGACGATGTTGAATGAGAAGGAATCGGCCACATGATGTGGTATACGAAAGTAGCTGCCTCCCGTTGTTCCAAGACCAATGCCCTGGATCGTATACTAGAGTACGAGTAATTCCGGCATAGAATAACTTTGGGGGATGGTTGCGGCTTTTTTGGATTTCAAGGACCCTTACTCTACATATATACCATGTGTGGGTCTCAGAGATCTTGGATATGGGCAAGGTAGCAAGCTGACTGGAAGTTGGGCCAATTGTTGCTCTATATGTTCCGCCAACAATTGATATTTGTTGGGGACCTAGGATAAGAAGGTTAGCTGGAGGATCTTAATATTGTCACACAATCAAGGGAAAAGCTCCATCTGGCTGGTCAAACATGCCAAGCCATTCCCTTGGCTGGGCTTGGACAAAATGATGTATAAACATAGATCTCCATGATGGATGAGATAATGTAGAACCATTGGATCTGTTTGGTATCCAAAAGATGAAAACGGGAGGATAGATCAATCCACGTTTTAAAATCTTTGGTGTTGGTATTCCAAATGTTCGCTATGTATCTAAAGCCGAGTCTAGCAAGCTCCCTTACCCTGCCTAGGTCAAAATGGAAGTTAGATCTGATGTATACTGTGGACTACCATATACTAGTGGACAGAACCTCATCCGCATTTGTAGGGTGCAAGTATTTGATGAAGTTACTGAGCCGTTTCCATGCAAAGGTAACTCTATTCCAAATCTTGGAGCCTCGTGAAATTGAATGGCCTTGTACCTTAAGTCAAGACTGTGAAGGAAACCAAAGACCTTGAGAAGAATTGGGTTTCATTTTGTTAATTCTAAACTTGAGAAGAACCTTGAGGTTTGAAATGCCAAGCTCAATGGCAAATAAGATCCATTTAGCCAATAGTGCAACCAAAGAGATCTCTGGATCCAATAGATTCAAACCACCAAGGTGCTTTGGGAGACAACAATCATCCTAGTAGACCCTTGTACATGAATTGTGTTCAGTGCCACTCCAGAGATAATTGCGTAATCTCCCACATATAGATTGGATGGCCTGGAGAGAGCCGCTCCAGATGGTGATGAAGTAGTATAGAATAGAAAGGAGAATGGCATTGATTACCGTTACTCTTCCTGCTAGGGATAGTCCTTGGATAGTCCAATAATTGAGCTTCTTGGCAATTTTTTGTTCAAGAAACCCATCTACATCACAAAGTTTAGACCCTACAATTTGGCAACAATTATTGTGCGGTTATTGCTGTTTCACAGGTTTGTACCATAATCGCATTGACTCAGTGTATTTTTACACACTGAATCAGTGCAAAAACAATGAATATCAATAGCGTATGGTTTATGTACTTTAACTATATGATTGTTGTGCAGTTTTGACACAACAATTGTATAGTTAAAGTACATAAACCATATGCTATTGATATTCATTGTTTTTGCACTAATTCAGTGCGTAAAAATACATTGAGTCAGTGCAATTATGGTACGAACCCATGAAACAACAATAACCACACGATAATTGTTGCCAAATCGTAGGGTCTAAATTTTGTGATGAATATAACTTGGATATCAAATGTGATGCCAAAGGGGGCACCCAACAGCTTGGAGAGGGACCTTGAAGGAACCCAAGTCAAGTTGAAGCTACTTAACCATGTTGGAGTAGGACGTCTTGAGAACCAATAGCCAACGCTTTTCGTCCAATTAATTATAAGGCCCGAGGCTAAGGCAAACCTATCCATGAGAGAAATAGAATTTTTTAGAGTTTCTTCCTTGCTAAGTATCGAAAGCCATGTGTCATCAACAAATTGAGAGATCAATTGCTGGAGATCGTTGTCTGGTAATCGAATGCCATGAATATTTCCTAGTTGTTGCTCTTCTAAGACCACCATGTGTAAAGCTTCGCCGATGATTAGAAAAAGGTAGGGTGCCAATGGGCATCCTTGCCTAATTCCCTGCTAGATGGAAAAAGGAGTCGTGGCATTTCCATTGAGTAATACCGTGGTGGATGCATCTCTCAGTAACATCATCACTAGTTGGGAGAATGAGTCAGAGATACCTAACTTTTCTATAACATGGAGTAAAAAGTCCCATGAGATCACATCAAATGCTTTTGTGAAGTCTAGTTTGAGAAATATCAAATCTTGGTTTGATTCTTTGGCCCATTCAACTGTTTCATATTGCAATAAAATGTTGCTGAGGATATGTCTTGAAGGTAAGAAGGCCGTCTGCTCTGGGCTTATTAATTCTTTAAGGAGTGTTTGTAGTCTAGTCTGAAGGGCCTTGGCTAGTATTTTGTAGGAGATGTTTAGCAACGTAATAGGCCTCTAATTAGCTAAGTCTGCATGGTCCCCGGCCTTGAAAATAAGAGCTATGGCTCCAGATGTCATGCCCGTCGGGAGGTAGCCTTGGGATATGGTGTTTTGGATCATTAGGAAAAAATTGTTTCCGATTAGATCCCAAAATCGGCAGAAAAATTCCATGGTGACATTGTCAGATCCTAGACTATGACCCTTTGCCATGTTGAGTAATGCTTGGTGTAATTCTTCTTTAAAGAGAGGGCATTGGAGCTGGTTAGCTATATCAAGGGAGAATTTGCTAGTAACACATCTAAGTATTTTTTTCACTATCAGATGTTGATTCAGGGCTTCTGACTCCTTGTGAATAAAGTCTTGTATAGAACTCGATGCAGATATGGTCCAGGTCTCCCCGTTCGCATTTAATCTCACCATCAGCATTCCTAAGTTTCGTGATTGATGAGTGAGAAGGTGTTTCACGGACCGATTTGAAGAATTTTGCGGAGAGTTTGTCTCCATAGAGTCTCCACTGAGTACGGGATCTAATCTTGCACCCTTCTATTTTGTGGTTCTCTAGGCTAAGTAAGTTTGCTTTTATGATCCGGACCTCTTCTTATAGTAAAGGATAGAGGGGCACTTCCTGTAGTTGTTTAGTCTTTTGCTCTAAGGTGGAGCATAAAGCTTCTTCCAATTCTTTAAAGCTTTTGGAGTGTTGGATGCATAATCCCCTAAGTATAGAATCTGGTAACACGTTTAAGTTTACTAAAGAAGGAGGCCGATATCGGGGCCCTTGCCCAAATTTTCCTAATTAAGGCATCTGCTTCGTCTAGGTGGATAGATGACATGATCCACCGGCTTGGGCGTAGAGAGGAACTGGCTAGATCAAGTACTAGTGATATATGTGAGTGGTTAAATTGCGGGTTATCACCCCTGATCTTGTATTCCAATACTTTCACTGAGTCTGTACAGATGTACATCTGTAGTCTAAGTTTTGTTACTTCTGCAAATACCCAGAGAACTAGTATAGGGGTTCAAAATCTATGGAATAGTCAAATAGTCTAATGTTTTGTGACTAGGGTCACTTGTATTCAAGATTGGAATGAGATTTACTATAATATTTCACAAATACAAAGGAAGCATACATTCACTCTTATACCCATTTGTATAATTTGGTTGCCAGTCCTTTAAATAATGCTATGGACGCATGAAATGCCGTCTCAGTCTTGCCTAGTGTTCTAGGGGAGAGTTCCAACAATTTGTCAGGTTTGACCACAATTTGTCATGCACATGATCTACTATTAGACAAATGCAAATTGTATGATATATTTATATAATTGTGCCCATGTTCCTTAATTATTAGTGATTTTCGTTACCAAGACAATTTGTCCAGTCACTATTTACTAGCCTAATCACAAATTTAGATGAGTAGAAATCAGTCCCAGTTCTATAACAATTTGTTTCTAACTAATGCAGGCATGATTGCAATGCATTCACCAAGCTTAGTATACTCTATACAATTACAACAATTCGTCAAAGTACACAATTCATTTCAAATATAGGAAACAAACCAAAGCACAGGAACTTACTATTAGTCTGACCCACTTAAGCTGATCCTCAGACTAATTGTCGTGTCTAAGAACAAAATTACTTCATTTAAACTATACTCACACCTACCAAGTAATCCCAATTCAATTTCATCCAACAACTAATTCACACACTCTCTGTGCTAAATGGTAAGACAATTAGTCATGCTCCATATTTACCAAATCAGACTCAACCTATTCACTTTAATTCACACCCGTATTTGAACTAATCACTAGTTCAGTTTGACTCTTCAAACTCAGTCTTTGACAATTTGTCTAATTACTTCAGTCATAACGATTAGAGATCAAGAGACAATTTGTTGAATTTTCAATCGAGAAATTTAAATCTCTTAACAAACTTAATAATCAAACTCAGTATAAATTCTTTGATGATATCACTCACTGTAGGATCAAACAATTTAATTCTCACACATATCAATTGCACACAGAATACGCTCAATCATAAACACACATAATTCAGATTTACAATTTAATTCAATTTATAATGACAATTCGTCTGCAAACCGCTGGTCCTTCTCTGTCTTCAACAATATCACAACTTAATACACATATCAAGTATGACAATTAGTCTTAATAAATCACAAATAGTAGATCTTTGAGTCACACCATTCAAATTATTTCTCATCACTTAACAATTTCACATACATGGATTTATCTTTGATTTACAAAAATCCATAGAAGTAATTATTTCACTCCTTATACAATTGAAATTTCAATCTAATTTTTATCATATCCAATTTATATCGATTACAATGACAATTTGTCTACACTCACCTCTTCTCATTTACTAATTTAAAACAATCTACATTACAGTCGTTCTTACAACGACATGATAAATAATAATTTAATCATATTCAAATGGTCGATTTGTCTCTCACAATTCCTTTCAACAGGATATTTTAATCATTTGATTTATTATCAATCTTCACATAATTTCCTAATTTTGTATCTCAATTTCAACTCAAAGACTATTAGTCCAATAGCAATATAAGGCTAATTATAATTCAAACAATTTGTTTAAGAATTACATACCGGATAAATTGTTCTCGGTTGGTCCTTCACGATCCAGCACCGAGCTTGTTTTTTGCTTACAATTTGCAGATGATTCTTCCGTCTGGCTGCTCCAACTCCTCAATTTGACAAATTGTTCCAAAGCAAGTATCCAAATATAGCACTCAATTGACAATTTGTTTTATACAAATATCATTCACTAAGTTCAAGAATTTACGATGAAAACCACACTGGCAAACTCACAATTCAATGAACTAAAATTAAATATGCAATTTGTATGACAATTAGTCATAACACAATCAAAGGCATCCAATTAAATTGACCAAATGCAATTACTCATACAATTATGCACTCACAATTTGTCACAATCACATACATAACACATAGTGAAAGAACTTGAAATTAACACGTCAATTTGTTATATTTAACAATCACAGAATTCAATAATCCAATCACTGGATTATTTCACAATTTCAGATACAATTTGTCACACACAACAAATAATCCAATCATTGTATTACAATGATTCACCGCAACACTTCTGTACTAGACAATTAGTTCAAAAAGACGATTTGTATTAAAGGAGTTCACAATTTACAGGAATAGCTTGACTCTTTAAGATACGCAAAAGATAACCGAGAGAGTGAGAGAGAAGAAGTTGACAATTTATTCATCTTAAGCTACTGGAAAGGTGTGAGACCTTGAATATCAACTGATGCTAAGACAATTTGTCACTCTTCCGATCTAGTTTATTCACAGCTTTTAAAATCCTTCATCTACTTGTTCATTTATCATTCCTTTTCCGTTTAATTCCTAAGACAAGTAGTAAATGACTCCTTTCTGCATTACTAAAGACAAGTAGTCAAAACCAAAAAAATTCACTGCACTTACAACATCCTATCCAATTGTGCCATGATCCTTGAGGAGTCCTAACGGGCATTGTCCCACGAGTATAGTAATGATGGTAGAGTTAGTGAAGGTTCAAACACTTGCAGAGATGTTTTTAAGCTATTAAATAATAGTCTTTCAGCATAGGACATTGATTTTCCATACATGCTAGATTTATCAATCCTTCGTTCAACCATATTGAAGTCACCTAAGAGAATCCATTTACATGAATTGGGTAGATCCCTTAGCATGGATTCCCATGGAATTCAATGGGGGTGGGGCTCGTGGGGCACATAAATGTTAACAAACCCAATGTTTCCGTTAGATATGCGGTAGAGTATAAACCAATGGACTCTGCCATCGCAAATAGATCCTGATTGCGAGATTAGTTTAGCCCATCTAGGTGATATCAATGAGGCCACGCCGCCTTTGCCAGTATTTTTACCATCAAGAGTGTAACCTACATCTGCATCAAGGCAAAAGGTGGTGGCTTGGTGCCATAGGGCCTTGCCTAGATTTAATGCACTCTGGCCTCTAAGCTTGTGCTCTTGGATAAACAAAAAACAACATGATTTTTCCTAATATAGTGTTGTAAAGAGGCTATTGCGGCTGGATTGTTCAATCCTCTGACGTTTTGAGATAGAATCTTAAACTTCATGGATGATGCAGTTTGAGGGTTTACTAAGCGCCCCCTGTGCGGGCGTGGAGGAAATTAGCTTGTTGTCCCGGCTAACCTTGACAGGGTCCCAAGGCTCAATAGCTAGGTGAGTGTGTGAATCAAATTGGGTCTGATCATTGCTAATGATAAGTCTAGCTGAGGCACGAGTGCGCCGCAAGGAGACCTCTACAAGAACCACATGATTGGAGGTCTCATGCTCGGGAGCATTCCATTGTGGAAGCGAGCCCGAGATGTGGTGGTAGACACGTATGACAAGGAAAGTGCCGTTCTCATGCACGGAAGTGGATGGTCGGGTTTGGGTGGTGTTATCAGGCTGATGTGGTAGCACATCACTCCACAACTCATTATCCAGGAGAGTTTCAAGTGAGGGTAGGGAAAGAATGAGGTTGTTGTTGTGATCAATAGTGATTGGTTGGCCCCAGAGGACAGGGGGTGGAGAAACTAGTATTATGGGACTTTAGGTATTAGGAATTTTGTTGGACTAGGGTGAGGTGTGTATAGAACTGGAAGGAGCTATTTCTCTAGACTGGGATGCGACAAGGATTTGAACATTTGTACTAGAGGAAGGATCGGGGGATTGGGAATTTGGTTGGTCTATCAATTCGACATGTACGGGAGTATGACAAGAGTCGGTGGGAGAGAGCGGCAAATCTAGTCGGGCATGGTTTGAGCAGCTTGGATGTTGGGGGGATCTAGTAGGAATAGTGGAGATATAGGTGTAGAATGGTGGCCACATGGTTGATCTACGAGGGGGGAGGGATGTAAGGTAGATGATGGGAGATACTGGCTAGGGTGGTGAGGGACAATATTGACAGGAGATAAGGACGAGTTCAAAAAATCATTGATGTGCAATGGATGATCTTGGGATAGAAGTGTAGGGGGTGAAGGTAGCTGGCTGGGGTTTGACTGAGTGGGATTGGTTGAGTGAAATGAGAGAGTTGCTAGAGGTTGAAGACTAAGGAAAATTGCTTGAGTGGGTGGGTATAAGGATTGGATAGAGTTGGTATTGGCATTACTAGATGTGGCGAGTGCTTCAAATTGGTTCCTACCTTGATCATCTCTTCAACGTTCCTGCGATAAGCGACGCTTCCAATAATGGTTGGAGCTTGCTGGCCTGGCTAAACGACAGGAAGTCGGTTCCAACCACAGACGTTGATACTCCACTAGTATGAACCCTTCTGAGTCAAGTGTAGCTACTAGACGTTGACCAAATTGAGCACATTGACTGTTGTGTCGGTTGAAGCTTCGATTGGAAGATGTTTTTGACTGGTGGCTGAGGTTGTAGGAGCGACGGTTGATATTGTTGTTGGAGTTTGGCTCAGTAAAATCATGTTGCCTTGGGGTCACTAGCAAAGATAGTGGTAGTTGCGCTAGACCTTGTTGCCTCTAGATGGTAGGAGAGATTGGTAACCAACCATCTGGCAAAGCCCAAGTGCTCAGGTTTTCATGAGAGGCTTGCTGGCGCAAGGGGATGTTGGCATTTGAAAATCCTGCATGTCTGCATAGAGAGGCAAAGGGGCACTTGGATAGTGCATGCGATGAAGCCTTACAGTTTGAGCAACTAAGACGGGTGTCTTCGTATGTAATATGGAGCAACATCACACACAAAGACAATTATTGATGTACGTAATGCTTTTGTCAATATTGTTAATCAAAATAATGGTTGTTTAATTTTATTTGAGTAAGAAAAAAATAGTTTAACCTATAAGGTCATTAAAGCCACAAACACTTTCTAAATGATTTTGAATGAACATTGAAGAATGAAGGACAATATTTTTTTATTCATTTTTTAGAGACTTCCTCAAGTGTATTGTAGTAGATGGCTACAAATATTCCTTCATTGATGTAATATGATGAAACATTAGATTTTAGAATTTATTATTATTCTACTGAAAAAGATGTTTAATTCACATATTGCAAAATTAATGAGCTTTTCCAACTCTAAATAATTTGCTCCAAATTTGATTTTCACCAATGAAAAGTTATTTTTTGAATTATAATCCAATTAATGAAATAAAGTTAGTTAAATCTAGCTCCTATTCCAATTTTAAAAATGTTAAATTCTTAAAATAAAATATTTTATTGTAATTTGAATTTATGGCCAATTATCATAGTCAATTTTTATTTTCTCATTTAAAAATGACACAAAAATTAAATATTGTGGTTATACCGTAATACTTGTCTTTATAGTATGCAACTATGGTTAAATTTTTCAAATGCTTCAAGCATATTTTGTATTTGATATAAATTTTTTTCTCTTCTTCTTCAAATTTATGGTAATTCCAAATCTAAAAATTTAATGACTTCTGGAAGATATGTGAATTCATCGAGTACTAAAAAAATTAAAATGAATTTTTTCATTCATAAATAGTAGAAAATGATGCTTATAATACAAAATATTTTGAGGTTAAGTACCATAAGCAAAGTTTTCATTTAAATTGGATGTATGATATATCGTTGTAGATTTCTTCAAGACAATTTCTACATTACATATCTAATGGTATATAATAAGTCTAATTTGATGTAAAATTGTAATTTTTAATATACATAATTATAGTGAATTATTATTAGTCTAAGTCAATTACCAAATTCAACCAAGTTTTCAATTAATAAAAACTCCTTGAAATATGTACTTTCTAAAATCATGCCACAAAGTTATTACTTTTTCCTTCTTAAATTCAATAGGGTACACTTCTGTAGAAAAAATAAACAAATGCTTTGTCATTTGTTTAGCTGATTGTGCCTTCATATGTAAGTGTAGCTTTTGTGATAAGAATAGGAGTAGCAAATATCTTACCAATGAAATATAAACAAGGTACATACATCGTAACTATAATTTGCATGTGAGTAACGTTTTCCTCCTAGAGAACAATAATTCCTTTGTTGTCCCAGTCCATTCAAGAATATTTTGGGAGACATCACAATAGAAGCTGTTTGAGTGTGTGTGTGGAGAAATTTTGCTTGAAATAAAAACTTTGTCTTGAATGTCTTGTTTAGTATCCTTTGAACTATTTCATTGAGGCCTCTAAGATGGAATTTTTTTTTTTATTAATTCAATGTTTTTGGAAGGAGTTACTTGAATTCATTTTCAATGAATTGTGTTTTGTATTCCTTCCTAGCAATAAGTTTTGTCTTTCCTACATAAGAAAATGACAATTCTACATATCACTATATGCATAGTGTGATGGCAATTTTTGCTCCTTTTTCTTGATCTAAATTTTAATCATAACAAAATTTTTTCTCTTATTTGGCCCCAACTAATGAAAGGAAACTTATCAAGTCTAATTTCAACTCTGATTTGAAAATTTCTTAAATTTCTATTATTTATTGCAAGTTAGGATTTGGGCCTATTATTATAAAATAAATTTAGAATGGTAATAATTTTTTTTGTACCATGGTGTTCTGAAGACATAACATACACCTAGGGATTTTTTTCATACTTCCACGTCCTAAAATGATTGTCCTCTTTGAATGTCATGTTTTTTTAAGGTTGTTTTGAATAGGTCAAAAAGATACTTCCTTCTGGTTAATTTTTATTTAGGTTGCAATGAACACATGCCATGTTCTTCAATGATTCCAATGATATAAAATTTGGAACCTTTCTTAATTGTACTTTCCACAATATAGTCAATGAAATTGGCTCAAAAAAATATCAACAAAAATTGTAGACAATCATTTTAGGACAGAGGGAGTATTTGATATGAATTTTTTTCACTTAATATTAAAAAATTCATAGTAATTTTAAATTTTCACCAAAAAATCTGAAAATTTTAAGATTTGTAGAAGACATGTAATTGCATCTTTGAATAACATAACATAAAATAAAATAAAATCATATATAGATGCAAAACAAAGGAAGCATAGAGAGAGGGGAACTAAAAAGAGGTCACAGTCCCGCCCATTCATAAGATTCACTACACTCCGCTAGTTGTCCACCGCATAAACCAGCTCAGCAAACAGTACCATCCCAAGACACTAGACAGCATCTTCTGAATCGGCGTGAAAAGCAACCCTTGACATCTACTTAGCAAAGCTGCGGTCACTTTGACCAAGGAAGCTCCTCAAATGAATATTCCAATGTGAGCACGGGAGAGATTTAATTCCCCTTAATTTGCTCTGGTTTGACAAAACAATGTTCCAATGCCAAAACTACTCAGTAATTTTGTAACATAGGCCTCAAGCAACTCGTAATCACAACCACCGGTGAAAATGAAGTGGACCACCACAGACAAATGTGACATTCAGAGTCTCTAGGCCTGATCAAAGCAAAGTCCTCCAGATAAGTAAGCTTACACACCATCATCGTCTGGACGGCTATTAGCAATTCCGAGAAAAGACTGCCGCCATGGACAAAAATGGGACAGAATGCTACACCCCATATTGTTCTAACCAGCAAAGTACAGTTGATTCGACAAATTGACCCAATATACACAATCTCAACCACCACGACACGGCTCATCACCAGCCATGTCGAAGCAAAGCGCTGCAAACAACTCCTATCATGATACCAACTCGCTCATCTAAAACGACGGCCACGAGAATCCACATGATTTCAGCATCGGCCATGGCATTCATGAGGGTTTCCTCAGCTTCAGCTTCTTCTACATCTTCAAATAGTCCACACCATACAGTCTCAAAGCTAACAGCTCTCAGCTCTTCAGACATTTCTGCATCCTCTCAAGAACCTGCAGCGGCGGATCCCAACTCCCGACTTCTACTACTTCTTGCCTCCCCCCTGCATGTTTTGGAACTGGTTCAGCGCTGGCCTCAAGATGTTAAACAGCACCCACCCGATAGCTGGAAGCAGAATCACCAACAGAATCAAAGGTCTCGTGTCCGCGCCAAGCTGGGTCATCTCCTGCACTTGGGCGTCGGCCTGGGGGGCAGACAAAAGCAGCGAAGCCGCGGCTGCGCTGATGCCCGTGGCGCCCAACATCGCCCTCGACTTCAGCTTGCCGCTGTTGCCCTCCACCATACGGTCCACCTGGTTCAGCGCAGGCTTCAGGATGTTGAACAACACCCACCCGATGGCTGGCAGCAGCAATCCCAAGATAATCAGGCCACGAGAGTCCGAGTCCGCAAGGGTCGCGATCTCCTGCGCGGCGTCCGCATGGGGAGCCAACAGCATCGACACGCCGCCCAGACCCAGCGCGCCGATCACGCCCTTCGAGCTGCGCATCCTGTCCACCTGATTCAAAGCCGGCTTCAAGATGTTGAACAAAACCCACCCGATGGCGGGAAGAAGCAGTCCGATGATGATGAAGCCCCTCGCGTCACCGTCGGCCAAAGTCGCGATCTCCTGAGCCGCGTCGGCGTGGGGAGCCGCCAGCAGCGTCGCCGCGGCTCCAAGGCCGGCACCCGACACCAATCCCTTCACGCTCCTCATCCGGTCCACCTGATTCAACGCAGGCTTCAGGATGTTGAACAAAACCCACCCGATCGCGGGTACCAACGGAATCAGCAAGGCTACAGCCCTGTTGTCGCCTTCCGCCAATGCCATCATCTGCTGAGACGCCATGGCCGACTCCGAGCTCGCCATGGCCGCGAACATCGCACCTGCCGAAGCACAAAAGATCACGCCACCCAAAGTCACAACGATGACACACCCACGTCTCCGATAAGCGATGTAACCTTCATCGCCTCCCGACAAAAGAATGGAGGAATTCCAAACCCAATCAATCAATGCCAACTGAACGACATGACAAGAATGCGAGGAGGAGATCATCTGAAACCGGACACTGCAAGAGAAGGAAGGATTGTGCTGACCTGCTACGGCGTTGGCGCCGACAGTGACCTGGTGCGCGAGGCCATCATTAGAGGTCGAGAGCTTCGCAGAAGCGCAAGGCACGACTCTGAGCTTCACCGCCGATCCCGTGTGGGTGGCAGCTCGCAAGCCCTGCACTCCAGCTCCGAAGACGGTGGTCCTCTTGAGGGAAGTGAAGCTGGTGCTCGCGACGGCGGTCGCCATGGCCATCGTCGCAACCACGTTCTCAGTCAGTCACACCGCAACGAAACTCTCACCACCTGCCAACAACAGTTCCCACACCACGATAACTATCAATCCTTCCCCAAACACGAACCCATAAAAACCCAACATCCACAACATGCATCCAACTCCCCTCCACCTTAAATTCACCACTTCAAAACCCGAATTTCGACACTCATCAACTCATCACCCCCACATCCCACAATCCCACGATCATTGCATTTCACCAAGCACCAAAACAGAAACCGAGTGCCCACGCAATTCCGAGGCCCGTTCCAAATCAAATTCCCATGCAATTCCCAACCCACTCAATTCTGTACTCCTGACCACTCAAAATTGAATTCACATCCAACCAATCACACACATCAAATACATCAAACAGGTCACAGGCATCAGGGTAGAGTGTAGAATCGGACTCCTCCCACCCCCCACTGCAGTATACTCAGGCACCCCTAGGTGTCTCCGATTCAAGATGTCTGTAGTAGTAAAGACATCTTCCAGCGGAGGTTCCCGACTCTACATCTAACGCCAGACAGCACACACATCCCAGGCATCCCAGACATCCCAGGCTTTGCAAGAATCGCAAGAATCGCAAGAATCGCATGAATCACAGAAATCGCAGACATTGCAGGTATAGCGGACATGGAATTCAAAGATTGCAATGCATGCTGAGAAACTTACAAAGCGAAAGACGGCGTAAAAGCATAGTAAGGTACGTACCTTGAGACGTAACAACAAACCGTGGTAGCTGTGGCGATGGTGGAGAGCTGGGTGAGGAGATGGGGAATGCGAAGGTGATCCTGTAGGGGAGCAGGGCAAGCGGGCATGGGGATAAGGCTGCTGCTGGTCTTGGGCGGGGCTGCCAATGGGCTGCTTTCTTCCACCACACACGCTGCGGGTCCCTTTCTTTCTTTTGGGGAGGACATGGACCCATGGCCACTCCTTACCGTGAGGATCCCACCACCGTGGGATGAGTGGCGTTGAGTGAGATGATGCTCTCTCTCACTGGCCCCTTGGGTGGGACACCTAAAACCTCCACCTTTTCCTGCTGTGAGCAATCTCTAGTTTTAGATTACTGAATATATCTTTTTCTTTTCTTTTCTAGTTGGTAGGAAAGTATCATTTGCATACAATATGCAAAAGTTATGATGGATCAAAGTTTTTTTTAGCTAGATATAAAAATTGTAAAATTGTAATTATTTAAAATTGCGTTTCTTCAAAATATGTGCATATTGATTTAGGAGATGTACACATTGTGATCATTTGACGGCTTGATACTTTTAGACATTATTGCTTTTGGGTGTCCCAACCTTACCAAAATCCTACAAGACAAGTTGGGGGTGTTCACTAGAATGACCTCTGATAGACATTGTTAAGACTTCGTTTATTTCTTCTTTTATAACTGTGAAATAATATTCAATGCTATCAATAAAACTTTGATGCTTTGTTCTTTGAATGGAAAGCATGGTATTGGTGGTGAGCATTTTTTCACCAGAGTGCAGTTGCATCACCTTCACATATGACTTGGTGCTTGCAAAATATGGTATCCTTCAAACTCTTGGTCTTCTCAAGTTTATCCTACTTGAGATAAGACACAACTTTGAGTGACATGAAGTTGATCGTGCCAACATACACCCTGCTTCTCCAAGCTAGGTTAGTGATAACCCATGTAAACATTAAACTTTTCATTTCTAAACACTCTTGCGTTTTAGCATGCTTAATTCTCCACAAGCTGGCAACTCAAAACATCTCCTAATAATTTTGGTTTGGGGAGGTCTTACGAGGTTTTGCAACCCTTTTTCCTCTACTATCCGAGGTGATGCAAAAGAGTATTTTGCACTGATATCATTCTTGGTGGGAGATGAAGGGCCACTCTCACTCCTCCCAATAATATTTTGTATCAAGTTTTGCTTGCATATTTGCATCCTAGAAGTCCAATATGAGGTATGTGCACCCAAATTTTCCACCTGAAAAGAAAGAATGCATTCATTTTGAAGAGTGATTATGAGTGCACATACTTTAGTATACTCTCATGTCTCCTAAATCAATATTTGGGGTTATTTTTTGAGTTTTATCAACTATTTTTCTTTAATTCCCAAATTGAATTGTTTTTTTAAGTATCAAGACTGTTTTTTTCTCTATTTTTTTACTCTAAATAAAAATTTTATAGATTTTTTCACCAAGGGATTTCAATGTTTTCAAATTTCAACCAATTTTTTTCTCAATTCCATTAGCTAACAATGAATTAACCATCAATTTTTCCCAAACATTGTCCTAGACTTTCAAAACTCAATGTTGTCAAGTATCAAGTGTATAACTTTTGTAGAATAGTCTAAGGGGTTTACTGGGTCATGTGGTCACCACAAGCCTCTCTTCATTGGCTTGTTGGATTAAGCATGTATATTGTATAGAGGTTAGAAAATGTTATATTTTCAGGAAGATAAAAGGTTCATAAAGCGACCATTTACCAATTGATTGGTAATTTGTGGGAGCTTAACTTCTTGAATTTTTTATCACTAAATTAATTTGGCATTAAATCCAAGTCGATTCAAATTTTTGGATGTTTGTGGAATTGGTTATGAATTTTGAAGTTGGAGTCAAATAAGGCTCTAAAAGTGTCTACCTCCTATATGCTCGTTTTTGGTACACTGACAAATGCAGTTGGTACATTGAAGAAATTAAAACAACATGTACCTCTATGTCAAAGAACATTTTTAGGACTTGTCACTTTATGGACTTCCTACTTTAGTGGATCCCTCCTACCAATGTAAATTTCATCTACAAATCATCCACAATTGTTTGAAGTGAATACTTGAAAAATGAATTCTTAAGGTTCTAAAAGGAAGTCTTATGTCCTTTTCAAAACCTTAATGTAGTCTAGTACTTTGTAATCCAAAAATCCTAAGTCCCTTTTTTTTCCTTGTCTTCTTTTTGGCCTTTTCTTAGCTATCCACCTACCCCCCCCCCCCCCCCCCCCCCCTTTCCTTTGCATAGTCTTTATCTTTGGATGGACTTTATTTTTTGATTTGTTTTTCTTGTACTTTTTTTAACACATTTATGTTCTTTTTCTTTAATATCATGGTAAACAATATGTAGTTTTCCATCATTGCAAAGGTAAGATAGCCCCTCAACAATCCCAGTGGCAATATGGTGTTGTTGCTCCCACTCGAGGACAAGCTTAGGTTGGACATATAGTTGTAAACGAGCATGCTTTCCTACCCAGAGCGTACCAACTACTCACAATGCAACACCCCTATAAATTCACAAGGTTCTTATTCTAAAACTTGCTCGACACTTTGACCTTGTTCAGGAAGTCAAGGTCATATCCGTGCTTGCAGCTCTTAACCCCTAAAGGACCAAACACCGTTTTTTGACAACATAGCGTTTTTGGGCAGCTCACCACGAATGGAATTTTTATTTATTTTCTTTGAAATTTTCACACAAGATGTGTCCGAGGAGTAGCTTTAGGGCCCAACAATTTTCATAACTTTTGACCACATGGTTAAAAAGTTATGGTATGATATGTAGTTTTCATTGTTTGGCGGGCAGCCCGGGCAGCAAAAAAAACTTCTTTAAAAATCATTTTCTAGAGAAATAAAAATTTGAAATTGGTTCTCTAGATTTATGTGCACAAGGAAAGCTTTGAATCATTCCACTTTGATTTATGAGATGAAAGTTATGAGGAATTTTAGTTGTGGGTAGTTTGTGGGTAGTTATGGAATCTCTACTCTAAATTAAACTTTGAAGTCCTTTATTTAACTCAATTTTCAATATTTTTGGAAAAAAATATAAACACAAGGTGTAGATTGTTTATTACAACATTACAATCGTTTGGATTGGCATTTTTCAATTCCATAATTAAATCCTAAACAATTTAGTGTTTTGAATCATTTTCTACTTCTTTCTACTTACTATTTTTTTCCTATATGTTGTACAATTCCAAATGATCTGAAATTTTTCAAGCATGTAGCTAACTTGCTTTGAAGAATGAATCCAAAGAGTTACCACCATTTTGGACATTTTTTCATACAAATGTGACCATGTGAAGTGCAGCTGCCCGGTTTTTCGCAGGGACAGAAAAAGGGTTTTTGTCACTTCAAATGCTAATATATTGCAATCTACACGGTGGAAATTTCTGAAATTTTTTCCACATCTTCCAAAACTAATTTACTACAAGATCCTACGGTTACATGTGTCCAAAATGTTTTTTTTCCAAAATTTGGTACTTGTACTAGAAATGGCAGTTTGGGAGCGTTTTTTGTGAAAACATAGTCAAAAACCTTTAGGGGTTAAACATCTTCATTGCATCAATGCAAACATCTTTTAGGATGCCATCGTAAACACAACCATGGCCATCTCCGGCTAGAAGCGTCTTGAAAGAGGATTCATCATTGACAACTTTTAGCATTTATCAATCATACCACACCAACATGCCAACATCTATTAACATTGAATTTGTTACAAAATACAGTGACCATTTTAGGTTAGTTTGATGACCATTACAACTGCACTTTTTATTTACTTATTTTAGGAAAACTTGTAACTCTTTTGAGCTGTTTGTACAACACATTTCAGGAATTTCCAAAAGAATCATACTTTGATTAAAAAACATAATTTCAATTGCTATCACCTTCTCTTACATGTTGAAAAAACCCCAAAAACTAAGATAATTTGACCATCCTCTGGGACAACTCAGCCATGATTCTGCCCGGAATTGAATGGGCTCATCGCCCTGATCCAGAAATTTAGTTTTGAAGAAGACTACATTGCCACGCTACTATCTAGGGTTTAGGGTTTAGTTTTTGGGTTCACACTTTTCAGTTGCAGCTACTTCACGTTGACAGATCCCTTGTGAATTCAATACGGTATGTTCAGAAAGTTCGTAAATCAAAACACGAGTCTTACAATTTGATTTGGTCAAAGAGAAGCAAGTCCAGATATGCACGTGTAAAATTTTTAGAGAAGCAACATTATTATTCAAATTTTAGTCTCTGCAATTGTATGACAAAATGTGTACGAGAAAATGCAAACTTATCCTGAAGCATTGCTCGCTGCAAAATTGTAGCATTTGTGCTTGGCTATGGCCGGATCAGTTTTAGTTCAACAGCAGGAGCAACAAACTAGAGTGGTTCCAAATTCTTTCATCTCTTTCACGAATGCTTTGCTGAATTCCTTAGTTCTTGTGTCATACAGTATATCCGTTGTCTGTCTTCGAGCTGGAAACTGAAACTGGAAATTGATCAACAACCAAGCACAACAGTACATTGACATTGAGGTTTGCAAAGTCTCCATCCTTGTGATTTCAGTAGCGAAGGAAGATTTCAATTAAGCTGGCAGCTTTTGGGTTGCCGAAAATGAGATGCACAAGCAGTTGTTATTTGAATAGTAACTAGGAGAGGAATAGATGTAAGTTCAGCAGCACGATTTTCTGGACAAAAACTTGCCATTTTCGCTGAAGATTGCCATTGTAATGGAAAGTCTCTTAGGATTGCAGAGTTCAAGACTTGTGCTTAGAGGATGGATACAATTCGGGAAATGTGAACTCTGAAGGGGATAGAACTTTGAGTCACACTAGTGAGAATGAGATGTCAAGCAGTATCTCTTTTGATCACTAAGACAAAGTATAGATGTAAGATGAGGGCAATTGTACAAAAGCTTGCCCTTGTAACTGAAAACGGCCATGCCGATGTAATGGAAGATCTTGTAGGGGTGTTTGAGTTCAAGACTTGTGCGTAGAGAATGGAGTCAATTCAGGAAATTGCAATCTGAAGACTCAGAAAGGACTCGTAGTTTGATCCCAGATTCTGAGACTGAGAATTGCACATCATTTGGTCACAAATGGCAGAAAAGCGCGGCAGAAATGGCGAACTAGTTCTGACCAAGTGAAGAGCAGTGGGCGACCATGTCTCCGCTGCGGAGAGTCGAGATCGTTCTGCTTGCAGTGTGGCTCCCCAGCTTGCTGATTGGGAACGGACGAGCTGCAGGAGCTGGGGTTTGGCTCTACAAGGACCCTCACCAGCCCATTCACGTTCGAGTGCAGGATCTTCTCCGTCGCATGACATTGGAAGAGAAAATTGGGCAAATGACACAAATCGAGAAAACTGTCGCGAATTCCTCCGTGATTGGGAAATATAAAATAGGTCAGTTGGGAACGTGTGATCAACGCCTTTGATACGATGTGGATGTCCCGAAATCTACTTCGACTACTTCCTCATATTCTTAAAGTCAATTTCGTTAAATTGGCCGTATTCCAATGCTTTGGAGCTTTTCAAAACACCTGGCGTAAAACAAAAAAATCTGTACCGGTTCTGGTTTCTGGAACTGGAATTACATGTATGGTACAATTTTGGGCACTGGAGTTTCACGGAATTGGCGATTATCGTTGTCTTGGTGTGGTCACGGCACTGAGTCTGTGGATGTCGAACTCTCATTATGCACAGAGAGTATTTTAAGCAGCCCGTTCCCGTCTGGGAAACCAGGAAACTTCGCCACGGCTGCGCAATGGGCCAACATGACGGACTTTTTCCAATCTGCAGCTCATAAAACACGGCTGAGCATCCCGTTGCTTTACGGAATTGACGCAGTGCACGGCCACAACGGCGTCTTCGGGGCGACCATTTTCCCTCACAATGTGGGTCTCGGGTGCACAAGGTGAGCCATCATGCAGGCTTTAGCCCATCATACTCAGAGAATGAAATTCAACATGCTTGTTGTGTAGAATCTTGACCACTTTGAATTAAGTAACCCTTTGATAGTGATCTAGCGGTTACCCAAAACAGTGTTTTTTGATTGTGGAATAAGATGGTATCACAACACATAACGTCATAACGTCATACCGTTAAATTATTTGGCGGTTTCATTGCATATGAAGCCCTTGTTTGATTGCAACGGAAAACGTGAAAATCTCCTGAGGTCTCGCATACATTCTCCCCTACAGATCAAGGATCTGTTGTAAATCCCCCATGAGGGCAAGGAGAGTTTAACACACGGGGTTTGAACAAGTGAAATAACCATCTTGTGAGTGGTTTTGACTTTTGAGTGTTGAGCACTTTGTGGAATCCAATTGGTCATTTTTCAAACCATGAATCTTTGGTTCCGTACGGGTAAATGCATTGTTCACTTGCAGCGATCCGGAGGGTATTAATGTAAATCTTCTTACTAGCATTACTGCGTTTCTTGAAGTTCATTCAATTTTCGGATCGTGTGCTTGTAAGTTATACCTGTGTCAATACTTGTGCTTTGCGTGGTGGTCACCGTGTTAAGCTGCGTCTGGTTTTGAAGAGACCCAGAGCTGGTGAGGCGAATCGGCTCGGCCACAGCTCTGGAAGTGCGTGCCACGGGCATCCCGTATGTGTTTGGCCCTTGCATCGCCGTTTGCGGAGATCCACGGTGGGGACGTTGTTACGAAAGCTTCAGCGAGGATCCAGAAGTGGTGAGCAGCATGACCTCCTTCATTGACGGTCTGCAAGGCCAAGCCTCTCCCCACTGGCAGTGACCCTTCGTGCAAAATAGGTCAGTGCAAGGACCAATTCTACCGATACATAGTGACCACAAAGTGGCACGCACAAATAGTCAGATAAAACAAACAGTGAAATTCTCCCACCTTCGTGAAATTCCGCCCATTTAACAAATTTGACGTATTGTTTCGCTAAGTCTAGACGTGGAATGTAATGCAGTCGCAAGGTAGCGGCGTGCGCCAAGCATTTTGTGGGCGACGGAGGGACGGAGAACGGGGTGGACCGAAACAACACGGAGATCAGTTTCCAAGGCTTGGTGCGCATCCACATGAAAGCCTACGTGCCTGCCATCGCCAAGGGCGTCTCCACCATCATGGCCTCCTACTCCAGCTGGAACGGAGTAAAAATGCACGCCAATCGCTTCCTCCTCACAGACATTCTCAAGAAGAAATTGGGGTTCCAGGGCTTCCTCATCTCGGATTTCCAGGGGATTTCCAGGATCACGGACCCTATTGGTGTGAATTGCTCGAACTCGGTTCGTGTGTCGATCAACGCTGGCATGGACATGGTAGAATGCAACCATCCTCACCTTTTGGGGAATCATGGCCTGCATGCGTATTCCATGGACTTGATCCACAAGAAAGTAGACCATGGAAATTGACAAATTTGACAAGCCGTTGCAGGTCTTCTTGAGGCCATTGTGCTGATCTTTGCGAACTATGTTGGTTGACACTAGCCTGTTGCGACGCTACTCTCCATTTGTGATTGGGAATTCAAATGCCGTTGTTTGAATTCAAATGCCGTTGTCTTGCTAATGTTTGATGTTTGCAAGTGCACAATCGTGGCTGAGGGTGTGCGATTCTAATGTGTGTAAATTTTGTTAGATGATGGTGCCATATGCTTACAAAAGCTTCCAATCGATAGTGAAGGACCATGTTGTGCACAAGAGGATTCGGAGGTCTAGAATTGACGACGCTGTGTCACGCATCCTGCGGGTGTGAAGTTTGAAACTGGCCTGTTTGAGGCACCCTACTCAAGTCGGCGACTCCGTTCATTCCTTGGTGCTCCAGTAAGCTAGGCCAGTTTTTGTTTTGTTTTTTGCCCAAGGATTTTAGCCACATGCATGTAAGAGAATGTTTTGGCTAATTTCATCAAACGAGGGTGTTGAGTGTCTCAATTTGTCAAACTCATGTTAGAGTGAGTCACACCCTTCCTCATTGCATGCTCGTTCTTTAGAGAATGGGGACGTGGCGACTCCCCATTGGCTCTCTGTGGTTGAATATTTCTTCTTTTGTAAAATCTTCTCTACGTCCACTGTTCTTCTCTGGAGGTGAATAATGGGCATGATGAAGATTTCTTCATGGAACTATATACTCTTTTGCTCCTAAGTTTCACTCCTTGGCAACCGCACATCCCCATTCTTTGTTCTCATCCTCCACAGTTTTTCACCCGGAATTGCTCCCTATTGGCTCTGGTTTCTCTCACCAACTTTTCATTCTTTATAGAAGTTTGCTTGGCGAAGAAGGTGTGACTATCCCTATTGCAAAGATGTGGATGTTGGAAGAAGAGAAAGATGTCTTATTTTCTGACAAGGAGAAAGGACTTTTTGCATGCAGTCCCCTAGAGCTTTGGCCCAGGAATTAAGCTGTGAGGAAATCTCTTGTGTTGTTGAAAAATCAAAAGCCCAAGGGCTCCAAAGCCTTGTTGCTCCCCTTGGACTCGAATGCGCACAACATTCTTGTTGTGGGAGTTCATGCCAACAATATTGGCTTGCAATGTGGGAGGTGGACTATCACCCGGCAAGGCTCTACCAAAAATACTACCACAAGTAGGTACTTTGATGAACCTCTCCTCATGTATTACAAGAGTTCCACATTTCAAATTTTCAATGTTTTCTAAATCATATTTCTTAGTATAATCTCAATAGAGCCATGAGTTCTATAGATGTGGCAGCTTAGCATTTGGATACACGCACTAGCTTGTTGTGTAGATAGATTAATGTAAATTGCATTTCATTCACAACATCATGTGCCGCTAAGCTTGGATTTCCATCTACATTCTATTTTTAGAAGTATAGCTCTAGATATCATTTCATTTATTTTCATTCTTTGCTTGTGGGTATGTAATCCCATTCCAGTGGAATTGCATCTACTTAACAAAATAGGTGTTTGAGCAATCTAATTCCTATTAACTCTCTAACATTCATTCTTGAAGTCTACTATTGTGATGGAAGACCCTTAATCTAAATACACTGAATCACGTACGTTTCATGCATGACAGGTACAACCATCTTGGAAGGAATCCAACAAGCAGTAAGTTCTGAAACCATCATTGACTATGCCTCCACCCCAAAAATAGGATACGCTAGAGGCAAAAACTTCGCATACGCAATAGTGGTTGTTGGAGAGCATCCCTATGCCGAGATTGATGGCGACAACACAAACTTGACTCTCCCCGTTCCATACTCAACATTGATCCATGACACTTGCTCGCTCCTCCCTTGTGTGGTGGTTTTGGTTTTTGGTAGGCCATTGGTTGTGTAGAGCTTTTTGCACATGGTGGATGCATTTGTGGCGGCATGGCTAGCGGGCAGTGAAGGAGGGAACGTGGCAGATTTGCTCTTTAGGAGGGTTGAGTTTTATGGAAAACTTTCAAGAATATGGTTTCGAAAATGTGGAACAGTTGCCAATGAATGTTGGTGACCGCCAGTATAATCCCTTGTTTTTTTCTGGATTTGGGCTACGAATGGATTTGTAGTTAGTTATGATTAATAATAGATTGGTTACTAGATTATATTGGAACGAGGGAATGGAAGCTTGGCGGTTTTGAGTTTTGTTGATTGAAGTTTTGTGAGAATTTTTTCCAAATGTGGGAATATATATCTTTTAAATTATGAGAGAAAATAATTTAAAAAAAAAATATTTTCACTAGCTTAAATTTTTTTTAAAACACCTTGACTATGATTTTGATTGTATAGTGATGCACAAATCATCTTACATGGATGGTTATAGAGTCATTAAAAACAATCTACTTTAGAGTCTTTATTTGATCAAATCAATCCCTCAAAGAAATCAAACATTCCTCCCCCTCTCTAATATCTAGTGTATTTGAGGCTCATTTCCAAGAGCCTCTAACACTAATAATTTACAATTTGAAATAGATCCACTTGCAGAATTTGTTCACAAGGAGCAAAATCTAGTTAAACTATGGAGATATTTATTTTACAAAATTTACTCATATAAAATTTCACACTAAGCTCCTCATAGATCATATTTTTGTTACTTAATGGGGTGTTTTTTAATTTGAAAGATGTGCGTATAGAAGTTTCCTACATATCTATGCAATCAAATTTAAAAAATTCTTCACCAATGTTTTTCAATCAATTATCATGTAAAACCATGAATTTTAAAAGAAAAAATTCACCAAAAATGGAATTTTGCTTTTTTGAAACCCAAATTTGGTATGCTTCATTGAAATTGTGCAAGAATTTAATATTATTTATGCAAAAAAAAAATACCAATAAAATTTTATAGTATGCAAAGTTCTTTTGAATGGCAAAAGTGGATTTCCGTATCATTATGCAAGGGTACTGTACAGTAGTATTCAACAAGGACATCCACATCGTATCGAAGGCGTTGATCGCACGTTCCCAACTGACCTATTTTATATTTCCCTATCACGGAGGAATTCGCGACAGTTTTCTCGATTTGTGTCATTTGCCCAATTTTCTCCTCCAATGTCATGCGACGGAGAAGATCCTGCACATGGGCTAGTGGGGGTCCTTGTACAGCCAAACCCCAGCTCCTGCAGCTCGTCCCTTCCCAATCAGCAAGCTGGGGAGCCATACTGCAAGCAGAACGGTCACAACTCTCCGCAACGAAGACATGGCCGCCCTCTGCTCTTCACTTGGGGTTAAGTGTCAGAACTAGTTCGCCATTTCTGCCGCGCTTTTCTGCCATTTGTGACCAAATGATGTGCAATTCTCAGTCCCAGAATCTGGGATCAAACTACGAGTCCTTTCTAGAGTCTTCAGATTGCAATTTTATGAATTGATTCCGTTCTCTACGCACAAGTCTTGAACTCAAACACCCCTACAAGATCTTCCATTACATTGGCATGGCCGTATTCAGTTACAATCGCAAGCTTTTGTACACGAGTACAACTGCACTCATCTTACATCTATACTTTATCTTAGTGATCAAAAGAGATACTGTTTGTACATCTCATTCTCACTAGTGTGACTCAAACTACCATCCCCTTCATGATTTACGTTTCCCGAATTGTATCCATCCTCTAAGCACAAGTCTTGAACTCTGCAACTCTAAGAGACTTTGGCAAATTTTCAGTTAAAATGGAAAAGTTTTGGAGAATCATGCTGAGCTTAAATTTAGACCTCTCCTTGTAACCTAAAGAAAAACTGCTTGGACATCTAATTTTCAGCTATCCAGAAGCTGCTTGTTTACTGCAAATTGCCTTTCCTATTGAATCACAAGCTTGGAGACTTTTGTAAACCTCAACAGTTGAAGATCTTGGTTGTTGATCGATCCTTCTCAGATTACAGCTACAAGACAGGCAACTGATATACGAATACGAAATAGACTTCAGTAACTATCTGAGGTTTCAACAAAGCATCGGTCCTTGAAAGAGATGAAAGCATTTGGAACCACTCTTGTTGTTTGCACTGAACAGGTCATAGCCATATTCACAGGAAGATTTCGTGGCATTAGCCCCTGGGGCTAAAGTTTTGGAGGGGTCTAAACTGCCCCACTTTAGACCCCAAGGCTTAAGCCCGCATGAACTTTAGCCCGGCCAAGGTGGGACATTTTGGGGTCTAAAGTAGTGTGAAAAAAAAAATACGAGATTTTTCAAACACTTTGTACAAGGGGGCTAAAGTGGGGGCTATTCCTCAAAGGATTAGCCCCGGTTAACGTCACTAAATCTTCCTGTGATTATAATAAGGGTAACTGCAGCTTGTTGTATCCAAATAAGCAATTGAGCATTGTTCCTATGGTGGTGACACTGAGAGTCAGGATCGGATTCAAGACTGCTTTTGTCAAGGTCATGAATTATGAGTGTTGGGAGCTACTTAGTTGCTAATTTTGAGTGTTTATAACATTCAAGGTCAACTGCGGCAAGTTTTTGAGTTGTGGACCTTTGGAAAGACTACGCAATTGCGATGACAGTCTATTGTTTCCTGCATTTTGACTTAGTTTTTTTTGTTTCATTGATAGTGTTCCAAGACAAATTTAACACAAATAAACATTGTTTGCATTTCAGATGTCATTGATGTTGGCCGAGGACATTGAAAGTAGTTGAGCTTGTGAATTCTAGCAGCTTGCTAAATCACATTCGTTCTATTCAAATATGATAGCATTTATAATTGATTGAAACTTTCATATTGATTTTGGATTTAGAGATGGTTATAGTATTATTTTGCTTACTTTGGACTTCAATTTTTAAATTGTTTTGGATAATTGTGCATAAAACAAATGATTTGGAATTTTTAGAGTGACTGAAGCTAGCTCATATTTCGATTGGATTTTTTGAAAGATGGGTTGATAAATTAGTTATCTTCTATTGATGAATACAACATCCAAATCCAATTGGTTATGGTCTTGCTTGTGAGACTTATGTGGAGCCAGCTAGGCCTGATTGCATTAATCCTAGTTTATAAAAGCTTGTTAGGGTTCTTGGGCTTTAAGTTTGAAGTGAACATGTTTTAGCTTTGTAATTTTTTTTTAAACAATGGCTTTGCGGACTTTATACAATATTGGTGTGTAAGATTCATCAATTGACCAATCTAGTTTTCACTGCTAGGATAACTAAACATTGTTGTTTGTAGGAGAATGTTTACTTCTCATTCTGGCCTTGCAATTATGTACTTTGTCTATCCAATGGTCTATGTTTTTTGTTTGACTCTTGGTGGAAATGTTGTTCTTCAATTGAAGTGCTCGCTACTTACTTACTTCATATTTATGAGTCCCAGGTTCCATTTGAACAAGAACAACTAAGAGCACGTTAAATAATTGCTCAACAAACAAACAAGGTGGAAGAGCTTTAAAAGACAAACCTGGAAGCCATTGTAGAGGATTTGGAGAAGCTTGGTGTGGACAATGAACCAGAGCTAGTAGCACTCAAGCATGAAGATGCTTACCAGATTAATTGTTGTTGCTCTCTATGACTTGTTTCTAAGTGTTCCTTCCATTAACCATTCAATTATTAATGTACATATTGAAATTCCATGATAATAGTTTCTGAGTGATTTGCATGTGTTCCTAGGTGATTAGAAAGTATTTGACAATGCCTTATTCTTGCAATCGAAATTCAATTAATTTGTTTTTAGGGTGTATGCATAGTGTCGAGGTCATCCTTTAATACCAATCTATTTTAGCATCATCAGAATATTTTTGTCTATTGATCAAGTTGGAGGCCGATTATGATGAGGTAATGGCAATGAGTTATGTATTGTTTAACATTTGCTCTCATTTTCTTAGGATGTAATGACTATTGAGGATTTCTTAATTGAAAAATTGGTTGCATAGGAAAAGTGAGCTGAATTCTTTGTTTCTTAATGTTAGGAGCTTCATATCTACCTCTTTGAATTCTATTACCTTTGGAAGTGACTATTTGTATTTTGTGATCAATTCTTGGTAAAGGGTATTGTTAAGTGTCAATAGCATTGACACTTTTGTTGAGGATGGTAATGTTGACGAATGTTCATCCACCTTCGATTTATCCTTCTTTCTCATTCATCCAATTTTCTGTATATATATATTGGCCTCTGGCCTCTTATCAATACAATTCATTTTATTCATGTATGAATGTCTGACTGTCTGAGTATCTCTCATTGTTAACACATGGTATCAGAGCGACGAAGCTTGTATCAGTTTTTTGTTTGAGATTTCTTTGAGTATGAAAATCTGCTAAGTATCGAGTCTATGATAGTACAGTTTTTTCAAGTTATCTTCAAGCAGTTACGTTACAGTTATCATTTAGCAAGTCTTTTTGGCAGTTCCCTGGATCCAGCAGAAGTAGCGATTGTTCTTTAGTAACATCAGTCTTACCACTCTTGTGCCGTACCCTCGTACTTTTCAAACCGCTAGCACCGTTACACAAACATGTCAAAAGACAAAGTCGTGCCCGATGAGGTAAAACTTGCGGGCTCTTCAAACTTCCATCTCTGGAAGTATATAATCACTCGCATAGCGAAAAAAGAGAAACTATGGTCTATCCTGTTATCATCTCCTAGACTAGCGGCAGCTTCTGATACAATACAATCTGACGATAGTGATGACGATGGAACTGAGCGGTTAATGTACATCCTCAGTATGTCCATAAAACCGTCTTTATTGTCTCAGCTCACTGAGTACTAAGACCCAAGATTGCTCTGGAATTTTCTTTGCCAATCATTCGAGGTTGATAATGATAGCAGGAAGTTTGAGTTAAAAAATCGCCTTTCTCATCTGTCATTCTCAGAAAGCACTGGGGTTGAAGTTTATTTTTCTCAGTTTCAGCAGAACCTGGCCCAATTATCAGCGATTGGAGTAAGAATCAACGACAACGATTTAGTTCAAATTGTGATGAAATCGCTCCCTGACAGCTATGACTCCTTCTTGCAGAATTATACGAGTGCTGGTAGATTTCCTACCTTAGATCAACTCCAAACACGTCTCTTACTTGAAGAAAGTCGTCGTCAATCCAAGACCGGCGGAAAAGCAGCGACTGTTGACAACCCCAAAGCGTTATACTTCCGCGGACCAAGACAACTTCGATACAGCGGCTATCAAAATCGCCCACAAGGACAATATCGACCGCAAGGATCCTCAAGCACCTTTCAAGGTAATTCCTCTGGCAACTTTGCGAATCGCCAAATTCGATGTTTTTATTGCGGCAAAATTGGCCACACCAAAGACATGTGCCCAGAGCGATTGATCGACATTCGAAAACTGGAGGCAGACCGACGTGCACGACTTGGCATCAAATCTTTTTCAGCTAATCTACTTCAAGAGGAGAACCCGGAGTCATGCACTGTAACCGAAGAAATTGGCAACATTGATCAGGAGCACCACGAACAAAGCTTCGAAGTATTTGAAGCAGCCATCTCATCACTCGAAATCAACGACTCAGACTCCGGTTGGTACTTGGACTCCGGCGCAACACAACATGTTTCTGGTAATCGAAACAACTTCTCTAGTCTAGAATAGCACAATGGTGGTATTGTCAAAACCGCAGGAGGTCAAGGGCACCCCGTTATGGGAAAAGGGTCTGTTCATTTCACGCTTCCATCAGGAGAAAATAAAAATGTTCATGGTGTTTTGTACTTTCCTGGTCTCAGTAAGAACTTATTGTCCATTGGCTCGTTGACCAATCGAGAAATCATTGCTTGTTTCGATGATCAAAAGTGTTTGCTATACAATAAGGGCAACAAACAGATTATCGCTGAAGGCCTGAGAAACAAACGTAATAGGCTTTATCAGCTATCTACCGTAAAATCAGAAGCCTCAGCAAATTTAGCCTAGTCTGAAATTGATTTGGCACGACTTTGGCACCACAGACTAGGAAATATTAGTTATGATAGATTGCATGATCTTACCACCAAACGACTTGCTACGGGAATTCCTTATATTCCTATCCACAAGGAAATTTGTGATCACTGCCAGGCAGGCAAGTAGAGTCGTGAAAGCTTTCCCAACCAAACTACTTCACTAGCCTCGCAAACGCTTCAACTACTACATGTCGACCTTTGTGGACCGCTTCATGTTCCATCACTAGGCGGCTCAAATTATTTCTTGATAATTATTGACGACTTTAGTCGTTATATATGGGTGAGATTTCTACGTCACAAATCTGAAGCTTTTGACAAGTTTAAAGTATTCAAGACTATGATCGAGCTTCAAACAAGCAAGCGTATACGCACAATTTGGAGCAACCGAGGTGGTGAATTTCTTTCATCAGAATTTATAAAACTTTGTGAGGAAGCTGGTATTACAAGACAATTAACAAATCCGCACACACCTGAACAGAACGGAGTTGTAGAGAGAGCCAACAGGAAATTACTTGATACAGCACGAAGTATGACTATATTTGCATCAACTCCCCGATATTTATGGATTGAAGCCATCAATACAGCTGCCTTTGTCATCAATCGATCACCCACAATAGCTAACCTCCAGGTAACACCATACCAACGATTCTTTGGAAAATTGCCTGACATCTCTTTTCTTAGAACCTTTGGCTCAAAAGTCCACGTATGGATTGAAAAGAATCAGAGGGATAAGTTAGAATCTAAAACAAAGATAGGTTTATTTGTAGGATACGATGAGTCCTCAAAAGGATTTAGAATCTGGCTGCCAAGTGAGAAAAAGATAATCCTGACACGTAATGTTAAGTTTGATGAGTCTGATATTTTAAGAAAAACTTTAGCGGCGCCTCAACCTATACAAGTCAGTCCTAGCCTCCCCACGATATCTCCCTCTGTCTCTACTACACCTACCCTACCCATTTTAGACTCTCCAAATTCCCAACAGTCCAAAGAGACGTCAGACACAACTTCTCAAAATATGAACCACCAATCAGATACTGAGACCCAGCCTAGTACTGTAGTACAGCCACCATTACTACACTCCCAGCCAGTACATCTTCCCCAAATAGCAAATGAGACAGAAGCTTTAAATCCTGACAACGGTATCAAACCTTCTCTGCAATTGGAGCCGGAAATTTACCACGATACTACTCCCACAACCTCTCGGCGAATCTTGCCACCTAGAACTAGAAATCCTTCCACGCGTCTGAAAGATACATACTCTTTCAATGCACAAACTTTGAACCTAATCGAACTAATCGAACTGCTTCTTCGGGATTTTAGAAGAACCTTCAAAACCCCTTAGCTTTGCAAAAGCCAACGCACACCCTGGCTGGAAAGCTGCTATGACAAAAGAGAGAGATTCTCTTTTAAAAAACAAAACTTGGGATCTCTGCGATTTACCACCCGGTGCAAAACCTATAACAGCCAAATGGATCTACAAAACCAAAAAAGGTGCAAATGGACAACCTTCAAAGCTCAAAGCACGACTAGTGGTTAGGGGTTTCCAACAAACCAAAGGTATAGACTTCGACGAAGTTTTTGCTCCAGTAGCAAAGTGGAAGGCTGTAAGGATGGTAGTAGCATTAGCAGCAAGTAATGACTGGGTACTTATTCACCTTGATGTCATTACCGCTTTTTTGAACGGGGATTTAAAAGAAATAGTCTACATAGAGATACCAGAGGGATTTCGTAATTCTTCGACAGTGAACAAAGTATGCAAGCTACGAAAATCTCTATACGGACTTCGTCAATCTCCAAGAACTTGGTTTGATAAAATCAACGGTTTCTTAACCGAACACTGCTTGAATCACACTGAGGCAGACTACAGCCTCTTTTATATAACAAGTGCTCAGGGTATTATCATTCTCATTCTATACGTTGACGATCTTTTGATCACAGGATCTGACTCCTAGGGAATACACAACTTAAAAGAAAAACTTATGGGACATTTTGATATGACTGATTTAGGAAACATGAGGTACTATCTTGGTGTAGAATTTCACAGATCAGAGTTTGGAATTTTTCTATCACAGAAGAACTACGCCAGACAAATTCTTGAAGAATTCGATATACAGTCTTGCACCCCAGCGACAGTACCGATAGCTGACGGACTCAACCTAGGCGCTGAAATTGATTCACCGCAAGTCGACCCACTACGATTTCAACGACTAGTTGGAATGCTAATATATCTAGTCAATACCAAGCCAGAGATCACGTATGCTACTAGAGTCCTCAGCAGATTTATGCATGACCCGAGAATCCCATACATGGAAGCAGCAACACAAGTTCTCAGGTATATTCGAGGCACTTTAGACTTTGGTATTAGCTACAAACGAGACTATAACACGTCTATAATAGGTTACACAGACTCTGATTGGGGCAATTGCAAAGTAGACAGGAAATCCATCTCAGGATGGGTATTTAAACTAGCTGGAGGCCCCATCTCTTGGTCATCAAAAAAACAACCCACCGTAGCTGTTTCCTCGACAGATGCAGAAGCCAAGGCACTCACAGATGGAATTAGAGAAGCTATTTGGTTGAGAACACTCTCTTCCAAAATTCAGGGCATAAAACCAAACCCTATCATCCTGTTTTGTGACAATCAAAGTACTCTCAAGGCATCTAGAAATCCAGTGCATCATGAGCAGCTAAAGCACATAGAGCTGTGGCTTCACCTTATTAGAGAAAATGTTGCAGCAGGTACAGTGGAAACACTATATATTCCAACAAGAGACCAAGTAGCGAATATTCTTACTAAGCCGCTAGGGAAGCAAAGATTTGTAAAACTGAGAGACGAAATGGGAATCCAAGAGATCAATCAATTGCACAACAACTAGTTGCTCTGTAAATAATGCTCAGCATCAGCCAGCTTTCGAAAACTTTTAAATCTAGCGTTACTAAATCCACTCACTTCTCTCTCACAATCAGACCAGGTAGTATAGATCCCGGGGTTGAAGCCATATCGCACAGCATAGTACTTGTGAGTACTTGAAACGCCTCCACGTAAAACTCCCTCGGAAACTATTGTCGGCTGTTGATAACGACTTGGAACCGCGTCAAGACATCAACTGAGTATGCAGTGAAGAACTACTACGATAATCACCAAGCAAATCAACTCAATCTGCAAACACAATACTCAAACCAATGAGCAAGCAATCAAGAACTAGCAATGAGAAAAACAACACCGAAAACAGCTTTACTCACCATTGTCATTACAACCGAAGCCTGCTCCAACTCGTTCTCTCCTGTTCGAGCTACCTGACTGCTCATTATAACTTTCACTGTTTCTTCCATTTACATTGTAAACTATTAGTTCATCAAGATATTGTTTTTGGTTTCTGATCGAAGTATCTCGGTGCGGGGGGATGTTGACGAATGTTCATCCACCTTCGATTTATCCTTCTTTCTCATTCATCCAATTTTTTGTATATATATACTGGCCTCTGGCCTCTTATCAATACAATTCATTTTATTCATGTATGAACGTCTAACTGTCTAAGTATCTCTCATTGTTAATACAGGTAATGAACTTTGATTAGTTCCTAAACATGTTTTTGTCTTCCATCATTCCATTAACATTGCAATAATATATTTTTGCGAAAACTATTGTTAAGTTGATGACTAATTTAAATTTTCAATTGGTAATGCAAGTGAATTACAGGATAATCTAAGAAAATTGTATTTATAAACAATGATTTTAGAGGTATGGGATTTTAAATAGGAATTACTCCATTAGAGCAATTGTTTCCTGTCATTTATGTACTTGTCTATTAGTTTGATATTATTTTGGAGCAGTCATAGATAGTGTAGTATGGTAGTTTCAAGTTGAATCATAGTGTTTGTAAAAATTGTAGTATACAACAAAGTAGTAGTTGTTTGATTTTTGCATTTGCAAATATAACATTCTTGGAGATTAAATACATGAATTTGAAATTGTAATTTGTATGAATTTTGTATTGAAATGTCCATTGATTGTACCAAAAAATGTAATCATTTTCAGTAATATTATAATTATATATTAAATGAATAAAATTAATTATAAAAGTATGCATATTTCTATATCAAAAGAGGATTGTTGCTACACACTAATTACACATCATTGTAGTATTGCAAAAGTTCATTAAATGTATACTTTCATTATTGACTATTAATAAAATTTCAGCATTGAAACAATATTTTGCAATCTACATTGCAATCTATTACTAAGGTAATAGGTCCAGAAATCGCCCACCTAAGAGCTGAAACTGAATATTGGAAAGGCAAAACTTCTTGAAATATTTTTCAGTAAATTTTCCTTGAAAGAGAAGTGGATTTGGCATCTAACCTAAGTCGTTTCATATTTTTTGGAGCTTTTTGAAATTAGTTATGAAATTTTGAAGTTGAACTGGCATAGGGCTCCAAAATTGTCCACTCCTGAAATGTACATGTGAAGGCTATGAAAAAAAAGCATGTACAAACTGTGTACATTTTACAGGTGGACGGTTCTTAATGCCCGAAGTATTCTCAAGCCTTCTACCTTACTAATGTCTTCGTTTGTATCATTTGTATCATTTGTCTTCATTTGTGTTGACACAGTATTAAATATATACTGCAGCAGTACAATTGGAGCCACTATTTTTTTCCCGATGCTCATCCGGTGAATGGGTGAAAATCATGCAGCATTCGTCCATCCACATTCATCTAGAATTATTCGTCCATCTCCATTCGTCCATCCCCATTCGTCCGTCAGTTCTGAACTTTGAGTTGAGTCCAGGCTTATCATCCTCGCTGCGCAGCAGTTGCGAAGCGAGCTTGGCGATGGCGATGCCTTCCTACACCGCCCTCGTCGTCGCACCCTCGCGGCCCCTGTTGTTAAACTCTTCCTGGAGCGGCTTTAAACCAAGTCACTTCTCCGTACTCCCTCCTCCAGTACGACGCGGAAGAAGAATTGGCTACAATGCGAATCCTAGGATAAGAAGGCAGGGAGTGGTAGTGGCAGGCTTTCTGCCCGTGGATCCTTGGGCGCCCAACACCGACCAGCAGAGCATTGCGTCTTCGCTGTTCGCGGCGTCATTGTTCCCGTACCTTGGCTTCTTGTATCACCTCACCAAGTCCAAGACGGCGCCGAAGCTCACGCTCTTCGGCTTCTACTTCTTGCTCGCTTTCGTCGGAGCCACAAGTAATTGATTCTGTACTTTCGCTTCTCCTCTGATTTCAGGCACTTTCTTCTTTACATTGTCGCTTAATTTAATGCCGCGTGAGCTCGAGGTTTAGTTCAGTGATGGTTTAAATTGAGAGCTCGGAACCTTTTTTGGTAGGAGATTTTTAAAATTTTGTTCCTGGTAAGAACATGGCGCAATTCGGAGTTAAGAAAATGCCCTCGGGATTGTGTCATGGCCTTACACATTGAACCGCGAGGTAGAAAGCTCGAAAAGTTAAAAATTTCGAGAACATCAGGAAATGAGCTGGACTATGATTTCGATTTTGTTTTTCAATCAAATGAAATTGAAGCAGCGTGCAATTTTGTTTGGATCGTAAAAATTTGGATGCTTGGTGAATTAGATATTTATTTTTGAAAGTCTAATATTCCTAGGGCTCTAATAGCATCCCTTTCTTTAAATGCGCAATGTATGTGCATTAAAGAATTCAATACATTTCATATGTTAGATTTCACTAGAGCACGCTTTGGGAACGTGGACGGTTTTTGAGCCTCTTACCTTGGAACCGATTCAAATTGTAGATAATGGACAATTGAGGGTTTCGAGGACAATGTTCCGTTGGCAGGCAGAGAAACCTTTTGACATTACCAAAGCTCAACATTCTTGATTGTAGTGTGAGTCATTTCATCTTCATTTAATTTCACAGTTACTAATTTGGTGTGTATGTGTGTTTCGTGTCAATCGCCTGGTCACGTCTTCAAAATGGAGCAGTTCCAGCAGGCATTTATGGTGAGTTTGAACTTTTTACTTGCAGATGTGTCACATGCCGTAGTCATAGATTTGTGAAGTAGGGTCATAGTGTGCGTTGCCCTAGCTCATTTGGTACCAGTGTTATGTCTTTTTATGCCAATTATGCTTAGCTTCCAAAATGGACTTCTATTTAGCTTCGGCACGTAGGGGTTACTGTAATGCATGAAATTCATTGATTTAATATGGATTTTCGTGTGCAACAGCCAAGGTACACTACGGAACATCCCTGTCCAATGTAGATTGGCTTCATGGAGGTGCTGAATCCTTGTTGACACTAACAAATCTCTTCATCGTGTTCGGATTACGTAATGCTTTGCAAAGTCCTCCGAAGTCTGAAGATGATGCCCCTGCGCAAGAGGAAGACGAGCGTATTCCCCTATCAAAGTGATACTTGTTATATTGCTGTATTGTTTGTGTATGATAGACAGTCAAAACGTCGAAGCCAACTGTGTACTTGTATTGATTCGAGAACCGTCAATTTGAATAGGATCATTTACACTTAATCTTTCAGATAATTTTGTAGCCTCTGTATGAGCTTGCTTGAAAACAGGTCCTCCAACAACATTTCCTCATTGCTCATGCAGTGGGAATCTCCATGTAGTTGGACTCTTGCTGTCGTTCTTGTTTAACCGAAGGTGACCTCTGAAGTTTTAAGACATTCCTCTTTGTTGACAAGCACCTATAGTGTTTACTTGTTGCAATTATGTAAAAATTGAATGAAGTTTGGGTGAAGGAATAATGTGTGGTTGTTAGCAATTATAAGAGAAAGTGTGAAGAAGTGAAAAAAGAGAAATTTTCATCAATTTCAACCTATGGTTTCAAGGTTCATCAGATTTTTTATTTTTGTTGGTTCACAATACACTAAAAATCAATCACCCTTCAAAACCTCCTTTTATCACAAACAACTCATCTATTCATACACTTGGTTGGCTTCCTCTTGCACACATTCTCATACTAGTCTAGTATAAGATCCTACGGTTAGATATGCAAAAAAAAACAATTTTTATAGTTTTTTGCTCTTTGCAATAGAAGTGGCAGTTTTGGGTGTGTTTTGATGGAGAAAAGGCCTCAGGGCTTTAGGGGTTAACAAATGAATTAAATGTACCTTGGCAAATACCAATCCCCTTCTTCTTTGAACGGAAATTGGGGTTGTCTACTATCCTTACACACTACATTGTTAACCATACAAATGATTAGACCTCTCACCAAGGTACTTTGCCAAAAATGATTCAATTCTTGGACCAATAGGTGCATTCTTCATTTCTACGCTAATCTTGAAAGTCATCCACTAGTCACTTTCTTGACCTCAATGCCCTGCCAAGGTTAACCTTGGAAGAACACCACAAACCACATAGGTCCAATAGAGGACTTCACTGTTAGCTATAGAAAAATAAAATGCATCTATTGGTCCAATAATCAAATTATTTTGGTGACTACCCTTGATTATGGCCAAGTCCACATCCTTACAACATTAAAAGTGTCTCACAAATGCAAAATATTTTGTTTCAATCCATTCACTTTAAAGAATGCCCAGAACTCAATAAACAATCTGATATGATCATACTGAGGACTAAATATATTCTTGAAAGTATATGTAATTTACAGCAATGGCAAAAACCATTGTACTGTACTGCAATCCCTTATCACAAATAAGTGGTTTGCAAATATCAGTCCCTTGAATTGTGATTGTATGTCCTAAGCTGCACCTATACACAACCCAGGGCGTCAGGCCTCCTATAGAATGGACACGGCTACAATCGAATCTCCTCTCAGAGAATACTCTACAGCTTGAGGACTTTGAATTCATGACCCACGTGTCAACAATATGCATGAGCAACGAACCAAATAGGCAAACCAACCAACCCCTATCGTGCAAATTTTAAAAAGGTTCGACTCAAGGCACCTCAAATGTTGCCTTCCAGAGATGAAGACCTGAAGGTGGGTTCAGGGTTTAGGGTTTCGGGAGTCAACCAGAAGGTGTTTTTTTAGGGTTTAGGGTTTAGGGTTTAGGGAGCCAACCAGAAGGTGGTTTTAGGGTTTAGGGTGTCAAGACTAGTGGTGAAGCAAAACTTGGTTTTTCCAAAATCTCGCTACTTTCAAGGACAGCCAAACACATCACCCAAACCCGGTTACGGTGGAAAAACAGTGAGGGAGATCTGCTGGCTCAGAACCAAAGGGGAGGAGGCTATTGCATTGGCATTGACGGAAGCTACATGTGAACAAGTTGTTTAAGAAGGACCTTACTTGAAAAGCAAGCCAGCAGTGCTACAAGGAGATAGCGTTTCGTAGTGTAGCTGCTGCTGCTGCTGCTGTAGCTACTTGTTTTGGGGGGAGGGGAGAGCCTCTCGTAGCGTAGCTGCTTATTTTGGAAAAAAAAATCGTCAGGAAACAACTGTTTCGAGGGCTGCATTGCATGGTCGTCAAAGTTGTTTCGTGGTTTTTGACCTCATTGTCTCACCCGTAATAACCAAACCCAACATTTGATTCACCACCCACTCCACCTCCCAGTCTTGACACTCCCTCGTGTTGATCAGAGTCTCTGCTGCGACGCTGATGCACTGACGAGCCTTGTGAGACGGGCATGCGGGTGTCTCTGTGCAGCCTGCAGGAGAAACTTTCCAAAGGACGAGACGTCTCCCAGCTCTTCCATCTCCTCTTCGTCTTCGACTTCTTCACTGGACTCCTCCACAATCTCCAGCTCCTCGGCAATCTCGTGCAAGTGCCCGACGGTGGTGAGATCTCTCAGCCACGAATCCGTGCTCACGGAGTTTGTTAAAGAGGAGGACGATGAGGATGTCAGCTGATCAGCTTGATCATGTTTCTTGAATTGGATTGTTTCTGCATCCTGTTGAAAAGAAATGGCAAGTAGGGTTATCGAAAAGGACTCCAGAGATTGCAACTAGTTTGTTTCAAGCGACGCTAATCAGGCATGACTTCAACTAAAAGGAATGACAAAGTGTAGGACACCGTGCAAGGGTCTAGTGTAAGACTCTAGTGTAAGGCACAATGTAAGGTCAGAAGTAAGGCACTAGTGTCTTGCACAAAGTGTAATTTCAAAGTACAATTGAAACTGCACTAAGCCAATCCATCTCGTGGCTCACCAATTTGAAGGCAACTGAGACTTGTTTAAGGCAATTGAGACTTGGGTAAGGCAACAGTGACTCAATGGAGTGGCCTACTTTACAGACACAACTAAGGAAGACATCCTTACGCTCCAAGCTGATATCAGGACAATTTCATGAAGGTATTTCTGTGAGTCATCTTTGTTTAATTATGACCAACGGCACGTAGTCGGGCAAACTCATTCACAGTCAAATCGTTCTTTAATGCAAATTGCGCAAACCTAGAAAAGAAACTATATCATCAATGCATGATATTGCTCTCGTTGACATTTAGCAGCTACAAAAACCTGTCAACAACGGCAACAACCCCTAAAATGTACAGAGACGCCACATTCTTTAAATAGGACATGCACTGTAAGCTCACTCCACCCCAAAACTGAAGCTTGAGAAGCCTTCAGCAGATAACTTCTTCCAGCACATATGCTGACTGTACATATTCTAGGCCGAAAATGTAGCCCCACTGTACGCTCGGCGGAATCAGGACCACTGTAGGTTCAAAGACTATCTGTTGGCTCAGAAGATGCTAAAAAAATGCTGAAAAATCTAACAGAAAACACCCTTCCTGGCTTCTTCCCGAGCAAGTCGAGCCCATTCAGTGTGCACGTTGTATTTGCAAATGGCAACGCACGAACTTGCAAGTGAGAAGGTACCCAATCTGTGCCACTGCATGTAAATCTCACTAAAACACTCTCAACCCCTACAAGACCAATTCGACTGATCACATTGAGAAAAATCAGTAACCCCACTTGACCTACTCAAAACACTCAACAAACAACGACTGCTACGGATTCTTACTGCAAAACAGACCAATTCGACTGATCACATTGTCAAAATCAAAATTCAGACAAAGCTAAAGATTGCACCACCAGAACCAGCGAACAACATTTCACGCAACGCTCCCCAAAGCGAAAAAAACCCACATACAATAGAAAGTCCTCACGCGGCTTCCTCAAACCTAAAAAAACACACGAAAAAAGCCACTACCTGCAGCCACGAAAACACCGAGCGCGCCTTCGCTCCACCTCCATGTTGCTCCCGTCCCCTCCACAATGGCGACGCTCCCCCTTGCACATCTTTGAACCCCCAATCGGAAGAATCAAACCTAGCTCCCCTCTTAGTACTCCTCGCCTTCTTCCTCACATCACTAGATCGGCTTGGAAACACGCGGTTTCTCGATGTCATAGGACTGGCCAGCACCTTCACCCACTTGGGACTATGCCACACTGGACTGAAACAACGCTGCACGTCATGCTCTTGCACAATTGTCGCGCTACTAACACCACGAGCGCCATCGCCATCACGCACTTCATAAATCTCGAATTCTTCGTCCAAGTAGTCGTCAGCTTGCTCGTTGATCACGCGCGCAGCAGTCTCCTCTGCACTTCGGAAGTCCAACGGCAACGACTGCGACCGCATCTTCTGCGCGTTCATCAGGATGCGTAATTCGGGGTTGGGGTGCGCAGGGTGGCGAGAAAAGCCAGTCGTCTCGGGTAACGACTCGATGGAGTCGAAGCTCCTGGAAGACTTCGTCGTCTTGGGAGACTCGAGCTTGGGAGAGTCGAGATTGGAAGACTTGGGTTTCGGAGACTCGGGATCAAGCTCTGGCTCTGGCTCTGGCTCGGTGGTGGCTCGACGTCGGGCGTGAAACGCTGTCCATTCTTCGAGAATGGCTTTGGAGGTTGGGGCTGTCGAGGTTGGTGGAGTGGGGTTGTCTGCGGCCATGGTGATGGGGATTACTACTGTGGGGTCGCCATGGGGTCCGTTTTGGGATGAAACCCTAGGTCGGCTCGCCACGCCGAGGACGTGGAGTTGTCGCCTGACGCTTTCTAACGTGGAGTTGCTGCCCGACTCGGGTAATGCTGGAAGAGATGCAGCTCGTTCGGGACGTTGTTGCTGCAGGAGCTTCGGATGTGAGGAGACGTCGACGGCGAGTGATGTTGATGTTCTTGCTGTTGTTGCTATTGTAGTTCTTGTAGTTGTTGTACTACTCGCCATGGCATCGTGACGGAAGCTCTCCCCTCGCCATAACCATGCCAGTCTCTCCTCTAAGCAACTGGCGCACACGCCGCCGCCGGGTTGGGATTCCGAGGGATGTCTTTTGCACTCCCGCATCACGCTCCTCGAAGGCCACTACTCTGCGCACAATCAGAAATGCTCGCTTCGCTCCACTCGCCACCGTCGTGACAACATAACTACCGTTGCGCACCGTCACTCACCGGCTCACAGTCGTACCCACATTGGCAATCACCGAGAAATTCCAAAACGAAGACAGCGTGAACGCGATTTCTCCTCGCTCATGCTTCCCAACATGCTTCCCGACGTCTATGTTCTAGACTGCTACTGCAATTTCCACCGAACCTATGACAAAGCGGCATGTGACGTTACGAAACCCTCAATCTGCTTGGAGCTTACATCCGAGCTGTTGCTAATTCCATCGACGTCAACGTAAGCAAACCTGAGGCTCCCACCACGTCGGGCGTTTCACACCACTAATGGCTTGTGAGCTGTGTTAGGTTGCGGTTCTGCAGACGAGCACACACTCATCAGACATGGCCATTCACTCTCTCACCCAATTCGCGTCTGTACAACAATCAGAGTAACAGAAAAAAGACCAGTACTAAGCGACCCAGCGACCGTTTCTGAGTGGATAACTCCAGCTTCCCGAGGCAGCAAAAGGGGGGATCGATTGTGTTGCTTGTGCATAAGACGCGGACATAACCTCCTGCACTAATGCCGATATGGAATGTGTGACAGGCTCACGACAGCAATGGTCGTACAAGGGGTGCCCAACACTGTCGTTGGGAGTTGGGAGTTGGGAGGCGTGCTTGGACGCCCTAGCTACCTGGCAAAGAAAAACAAGGAATTATACTTAAGTTAACCTAAACTGACACAGCTAGAAAACAAGCGCCATTACCCCAGCAGCTAGCAGCACCTGCATGATCTGACACCGCTAGTGCCTCTCACGTCGCAACGATGACGAGGAGCGCCCTTCTGACATCGCCATATTCATCACAACGTGCAAGTGGAGCTCCTAAACAACCGACATGAGAAGTTAAGGGCTGAGCCTACAGCAGCTGAATTCCAGCTCAATGGCATCCCCTGTTGCGAGAGGGAGTTCGCCTTCCAGCTAAGGGAGGGAGGGTCGCAACGACGGGCTTCCAAGTCAAAGTGAAGGTGTCCTTCTTCACGGTGTCCGTTGGGGCTGATGAGCTTGCGTCGCGTGACTTAAGTGATTGATGCCACCAAGCGTGCCGAGGCAACAGCAGGCCCCGCACGGACACCAGTGGAGTCAAAGGTGGCCGTTGCTTTCGCCCCCACCAATGTGAAAAATCCTCACGGCGCGATTGACATCTCCTCCACAAATTTTAGCGCAGAAGCTACCATACTTGTGATCTCGCGAGAGCGCGAAACATCCGCGTTTCAGCGACTGAATCCACACGAGGAGTGTCAAATCAGAGCTCTCACTGCTGAAGAAGGCGATTCACGTTTTCCAAAACTCTACGAGAATGTACTCCTTTCGCGCGACAAATGAATCTTCTCACGCCAACTGAAGTCCACCTCGTGACCATCTCGTGAGCATTGACACCCCTGCATGCTCCTACTCCATAACACTAGCTTTTGTAATAGGAATTACGAGTCCTACTAGCTCAAAATGGATAGTAAGAGATCTCAGATTGTGCTCTGCGAGGATTCTCTTCCTTTACACAAATCTAAGCCCCAAATTCTTTCCAGATGCGAAGCCTCGATCGATTGATCGAAAATAGCCGCGCCTCCTATTGCGAAATGCAACTCTCGCGCTCTCAGACCTCTTGCTCGATCACGCGCGAGGATTCTTGTGCGGCGCTTAACTTATCACCCGATCTTCTGCAAACCAAGCTTGTATTTCCAGGAAATGAATATTAATTAATTAATCCAACTGCTGACAATCGTTACCTGCGCAAATGAAAGAAAATCCTCCCGACGACAGCGAAAATTCTTGCTACGTCGCTCATGCATTCACTGCGCCCAGATCGACTGCAAAAAGCTTCGCCTTGCCAATGAAATTGATGGCACCCATCAAATTAAATTCCGCGTTCCGTTGCATGCGCCGCAATGATTACCAGCTTACAAATTGTCGTACTGAGGTTCGATCGAGTGAATGCGGGGATGAATGCGAAGACTGTGTGTTGTAGTACTACCAGGAACTACGGTTATTACGTTGATGTGAACCTCTTTGACTCCAGGGGACGGAGCAAGCTGGCTATGGCTACTGCAAAAACCTTGAAAGTGTGACGAGGAGGGGCGCGACATT
The DNA here is from genome assembly GCA_951230915.1 of Antitrichia curtipendula. NCBI lineage: Eukaryota > Viridiplantae > Streptophyta > Bryopsida > Hypnales > Leucodontaceae > Antitrichia > Antitrichia curtipendula. The sequence continues at coordinate 974,425 of OX579642.1, read as the reverse complement.
AGCCTGCAGCACATTTCTGACACCAAGTGTTGAACTTTTGCCGGTGCCAGTGCGAGTGCTGCTGCTCCTGCTCCTGCTCCTCCTTCTCCTCCTGTTCCTCCTGCTGCTGCTGGTGCTGCGGCCAAGCTGGCTGCATGGCGACTGCCCGAAAACGAATTTTTTTTGTTCCGGGCAGGAGGGGTCAGTATCTGAATCATGAATGTCAGAATTATTTTACGTCAATTATAACACTGCCTGGGGGTTTTGGAAGTGTGAGGGTTTTGTTGGTTTGCGTTTGTTGGTTTGTACTTTTGTTTGTACTTTTTTTGAAATTGCTCACCGGGATTCGCAAGGCTCTTTTCGCAATAACCTTCGTGGTAGCGTTGGCACACCAAACTGATTATTTAGTATGGGTGAATAATTGGTCATCCGGTACATTGGTACGGTTCACATTAAAATTCTCAAAGTTAATTATTAGGGTGTCACTTGTTTAAATACATTTAATTAATATTATTTTAACATTATAATTTAATGTTAATATTGTAATAATAATATTATTATAATAACATTAATATTGTAACGACACTAATGTTGTAACCGGGGAGGTCACTTAGTGTATCTATAGTATACCATGTGCGGCTAAATGATCTTTTGACCTCCTATTTATTTTTTAATAAACTATAAATTTAACCTACAATTTTGAGCATTGTTTAATCAAGACTATAAGATTCTATTGTCAAAATCTTCAATCCAAATAATATATGAAATGATTTCTACAGAAGGTTGAAAAATGAACTAAAATGACATGTTTTTCAACTCAAGTATTTATAGAGAACACATTTAGACAACCATTGCATCAATATTCAAGAAATATAAATTTTCAATAGAGACTCATTTTTGAGAATTTTTTGTGTATTTTTTAAACAATTTTTTCTTATTTAATATAGAGGTGTGAAAGTTATTTTTAGATTTATAGTGTATCTTTTTACTTCAAAAATTTGTATCTAATTATAATTTAGGTATAAAATTATCAATAATTCATATCGTAAACTTTCAAAGTAGGAAAATCTACTCATATTTTTTTCTTTTTCTTTTATTTAAATTTGAAAAAGTAAATAGAGGGTCCAAAATCCTCGCCACATATGGGTTGTATAAATGCATAAAGTGACCTCCCCGAGTATTGTAATAATATTGTAATATTCTACCATCCTATATCAAGATGTTAAATAATATTCTCCACAACAATTAACCCCTTAAATAAGTTCCTTGACTATGTTTTCACCCAAAATGCTCAAAAATTGCAATTTCTAGTATAATTACCAAATTTTTGAAAAAAAATATTTTTGGACACATGTAACCATAGGATCTTGCAATACATTAGTTTAAAAAGATGTGAAAAAAAATTCAAAAAGTTCCACCATGTAGATGACAAGATATAAGCATTCAAATTCACTAAAATCATTTTTTGGGCCTTGCAAAAAAAAAGGCAGCTGCACTTCACAAGCTCACTTTTGTATGAAAAATGTCCTAAATGGTGGTGCTTCTTAGGATTCTTTTTCCTAGACAAATTGACTATATGCTTGAAAATTTTCACATCATTTGGAATTGTACAATATATAGGAAAAAATAGTGAGTAGAAAAAAGTAGAGAATGATCCAAAATACAAAAATTGTTAAGAAATTAATTACGGAATTGGAAAATGCCAATCCCAATGGTTGCAATGTTGTAATAAAAAATCTACATCCTATGGTTTTGGTTTTTTCAAAAATATTGAAAATTGAGTAAGATAAAGAACTTCAAGGTTTATTTTAGAGTAGAGAATCCATAATTGCCCACAAACTAAAATTTCTCATAGCTTTTGACTCATTGATCAAAATTGAATGATTCAAAACTTCCCACATAGATATAACTCTAAAAAACCAATTTCAAATTTTTGTTTCTGAAAAAAGTGATTTTCTTTTATCTACTTGGATTGCCTGTAGATAGGGGGGAAAGCAATATATTAGGCCATAACTTTTGACTCATATTTCCAAATGTCATGAAACTTGGTACATATGAAAGATAGTTCCTCGTCCCCACCTTCTATTGAAATTTTGAACAAAAACATGCAAAACTCCATTCACAGGTACCTGGCCAAAAAATTTGTACTGCCAAAAAATGCATCTTTCTCCAAGCGGGCAGTCTGGGCAGATCAGGAAAAATCACCTTTAGGGGATAAATCCCTACTACCCTTCATTACTTCTGAATTGTTTAGACACACACACATATACATATATATATATATATATATATATATATATATATATATATATATATATATATATATATTGTGTGTGTGTGTGCGCGCGCGCGCGCGCTATTAGCGAGGGTATTGTAGTATCATTGCAAAAACAGTGCCACGATCATAAGAATTTATGAGAATTAGTACGGAGTACAGTATACTAATATTTCAGGATTATTTGTTTCTTTTAATATACTATTTACAAATAGTGTGACTCTGGTAAATGAGTGTCATATGACTCACTTACTAGTAAGATAAATCATTGCAGGAAAAGTCAGCCTAGCTAGTGGTTCGCATATGTGTACTTGGATTTCTTCATAATGAAAAAAGTTAACTCCATTCCCAAAGGAGTCAATATCAGAAAGTTTCTCATGTGTTTTCAAAATTATTTGGCCTTGCAATGGAAATTGTCAAGAAAATAACAATAATAATAATTTGACCTGGGAATATGCAGAAAAGGGCATTGCTATGCATTACAGTTGGTGGCATCAAAATACCCAGTCAGGGCACAAAAATAATTGACAATAATAATTGACAAAATTAACTCATTTTCAAAGTGAGCCACCAATGGCCCAAATAAGATTTTAATTAGCATTTTCCACTATTAAAAAGATGTATATTAACACCAAATGAATAGTAACATTAGCATATGAGAATTTTAACCTTCGAAGGACGTGGCCCCCATGACCAAAGTAGTCGCCAAAATTCTCCAATTGTTGGACCAATAGGTGCATTATCTTTTTCTACAGTTATCAACGAAATCATCTATCAGACCACTCTTGTCCGCAACGTCCTTATGGAGTTAACCCATTAAGGACCGCGGTTGATTTGGGGGGCGGGCAAGACATTTTTTTGGTATTAAGCTAAACATAAAAAAAAAATACCAAACCGTGATGCATTAACCGGAGATTTGACCTAGCTGATAGATTTTGTATGAATGCTTGGGGCTTTGCAGTAAAAGAATGACAAATTTTGCATTGATTTTCGTATTGATTTTTTTGGTATTCTGAGCAAATATTTGGTTAGTTTTTTAAACCCCCAAACCACATACTAGCACAGATTGTCCTGATTTTTGTCATACTACATTTTGGTTTGCAATTCCCCACATCCGTCTTCTTTTCTCCGTATCCAAATTCATTGTAAAACTTTGGTTGCCAGTGGAAAAGTGTCAATTTCAACCCAAAAGTAGCCGACTGGTATACCTTAATGGGTTAGGGTATATGAATGAATGTCACCCCCACCTTGTTCAATTCATGCAAAGCCACATCCATAATCATTTTTTTTGTTGTCGCCCAAGGCAACTGATTTTCTGTCAAAAGAGTCCGGACAGACGAGTTTAGGAAATTGTGTCGCGGAGTCCAGCCGAGAGGCTCAAATTCCGTACCCACCGAGTCTCTCGTGGCAAATGTCAGAACTAGACATGTTGTGAATGTCGTGGCCGGGGGAGCGTACGGAACTCAAGTCACGGAATTGTCACCTTTTTTTTTCCAAAGCAACTCAGTCACCGAGTCATGGAGCATTTCAAGTGTTGGACTTTTGCTATTGGCCGTACTAGTGCTGCTGCCCCTTGCAGATCAAGCAAACTGCCACTGGACGGGCAGGGTGAAAATTTCTGTTTGAGGAGGAGGAGGGTAATTTTTGAGTTTTTACCTACCAACTATTTTCCTTCAATTCCCTTTACCCTACGTCAAGGTCAGGTTTGACATAAATTAAGTTGTTTTTTATTTTTTTAATTTGAAATGCCACATGGCATCTAGTGATTGGTGCAAGGTGACATGGACCTTTGGAAATTTGACCGTGTGGAAATTCCATTTTAGCACTTCTCTGCAAAATGTAACCTTCATGTACAATATTGAACCGTTTTTTTCAAGTAAGCGAAGGTTAGATTTGGCATAAATCAAGTCATTTTTGTAATTTTAAATAGTGCTACATGGCATTTTGTGAATGGTGTGAGGTGATGTGGACCCCGCTAAGAATCTAACATGAAAAATTCAATTTTGGCATGTAAAGACCTTCATGTATGGTACAAGTCTGGTTTAGACTCTACTTTTTTATTCCAAATTCAATAAAAAAAATTAGAGTTTTTTGTACTGGTGTTCTTTTTCCAATGTTTTTAAGTTGCAACCGGGTTTTTTTCCCCAATTCCACCCGCTAACAATGTCAACTGACTTGCTAATTCTACCCCCAACATTGGGGCCGGTCAGCGTCAGGAAGCACTCACTGAATCAATTGAATGATGGTCCAAATTAATTCATGGCTGTATATTCATGTGGAGAATGGTTTAAGTAGTATTGGAGAATGGGAATTGTCACCTTTTTCCTCAAAAGCAAATGCAAGTCAAGCATTTTCCTTCAATTCCCATTGACGGAACTTTTTTTTTTTTTCAAGTACCAAATCCATTCTTGTTCTCTATTTTTGACTTTGAATAGATTTTCCATAGATTTTTAAATGTTCTTTTTCCAGTGTTTTCAAATTGCAACTGTTTTTTTTTTTCCCAATTCCACAGGTGATTCTCCAGACCCCCGAACATTGGGAAGGGTCAGCATGAGAAGCACTCATGAAATGAATTGAATGTGGGAATGATTTCCTCCGTATATTCATGTGGAGGATGGGAAGTAGTCTGTATTGGAGAAGGGAATTGCCTCCCCATTTTCTCAACAGCAAATCCAAGGGCATCATTTTCGGTGGATTAATTGAAGGAGATGTTGCATCTACTACCTTACCCAATTTTTGGACAGATTCGGCTCTCCATCAGGCAAAAAACCCCAAGCCCCCATTCTTGACATTATAAAAAAATTGGTTGTTGAGTCCCTTTGTTTTTTCGGTTTTTATGAGGTTGGTCATGAGCACACTGTTGTCCACATGTTGACCGTATGTACTTGGAGGGCAGTCAACCCCCATTACAAAAAAACTCAGCCCTCGAAAAGGCTGTTCAGAAAGGTTTTTTGGCACCCCCCGCGGTGCAATTACAGAAAAAAAAAAAATTATTATTATTTATTATTTAGTTATTTTCAAATATTAAAAAAATCTCCAGTATGACATGGCACAAGTAGTGCCAGTCAGATTCCCCCCCCCCCCCCCCAAATAAAATTTAATTTTAAAAATTCATTTTTTTTCCTAATTGCACCACAACCCTACAAAACTCGCGGCACTCCCGAGGCTGAAATTTTTTGTAATGACTAATTTATATGCACACTATTACAATAAGTTTAGTTACCCTGACCAACTCAATTGCAATAGATATTAACCCCTAAAGGACCATGGAACGTCAATTTCGTTAAAATGGCATATGAAATCCGCCACTTTGTCTGAACATCTAGGACTGGTATAGATGTAAACCTGCCAAAGTTCCAGAATGCTGCCATTTTAATGAAATTCACGTTATGGGTATGTTTTCACCAAAAATGCTACAAAACTGAAATTTCTAGTACAAGCACCAAATTTTAGAACATAAATAAATTTTGGATACATGTAATCATAGGATCCTGTAGTATACTAACTTGAGAACATGTGATAAAAATTTCAAAATTTTTCACCCCTTGGATTGCAAGATGGAAGCATTCAAATTCATCAATATCATTTTTTTCGCCCTGCAAAAAAATTGTCAGTTGCACTTCACATGCTCATTTTTCTATGAAAAAATGTCCAAAATTGTGGTGCTTCTTCGGATTCATTTCCCTAGAGAAGTCGTTTACAAGCTTGAAAATTTACACATCATTTGAAATTATACAATATATAGGAAAAAAATAGTAAGTAGAGAGTAGTAGATAATGATTCAAAATACAAAATTGTTAAGAATGTGGTTATGGAATGGAAAAATGCCAATCCTAATGGTTGAAATATTGTAATAAACAATCTGCATCCTATGATTTAATTTTTTTTCAAAAATATTGAAAATTGAGTAAGATAAAGGACTTCAAAGTTTATTTAGAGTAAAGAATCCATAACTACCCGAAAACTAAAACTCCTCATAATTTTTGACTCATTGGTCAAAATGGAATGATTCAAAGCTTTTCACACACATGTATATAACTTTAGAAAATCAATTTCAAATTTTTATTTCTGAAATAAAGGGATTTTTTCTGATCTGCCTAGACTGCCTGACCGGGGGAAAAAGTAACATATTAGGCCATAACTTTTGACTCGTATTTTCAAATGTCATGAAACATAGTGCACATAAAAGATATTCCTTGCGCACAACTTCTTTTAAAATTTCAGCCCAAAATATGAAAATCTCCAATCACAGGTACGTGCCCAAATTTTCTATATTACCCAAAAACATATGCTGGACGTTTAGGGGTCAACCCCTAAACAATGGTGACTATGTTTTCACCAAAAATGCTCCAAAACTGCCATTTCTAATACAAACACCAAATTTTTAAAAAGCATATATTTTTGGACACAGGGAATCATTGGATCTTGTAGTATACTGGTTTGAAAAGATGTGGAAAAAATTTCAAAAATTTCCACCTTATAGATTGCAAGATATTAGCGTTTGAAGCGACAAACCCCCTTTTTAGGGCCCCACAAAAAATAGGCAGTTGCACTTCACAAGATCACATTTGTATGAAAAAATGTCCAAAATGGTGGTGCTTCTTATTCATTCTTTGAGGCAAGTTGTCTATATGCTTGAAAATTTTCAAGTCATTTGGAATTATACAACATACAAGAAAAAAATAGTAAGTAGAAAAAAATAGAGAATGATTCAAAATACAAAATTGTTAAGAATTTTGTTTTGGAATTGAAAAATGCCAATCCCAATGGTGCAATGTTGTAATAAATAATCTACATCCTGTAATATTTTTCAAAAATATTAAAAATTGAGTAAAATAAAGGACTTCAAAATTTATTATAGAGTAGAAGATCTATAACTACACGCAAACTAAAACTCCCCATAACTTTTGACTCACTGATAAAATTGGAATGGTTCAAAGCTTTTTATGTACATGTAAATCTTGTAAACCAATTTCAAAACTTTGTTTCTAAAAAAAATGAATTTTTTATATGCTTGAAATGCATATCCGGGAAAAAAAAAATAAGTCTCCCTTTGTCTCAATTAAAAACTCCAAATCAAGCACAATTTTTGTACCGCTAAAAAACTCTGTTTATTGATTTCGACTATTGAGTAAGAGTTGGCTGTATTAAATGATCTCATGGAAGTTAGTGATAAGCAATCAAAGAGCATTCCTTTCCTCGCAAGCTTCGCCTTGTCCATATGAAGCATCTTGTACTTGTTGCTTCCTTAAATAGTTGTGTTGATGATGGATTCAATGCCCACTTGGGTGCTATGTAGATTTGTTCATGAAGGTGGTCAAGTCTTGTAGTTGAAGTATTTAGATTGCGAGCATATATTTCTACAATCCCATTGTTGCCACTAACCTTTAAATCATCAGGAATGATGAGTTGACAACATTTACAAGCACTTTTCAAATATGATACTTTCTGTGTAGATTTTGAATGCTTGAACGCCGCTGCCTAAGGTGGACATTTTGCATAGATCTAGAGGATGGATTATCAGTTCTTGAATGTATATATCACTTGCACAAAGACTAAAAATATAGTTAATCCCTCATGGGGAAGGTTTTGGGAGGTTTTTAGTGAAATGTAGGGAGTAACATATTAGGCCCTAACTTTTGATTCACATTTCCAAATGTCATGAAATTTAGTGCATATGAAAGATATTCCTTGTCCGCACCTTCTATTCAAATTTTAGCCAAAAATATAAAAATCTCAAGTCACACACTCACACGTACCTCCCCAAAATTTATATGTTGCAAAAAAATGCATGTTAGTTTTTTAGGGATTAAGTACACCTAATTTTGACCACTTTCTAAAACCAACCATTACATATTCTTTCAGCTAAAAATTTACTCCAATTATTCATGATAATCTATGGTTGGTTTTAAAAACACTTCTTTTCAGTATTTTAAAAACTTGTAGTTTATTCATACGGTGTCCAATAAATGCATTTAAAGAAAAAAATTAGAATCCCCTTTTGACTACCAACAAGACCACACAAAGAATTTCACAATATAATAATGGAAAACATGTTGAATTGCTTTGGGGGCGATTTTAGGTGTAGTTACCTATAGCTACAATTAGAAGAAGAAGAAGACTCAAAAAAGAAAATACACTAAATAGTGAAATTAGGTTGTCCCTTATGAATTTATAGACAATTGACACTATATAAATATTTTTTGTTACTCTAAAAGAATGCACTACTTTTGAATTAAGGTAGGAGGTCCATAAAACGACCATTTAAAATCTGAAACTTGAATTTAGGAAGGTGAAACTACTTGAAATATTTTTCAATAAATTTTCCTTGAAAGATAAATGGAATTGGCATCTAATCCAAGTTATTCCATATTTTTTAGAATTTTGTGGAACTAGATTTGAAATTTTGAAGTTGAAATGGCACCATGCTCTAAAGTCGCCCACCGCCTCAAATGTACATTGTTTATTCATTACTGGTACAACAAAAAATCAACATGTATGTAGAGCACACATTTGAGGAGGTGGCCAATTTTAGAGCTTGAGCTCTTTTAAAATCTCCTACCTTAGGAATTGGAGTAACTACGACTTAAAAACTCTATGTATACAAATGGAAATATGTATAGAAACATTTGTTTGCTAAATTTGATGGCTTTGTAAAGTAATTTTTTTGAGGTAAGGCAACCTAATTATTCTTGAAGCAACCTAATTTTTCTATTTAGCCCCTAAAGGACCATCATGCATTTGGGGACAACATAGAAATTTTAGGCAAGTTCTTACGACCAAAGATTTGCATATTATAGGCTGAAATTTTAATAGAAGATGGGGACAAGGAATGTCTTTCACATGCACTAAATTTCACGACATTTGGAAATATAAATATGAATATGGCCGAATATGTTACTTTTTCCCCCGGCCAGGCAATTCGGGCAGATAAAAAAAAATAACTTTTTTCAAAAACAAAAATTTGAAACTGTTTTTCTAGAGTTATATATACATAGAAAGCTTTGAATCATTTTATTTGATCAATGAGTCAAAAGTTATGAGGAGTTTTAGTTTGTGGGCAATTACGGATTCTCACCCTAAAATAAACTTTGAAGTCCTTTATTTTACTCAATTTTCAATATTTTGGAAATAAAATAAAATCATAGAATGTAGATTGTTTATTATAACATTGCAACTTTTGGGATTGGCATTTTCAGTTCCATAACTAAATTCTTAACAATTTTGTATTTTGAATCATTATCTACTTCTTTTTACTTACTATTTTTTTCCTACATATTGTACAATTCCAAATGATGTAAAAAAATTTAAGCATTTAGCCATCTTATCTAAAAAGATAAAGCAAAGAAGCACCACTATTTTAGACATTTTTTCATAGAAAAGTGAGCTTGTGAAGTGCAGCTGCCCGATTTTTCGCACGGACAAAAAATTTGGATTTTCGTCAATTCAAATGCTAATATCTTGCAATCCATGCGGTGGAAATTTATGAAATTTTTTCCAGATCTTTTCAAAACAGCATACTACAAGATCCTACGGTTATAGGTGTCAAAAAAAAATTCTTCCAGAAACTTGGTACTTGTACTAGAAATGACAGTTTTGGAGCATTTTTGATGAAAACATAGTCAAGAAACATAAGGAGTTAAGGTAGAAGGTCCAGAAAGCGCCCATCTAAGGGAAATCAGGCCTTTCTGGAGATCTTGGAGGACTTCAATTTTTTTGCCCTTTTTTTCAGTGGAAGAGAATTTGAAGATGGCGCTCTGCTGATTTTTTCAGAATTTTTGGAGTCAGAATGAAATTACAGCAAATTTTTAAAGACTAATGTTAGTAGGGCTCTATTCTTGTTCCTAGATACTGCAATAATGAACAAGACAACATGCTGGAAAAGATCAAGTGGTTGTAAAAACCAATTAATAGGATGGGTAAAACCGTTCATGCAAAGCTTTTAAAGCATCCAACACAAGTCAGAAATTTAGAAATTCTCTAATGATTTAATAATCATGCAAACTACATCCTCTGATTCGAAGTGCTGTAACTTCTGCATCCGATGTTCAAATTCAATAAAATTTGTTGGAGAATTTGCGCTCTTTCTTCTAGTTTGTGTGGTAAAATTTTCAGGTGAATCCAAGATTTACTGATTTTTTGGAAGCCAATCTAAGTTCGCAGTTTCCATTTGACTCCTTCAAATTGCATTTCATGACTGCAACTTCGGGGGCTTGTATCTCCTTCATCCAAAGTTTTTTTAAATAAAATTTGTTGTATTATGTTTGCCTTGAAGTGTTGTTGTTGTGGAAAAAATTTCATGTCAATTGAAGTTGTCTTGAATGTTTGGGAGCAATTCAAACTTTAAAATCCCGACATTTTTTATTTACAGTGAACTTTGGCAGCTTGTTACTTCTTCATAAAATGTCCGTTTCCAATAAAGGTTTTTGGAGAAGTTGCGCATACTAGTCTAGTTTGTAGGGTTAAAATTTTAGAGCAATCCAAGAAGTTATGAGTGACTGAGAGGCATTTTAGTAAAAGAGAGTTCAGCTACAGATGGGTTTTTTGCAATTTCTAGACATTTCAAAGCCATTTTGCAGACCTTACCAGATTTAGGTTCTTACTGTGAGTAAAATCAATCATGATAGTGAACCATCTCACTTGTTCCATAGCCTAAAATCATTCACATGGGATGGCAGTTCCTCATCGCAAAAAGTTAATTCCATTTCAACACCCATGTGCACTGTTTTAGAGCCTTTTGTAGGGGTGGTTCTTAAAGCCTGAGCCATTTTACAGCCTCCTCCTATAGTATAGGTAATGTGAAAGTAGACAACCAAGTGGAGCAGTGAGGGATATTATTTCTTATAGTGAGACTCCACTTTCACATCCACATCACTAGACATTATCTCAATGTTGAATGGTTCAATTTGGGACAACCATATTCAATCAAAGGTCTAGAAAGAAAAGTGGGATATTAAGAGTCTATGGATAATGGTGAAATTATTACAGAATATTCTGAATAATCTGCATCACCATTTCATAAAAAAATCTAAAGTGTGTTGACATTCAAAATGCACCTATGTTTTTTGTATTTTTTAATAGAGTCTCACATTCAGAGATTTTATTCTACGTATGCATCCAATGTAGTTGCCTTTTGAAAAGTTTTGTCAAAATTTTGCAACAGGATAGTATTTGTATTCTTATTTTGAACTAAATTACAATTACAATGAATTGATACAATAAGTTGCAATACAATGATGGTGGATTCCCAATCCAAGTCAAATTCCATTATGAAATTAGCCAAGGAAAGCAGACAGTCAGCATCATCCCTGGAAACATGGAATAGTATTAAGATTTCACAATTCCATGTAAGGTAGTCTGCTCTTAAAACGACCATTAAAAGAGCTGCTTGCTTTTCCAGGGAAGCTAATCTCCTTGAAACAATTTTCATTAAATTTTCGTAGGAAGAAAAATGGAAGTGTCACCTAACCCAAGTCATTTCACATTTGGACCTTTGTGAAATTAGTTACAAATTTTTGAAGTGGAAATGCAGCAGTCACTAAAAGCAACCACCTCTTGAAATTTACATAGCTGGTGCATTGAAGAAAGCAAAATATACTTCTTTGTCTTGATCACTTTTAGAGCACGGTCACAAACTACCTTAACCCCTAAAGCCCTGAGGGTGTTTTCTGCCCAAAACCACTCAAAACTACCACTTCTGCTATATTCACTTAAGGAAACCAACTTTTTTGTCTTTTGAGGAATTTAACCGTAGGATCTTATACTTAACTTGTCTGAGATCATGTAGTAAAAAATTCATCAAATTTGACCGTACGGATTGGAAGATATTAGCATTCAAAGTTGAACAAAAAGTTTTTTTTCAAGGAGATGCTTAAATTGCCCGAAAAACTAAGATTGTCCATAACTTTCTCATCCCTAGTCCAAATTGGATGAATCAAATCTTCATGTATAGGTAAAAACATAATATTTTAGGAAAAAAATTCAAAAAAAATTATTTTGACTTTTTGTAATTTTTTTTGGGCTGCCCGCCAATCTCCATTTCTTGTTCATTGTGCCATAACTTTTTCATCCGGCATCCGATTGAAACAAAAACTATATATATCCACAAAGCTCTTGCAAAGCTACACAACCTCAAAAAATCTCAAAAAAATTCACTTCAAATTGAGACAATAGGAACCTACCCAGACCCAAATTGTCCCTCGAGGAGACAAGTGGGGCTTTAGGGGTTAAATGGTTGCAAGAGTAACTCTATGTGAAGGTCAGATTCAACGTAAATGAATCCCTAAAGTCCCAAGGCCATTTTTTTTGTCAAATAACACTCAAAATTGTCATTTCTGTTCCATTCACCCATGAAAGCAGGAAAAAAAAACCCCATATATTTTAGAATCTAACTATAGGATCTTGTACTTCACTTGTCTAAGATTATGTGGTAAAAATTTCATCAAATTTTACTGTACGGATTGGAAGATATTAGCATTCAAAGTTGGACAAAAAGTTTTTTTTCAAGAACATCTTTAGATTGCCCGAAAATTAAGATCGTCCATAACTTTTTCATCACTAGTCCAAATATAATGATTCAAAGTTTTACATGTAGACAAAAATATAATGTGTTAGCAAAAAATAAAAATAAAAAAATAAATTCTGAATTTTTATGATTTTTTGGGGGCTGACCTCTAATCTCCATTTTTGGCTTTTTGTGGAATAACTTTTGCTTTTGGCCACTGATTGAAATAAAAATTATATTCCCCAGAAGCTTATATTTTTTCTAGCTTTACACAAAGTTTTAGGAAATTATGATGAATATCAAGACTATATGAGCCTATCCAAAGTCTCATTTTGGCCCCCGTAGGGCCAATGGGACTTTAGGGGTTAAGTCATTTTTGTAAATAAAGTACCATGTGTCATCTTGTGAATGGGAATGAGTGACATAGATCCTTAAGAATCTGATGTAGAAATTCAATTTTGGCACTTGAGTGTTGAATGAAATGTACAATATTATCCTTTGTAGATTTTGTGAACTTTATTGGTGCAAAGAAGTTTACCCTAAGATGACCAAGCGTTTTAAATGGCTCTCTTGTATCTATGAACAAGTTCACTCCCTTAAGACTATATTTAGGATGTATCAAGGGCGCATCAAACTATAAATAAGTACTCATTGAAGGAAGACAACTTTGTAGCAATAACTAGAGAACATCACCTAATTTATTTCAAAAAGAATAAGCTTTGATTCAAAGTCTAAACCATATCTAACACATCTTGTAGCCTTAGGTGCTCATGATCAAGTTCTGCTACACTAATAAAAAGGGTGGTCTTTGGGCACCAAGGAATAGTGCCAGAGCATGGTGCCCAATGTTTGCATATTGGCACTATCTTGATGGCAATGTAGGCCTTGGACACTACACTTTGACATCATTCCTTGGTGTCCAAAGACCACTCTTCTACTAGTGCTACAAATGATTCAAAATAGTTCATTTTGCATTATATTGCAATCAATTTTCTTTCATTTGTATAAATGAATAATCAAATCCAATTGTAGTGTTTTGGAATTGAATTAAACTAGTTCAATAGCCATGCAATTTGACTAGATTAATATTAAACTTTATAGGCATCATTTGCTCAAATTAGGTGGAATATTTGGCAAAAGATTTTTGTGTCTTTTGTTATCAATTCAAAGATGAAATCATTGAATTGCCCTATAAACTCTTGAAATGCCCTCATTCTTTTGGGACAAATGTTTACTTTTTTTATCCATCATGATCATGGATATAATGGCTTCATCAATCTATTGAAGATCATTTTCTTTGTGCTCTACCCCAAATAAATGAAAGTATTTACATAAAATCCATTGAAATCTAGGGATAAGTGAGGGCCTCATATTATCTTTAAGGAAAGCTAGTGGCTTTTTTACCCTTTTTACCCTAGGATACTACGGACCTAAAAGGTTTGATAGATGACTTCACTTTTAAATGTAGAAAAACAAAATGAACCTATCGGTTTGGTAATTATAGTATTTTGGTGACTATCTTGGTCGTGGAGGTTGCATCCTTCTAGGTTAACTTTGCCAGCAAGGACAAAAATTCCTTCTAACAAATGCAAAGCTTTGTAGAGGATAATGAACAATTGGTTTTCATCCAAATTTTATTGGATTTATTAGGAGGAGTGGTATGTAGGTGTGGGCATCCCAAATTGAGTGAATGATGATGCCAACATTTTTAAAGAAATGTTGATTTTCTAAATATGGATCATCGTATAGTTTATTGTGGCAATTTTGTACTTTTTTCTTTGGATCTAAATTTAAGGCATATTAAAAGTGATATTTTTTTAATTCAACCTATTGGAATGAAACTTATCAAGTCCAGCTTCTATTCGAATTTGAAAATTTGAAAATTCCTAAAATTTAATGTTTGATTGAAATTTGACTTTTGGGCCTATAACCATGGAGTGATCATTTTCTAATTTTAGAATCACACAAGAATTTTTTTGCACCACACTATTCTAAACTACAATGTACATCTATGGAAGAAATTCAGATTTTTTTAGCATATATTGTATTTGATATGATTTTTTTAATATTTTATTCAAGAATTCATAGTAATTTTAAGCTCTCACAAAAAAATCTATGATTTCTCAAGCCTTATAGCAGACATGTGACTTAATCTTTGAAAACCATTAAACAAAAATCTCATTCATTTTTCAATGGCAAAATAAAGCATCTTTAATGGAAGACTTTGTTTTCAATGTTTAGGCTTCAAATTATTCAGAATGATGTTTGGGACTTGACTATTGTATGTAATGTTACTCACCTTGCAAATTGGGTTTAAGGTAGGTGGCTCTAAAAGCGACCTAGCTCTAATAGCAACCTCTAACATGAAGGTACATTTTACTTTCTTCAGTGTACCAACATTGTACATTTTAGGAGAGGGGTCACTTTTAGAAACCATTGCGTTTCAACTTCAAAAACTTGTAACTAATTCCACAAAGGTCCAAAAAATATGAAACGACTTGGATTAGATGCCAATTCCATTTTTCTTCCTACTAAAATTTACTGAAAATTGTTTCAAGGAGTTTAGCTTCCCTGAAAATGCAATCAGCTCTTAAAGGGTTGCTTTAAGAGCCTCCTACCTTAGAGTATTTCCACTGGTTTGCGCGACATGGGGCGCATCAGATTGCTTGTGGCACGTGTAAGGCGTGAGAGAAGGGCTGCGGGTTATTGGTCCCCCACCGGTCACAGTACCCGAAAACAAAATTCCAAGGTTAGGAGTTAAGCCATCTAACAAGTTCATTAAAAAATGGGGCTGGGTTATGAGAATCAGTTAATAGAACATTCTTTGCACTCCCCAGCTGGCTTGCCTAATGTTCGAGCAGCGAATCAAGAGTAACTTGATTGTACTTTTTTTCTGTTTTCTAATCAAGGTGGCTTGTAATGGGGACTAGTCGCTCTTCGATGCCCGCCCCTCCTTCAAATACAGGTCTAAATTTTTTTTGGTCATACCGTGGCGCAAGATCAATTGCTCCACATACTATAGCTTGAAGTGTGGAGGTTCATTTTTGTTGTGGCCTGCGTTGACAAATTATCAAATCTCCAGCTGGTGGGACACAAAAAGTAGCATGTATACGTCAAACCATTTAACGCGTCTTTGTAGTGTGACTGTTGGAGATGCTCTTACAAGAGTGTAAGTCTAGAATATAATTTACCAATTTTGGTTGTTTGTGATTTGAGGGGTCAACAATTGCAACTTAGAAACCTTGTAATTGTTGACCTTTGTTTTTCATGGCCCAAACCACTTCTTAGCATGTTTGCAAGTCCATTTCAAGCAACGATATTGCTATTCCGTGTGTTGGGCAATAGTTGAGCGGTTTAGAGGTTGGGTAGGGGTGGGTGTGCGGGTACAGTGGTGAAAAGGGTCAGGCTCAATGAAAAGATTGGATGCCTAAGCGGTGGAGTAATAAAATCTTGAACATACAGAAATTGCATCAACAAGGTTTTGCATCAAGTTTTCATAACAAACTAGTGGTGAGTTCCTTCTAGATTTGTATCATTAGAGTTGTTCTCATGAAGGAGAAGTGCAATTGCATATGAGGGACTAGAAATTTGAAGGATTGGGAGGGGTTGGAATTTGGAGTAATGGAGGTGGGGTTTCTGTGGGGAATCAAGCTAGAGAACTCTTGCTTTGTCTCCCCATTTTTGCTTGATGGAGCTCATTATGCTGTATTCGATGTGGATTTTGTTATTGTTGTAATTCATAATTCATTTGCAACAACTTTCTTAATATCGTTTAGAATCTTATAAATGGTAAGTATTGTACTACTATAGATAAGTACTTCGTAACAATTTGGTTTCAAGGTAGCACGGACAGTGAGTGAAGGTTCGCCAATGCCTTCTTGAACTCCCTAGTGCGCTACTTGTGTGTGACTAACAACAACAACAACAATGGAAAAAATTTGTTTGCCCTAAAATTCCCCAAAATAGTTTGTGTGAAGCAAAAGTGAAAGGCAAATAGTTCACATGTAGGGCACCTACAATCAACAATTTTGAAGGAAGCAAAGAAAAAAAACTACACACAAAATTTCCAAAAATCACTAAACTAAAAGCCAAGTTGGAGGGTCAAGGAAGGGAAAAAAAAGGAAGGTCATTGTATTTTCACACTTTAAATGTTGGCAAACAAATTGTATTTTGTATGCAAGCTACTATCCCTTGAAAAGGAACATATAAAGATCTTCTCCATTAATTAATTGTCCATGCAAATAACAGATAAATAAGTAAATAAAATACATGATTCACAAGCTCGTTCACCCACCCTCTCAAGCCCAAAATCCAAACCACACCAAAAAATCCTTTGATATGGGTATGATGCATGGAATACATATGAAACATATGTGGATATGATATACAGAATATGAATGTGTTGTACAAATTATTGATACAATATAATACATGAATATGTATTTTGAATTTGTTGTTGATTCTATATCAATTGTAATCTAGCAAAAATAAATATAAATATGGGAAGTCATAAAAAAATATTATTAATTCACTTACTCATTAAATTGTTGGGTAGTGACCCCTTACTCTCCCCTTGAAAGGACATCAAAAGTGTCCTTATACACTTAAGGTAGGACCACCCATTCCTGATCAAAGACCCATATCCAACCTATAGGGTATAGTTATTTCTAACCAAGGTTGGAACAAATTTCCAACCAAAGCTTGGAATATGTTTTTTCCTCCTTTTCAAGCTTGGAACTAGTAAGGTCATGACACATGTCCCAAAGTAGTGAGCAACAAAGTAGGAAATAATGAGCAGGAAAGTAGTTCTTGAATGATCGGAATTGCATGACTCTAAACATTGGACATGGGTCTAGACCAACTTCTGCCTTTCAAATTTCATAGTAATTTTAGTTCAAGCAATAAAATTACTAAAGTTTTGACAAATCCCCATCATTTCTATCTTTGTACCTCCGAAAATATTTGCTTATTTGGTCAGTTACGGGCAGCTCCACCTTACTCTTTCTCAGACATTCAGTCCAACACTCTAATGCACAACATTCAATCTTCCTGTCAATTTGGCCTCAATAATATTTTTTAAGAACTTCTTTAGGTCTAGAACATTTCACAGCAACCACTTCCTTTTTTTTTTCTCTTTCTTTTTGGGCAACCAGTAAGACACACATTGCAACTTTTCTTCTTTTTCCGTCTTTTCCTTTTTGACCAAATAAATCGATAGTTATTAAGTTTATTTTCAAAATAAAATAAAAGCATTCCTCCTCCACAAAACCAGGGCCGGCAATCCAGAAATTTTCAAACTCCAAGGGCTGTGGATGTGGAACAAAAGCCTTTGTCTTTCAGTAGTTGTTTGATTTCATTATTGAATTTTAAGGAGTTTGTCTTCAGTTGTTGTTTGATTTCATTGTAGAAAAGCAACAACGAAGCAACACGGTAAGGTAGGTAGGCTGCTCTTAAAGCGATTTTTTGAAGAACTGATTGCATTTGGAAGGAAGCTAACTGGTCCTTGAAACAATTTTCAGTCAATTTTCGTAGGCAGATAAATGGAATTGGCATCGAACTCAAGTCGTTTCATATTTTTTGGAGCTTTATGGAATTAGTTACAAATTTTTGAAGTTGAAATGCAGGGTCCGACCAAAAGCAATCACCTTCTAAAATGTGCATTATTAGTACATTGAAGAAAGCAAAATGTACCTCTGTGTTAGTGGTTGCTTTTAGAGCACCCTACCTTAGGTCCAGTGATGTGCACATGTTCACATTGGAAGTTATCAAAATAATATGCCTTCTACGATGTCTACATGGTTGGAAAAAAATACTTCCATTTCTTTTTCAAGAATGTTATGTCAAAGTAAGATAACTTCATTCCAAACATGTACTCCAAAAGTGTGCCCTAGTAAGTTTAGTGAGTAGAAAGATGCTCCTTGCACAATGTCCAACACAAAGGTATTGGGCAAAGAAGACAATTTTATAGCATCTATCGATTCCACTTTGACCTTGAATAACTTTTGCATGTGATGTTGAAATTTCCTATTTGGACTTTACTCCCTAAGGAACCAAGCTGCGTTTTTTGGCAACATAGAAATTTTGGGCAGGTACGTGCGACTAGAGATTTTCATATTTTTGGCCCAGATTTTAATAGAAGGTGTGGATGAGGAAAATCTTTCATGTGCATTAAATTTCAGGACCATTGGTAATATGAGTCAAAAGTTATGGCCTAATATGTAGTTTGTTTCTCAACTTGGGCAGTCCGGGCAGATCTGAAAAAATCACTTTTTTCAAAAATAAAAATTTGAAAATATTTTTTTAGATTTATATGTATATAGAAAACTTTGAATCATTCCATTTTGATCAATGAGTCAAAAGGAAGGTCAAAAGTTATGAGGTGTTTTAGTTTGCGGGCAGTTATAGATTCTCAACTCTAAAATAAACTTTTGAAGTGATAAACCATGTTTATCAACTCTAAAATAAACTTTGAAGTGATAAACAATGTTTATTAAAATTGTGTCCAAAAACGATGTTTTCAAAATTTGGTACTTGAATTAAAAATGGCAATTTTTGAGCATTTTTGGTGATAACATAGTCAAGGAACCAAGGGATTAACTATATTTAGCACCAATATGTTTAAATTTGATTAAAATATCAGACCTTGATGACTATAAGATATTCATTTTTTTTTAAATCCTGATTTACAGCATCCTACCTTGAAGTTAACCCCAAAGTGACAAAGAGGACAAAAAGTGTCCTCACACAATTTCAAGTCCAGTTCAAAGTGCTGTAACTTTTGCATCCAAAGTCCAAATTCAATAAAACTTGTTGGAAAAATTGTGTTCTCCCCTCTAGTTTATGTAGTAAAATTTTCAAACTAATTCAAGGTTTATTGATTTCTTGGAAGCCAATCGAAGTTCACAACTTCAACTTGAGTTCACCAAATTGTATTTTAGGGCTGCAACTTCGAGGCCTTGTATCTCCTTCATCCATTGCTCATTTTCAATATAAAAAAATTGGATTTTGTTCCCCTTGAAGTGTAGTTATTAGAGTTATTCGTAAAGTCATCCCTAGTTTGGTATCCAGTTTTGAACAAGCTCTTATACAAACTGGTGAAAGGAGGTAAAGCAACCCATATGGGATATGTAAATGGTTGGAGTTGTAAGTAACTTGTAAGAGCTTGGAGGAGCTCAATCTTAAAATAAACCCATATCCTTTGAGAGTTCATAAAGAACAGTAGATTTCATTATAAAAACAACCTCTCCACCCTCCATTCTCACAAATTGTCAATGTACAAGTTCTGTGACAGGTAAACTCAGGTCCAAACTTTTTTAGGCACCATTTCGAACCGAAAGAAAGTTTGGTCCCAAGTTTTGTTTTGCTAGTGTTGATTGTGCGAGCTTTTTACTTTTTCACCTGCTTTGTTACATAAAGCAGGGGTTCAAACCCTAGTTTTACCTCTAAACTCGGGTTTACTTTACGAATAACTCTAATGTGGTAAAGTTTTCATGTCAATCCAAGTTGTTTTGAATGTTTGGGAGCAATTCAAAGTTCCAAATCCTGCCATTTTTGGAGTATAGTGAACTTTGGCGGCTTGTTTCTTCTTCATATAGAGTCCATTTTCAATAATTCTTTTTGGAAAAATTGCATATACTAGTCTAGTTTGTGTGGCTAAAACTTCATGTTAATCCAAGAATTAATGAGTGACAGAGAAGCATTCTAGTAGAAGGAGGTTCAGCTTCAGATCTGTTTTTTGCAATTTTTCTTGCTGATTTTTGACATTTCAAAGCCGTTTTGTAGACACAATGAGTCAATTGAATGAATTTGTTTTCCACCAATGTGTTTGTATACTAGTTTTGAATCATTTTGTAGTGTAAAGTTTTTTCATTTGAGTAGGTTTAGAAATCAAATTTCACCTCCAAATGTTTTTTTGGGAAAATTTCAGCATCCATTTTCAACACTAAAACATTATGATCTTGCAATCTATGTGGCCAATTGACTTCAAATTTTGTACATGTCATCTACAACATGTACACTACACGATTGTACGGTTGAGATTTGTATAACTTGAAGACGTTTAGATCCATAAAGCTTCAAAAGCAATGATGTTTTTAAACCCCAGAAATTGAATGTCACTTTGGGGTTAATGAAT